>WOVY01013210.1:0-198624 GCA_013436015.1 Rhipicephalus annulatus | reverse complement strand
GTGTTGCGTGACATCCTGCGTCCTAAGCTCACTACCTACATTATCTTTAAAAATCATTGACTGCTGATTTTTCCTTACTGAATCTGAAATCCCACCTATCTCCACTCATTACAGCAGATGTCCATCAATCTTTTGCAAATCTATCTTCCTTGTTGTCGGCCATTAGCACTATATTCATCTGCGTAACATCAATGCCTGTGGTGGTCCTGTTCAATGAGGTTTCCTTCCCTGTTGGAGGACAAAACGAGAGGATTAAGCCAGGCTCTACTTCCCTTGTAAATTTGGCCTCTAATCCTTGTAGGTACATCATGGAAATAACAAGGGTGACAATGAACACCCCTGTTTAAGACCCCCGTTTTTGCCTCTGTGGGCTTTAAACAAGTGTGTTACCACTTTAATTAACTACAATTGTTACATTATATATCCTTTAAAAAAAGTAGGGACTCCATCTTTAACACCTAGTGTGTCCAGTATTCCCCACAACTCTTATTTATTTATTTATTTATTTATTTATTTATTTACTTCAAGGTACCTTACAGGCCCCAGGGGTGGGGGCATTGAGTAAGGTGGGCGATACACTAGATACATGTACATATACATTTAGAGTTGGCAAAAATACGTGAGGAAAGATACAATTGCAATATAAGAAACAGAAAGCATTATAGATAAGTATATACATGTAGAGGTGACACACGCATGCAAACAGTAAGCGAAAGTGTGCGTTTATTGAGCACAAGAAGGGAGCGGTTAGATGTCACAGCTGCAAGGATCTTAAAACTAGCTCATGTTTTACAAAATAAGAACTAATACCATGCGCCATCAAGAAAAAAAGAACGATACAGTTCATAGCGGCAATACACAGCGGGGTGAATTTACTGTGTGAGGGAAAAAAGGCGATAGAAACAGTTCATCTGACGTAGCATACGAAAAATTTGCTCTGATAATGGTGTAGGGTGAAAAGGTTCCCGAAATATGTCCTTGCGCTGCGGAAAGGCATCTACTCGGTGTAGTTTGAACCATGTTATCATATGTTCCCTTGATATCCAAAAATGCTAGCCACAGGAGCCTTTGTTCCTTTTATGCTATTTGGATGCACTGCGTCAGTGAGGACAGATTGTCTTCCAACCTCCTGTGTTTCTGAAACCCATTCTGCAGTTCCCCCAGCACCCCGTCACCCTCTATCCATGCCTACAGTCTTTCCTAAATAATCTGCATCGCAATCCTGTAGACCACTAATGTCACTGTTATAGGACGGTAGTTTATGTCAGTTTTGTCCCCCGTTCCTTTACAGATCACGATCATCCTGCTAAGTTTCCATCCATCGGGGACTTCAAGACCTATTATTGTTTTGCTCACTGCCTCTCTCAAAGTCTGTTTAGACTTCAGACCTAGTGTCTTTATCAGCATAATTTGAATGCCATCTGATCATGTTGGTGCACTACTAGGAACCCCTTTCTCAGCCCTTTCCCACTCTCGTTGTGAAAATGGAGCCATTGGGCCGCTTGATTCATCCTTTTCTATTGTGGTGCTTAAAGCACTTCTTTGTTGAAAATTTTCTGTCACCCTTGTTCTTAATATTCAATAGCTTCGTCCGCTTCTAGCTTAGCACCTTGAGCTGTAGTTATAAACCTCTGCTCTTGGCTTGTTTTATTTCTTAGGGAGTTTAGATGGTTCCAAAATTTCGCAGCTGCCGTTCTGTCCTTTTATGCACTTCTGCCAGCCACTGAGCACACTTTCTTTCAATCTTTTCAGTGATGAGGAGGGATGCCTCCCTTCTACAGCTTAGAAAGATCTCCCATTTTCTTTCAACATCATCTGTCGGTTCACCATGCTGCTTAGCACGTGTGTGTTCCTTAGAGGCTTCTTGACGTTTTGCTATGACTCTTTTAACTTCCTCATCTCACCGACTCTTGGGTTTGTGTCTTCTTTTCTGGGGTGACTTGTCACGTGCCTTAGGAAGCTCTAGCTCAAACAGTACAATAAGATGTATGTCCGCCCTGTTTTTTATCCTCAGTGATTACTTCTTAATTTGTTTATCAGCAATTGCTATTTGCCTTTCTGAATGAAAATTTCCTGTAGTTGCTCATCTTGTCTCCTTCCCACTTTCGCTGCTCTTCCAAAACTTCGCTTGTGATCACTACCCAGACTTTTCGAGCCACATTAATCTATGTGCATTCCCCTGAGCCTATCATACATCCTATGTGACATCAGTGCATAATGTATCGTCGACTGCAGCCTTCCTACCTCCCAGGGTATTTGCCCTTCCCACTTCTCATTACTGTTGCAAATGATGAAATCATGTCTTCCACACATATCCATGATCACTTCGCCTGTTGAGTCAGTTACCCATCTATAACTTTTATGTGTGCATTCATATCTCATTGTATAATTACCTCACACTCTCCTCCTGATTCCTCTATGTCATTTGATATACACTCCACCATCGCCTGGTTTTTTTTTATCTGGTCTTTGCTCCCGTCCACAAGTACACCGAACCAGGGAGTGTCATCTACCCAGCTACTGTCCCTCTTAACCATAAATGTTCCATGCATCCTTGCTCGACTCTTTGCCAACTCATACTTTTATGTATGAATACACCAATACCACCCTCCTTTTTGCTGCCTTCTGTTCTATTGCAATATTCCCATATGTAGTCCGGATTGCAAGGTGGTTGCTCCATGTCCCGAAGATGTGTCTCCACAACTCATATACTATCAGCTCCTCCTGCCCCAAATGCTCTTCTATCTCTTCCCACTTTAACCTATTCCTGCCACCCTGCATGTTAATATAGCATATGTCTGACTTAGCTCGGCCCTTGTGCTTACGTCGATTTCTTCTCCCACGGACTCCGTGTGACTTGAATATTTGTTCCCTTTCATAGCCGTCTTTGGCTACACTGTTGGCCTCAGGGCTCTGGGTCCCCCTAAAAAAGCTGTGTCTTTACGACCCATCCTATTACCACCCTCCTGCCCGTCGCACCACTGTAGTGAATGTCATCCTTTGCAAAGGGGCGAGCGCCGGGCTCGTACACGTCTTCGTTGACTTCCATTACGCAGTATCCGAGTTGCCGGCTCATACCCTTGATCACACAGTTGGCCTCCACTACCCTTCTATAAATGCCACAAGACTGCCCCAGACCTCTGGGACTTTGCATATTGTCATGGGGTCGTGACGTGGCCGAAGACAGGAAACTTCGTGTTGGGATTTAACTGTTTATTTGGGCGAACCTGTGCCCGGTAAAGGGAATGTCTAATTACAGCAGCAGTCTTGCACAGATAGCAGTCTCGGACTGATAGCAGCGAACGGAGCGTCGGCCTTCGATCAACAACTGACAAGCGGCGAAGCGCGTGGGCATTTATACCCTTGCCGTCGAATGTTCTAGCGTTATCGCTGGCGGTGGCGTAGGTTCAAGAACAATCTGTACCGTTCGCACAGTGGGCGTGATCTTATCGAAATGATCTACTACAGTCCGAAACCTTCTCGAAACCTGCAGGCGCGGCTTCCGCTGAGAATCGTGTGGTGTTTCGGAACGATAACAAAAACTTGGGAAATGGAACGTGGCATTGCCCCCCTCTGAAAAAAAGGCATCGTCCCGATGCTTTAACTATAGATGAAGGTACAATAATAATGCAAGAAAGTACAATGAATAAATTACAATACAACAATAATACAAAAAACACTGTTTCAGTATGTTAACGTGCATGAAACGGCTTGAGGCGCGCGACATGAACGACTTCAAGTCGCGATCGGCGTCGTTGAGAGTTCGTGATGCCGTCGGGGACAACCTCGTAATCAAGTGGGCCGAGAGGTCGAACCACCTTGTATGGTCTGAAGTAGCGTCGCAGAAGCTTTTCACTTAGTCCACGTCGGCGTATCGGCGTCCACACTCAAACACGTTCACCGGGCTGGTATTCCACGAAGCGTCGTCGAAGGTTGTAACGGTGGCTGTCGGTCGTCTGTTGATTCTTGATACGGAGATGCGCAAGTTGTCGGGCTTCTTCGGCGCGTTGAAGGTACTCGCTCACATCGAGGTTTTCTTCGTCGGTGACGTTGGGTAACATGGCATCGAGCGTCGTTGCCGGGCTCCTTCCGTAGACCAATTTGTATGGAGATATCTGCGTCATCTCCTGCACCACCGTGTTGTATGCGAAGGTCACATACGGAAGAATGGCGTCCCACGTCTTGTGTTCGACATCGACGTACATTGACAGCATGTCGGCGATCGTCTTGTTAAGCCGCTCGGTGAGGCCGTTGGTCTGTGGGTGGTACGCTGTCGTCCGGCGGTGGTTCGTTTGGCTGTATGCCAAGATCGCTTGAGTTAAGTCGGAAGTGAATGCCGTTCCTCTGTCGGTGATAAGGACCTCCGGGGCGCCGTGACGTAGGACGATATTTTCGACGAAGAACTTAGCTACCTCGGATGCACTGCCTTTTGGCAGGGCTTTTGTCTCGGCGTAGCGGGTGAGGTAGTCGGTAGCTACCACGATCCACTTGTTTCCGAAAGCCGACGTCGGGAACGGCCCCAGTAGGTTCATACCAATCTGCTGGAAAGGTCGGGAAGGTGGATCAATTGGCTGCAGAAGTCCCGCTGGCCTTGTCGGCGGTGTCTTGCGTCGCTACCAGTCCCGGCATGTCCTCACATAACGAGTGACGTCGGTGGTAAGACGTGGCCAGTAGTACCTTTTTTGTATCCTCGCGAGCGTGCGAGAAACACCGAGGTGCCCTGCCATCGGGTCGTCGTGCAGGGCCTGCAGGAGTTCTGGTCGCAGAGCTGAAGGCACCCCAAGGAGGTACTTAGCTCGAAGCGGTGAAAAGTTTTTCATTTGTAGAAGACCGTTTCGTAGAAAGAACGACGCAAGTGCACGCTTGAATACCTTCGGGACTTCGGCGGTCCTGCCTTCGAGGTATTCTATTAGGGCCTTAAGTTCGGGGTCGGCCCACTGTCGTTCAGTGAAGTCGTCGGTAGTTATCGTTCCCAAGAAGTAGTCGTCATCCGGGTCGTCGGGTAGCGGTTGGTCGACAGGCGCACGAGAGAGACAGTCAGCGTCGGAGTGTTTTTTGCCGGACTTGTAAATGACAGTAATGTCATATTCTTGAAGTCTCAGGCTCCATCGTGCGAGGCGACCTGAAGGGTCCTTCAAGGTGGCTAGCCAACACAAGGCGTGGTGGTCGCTCATACTTTGAAGGGCCTGCCGTAGAGGTAGGGGCGAAATTTCGACGTAGCCCAGATGATGGCGAGACACTCCTTTTCTGTTGTGGAATAATTTGCTTCTGCTTTGGATAGCGATCGGCTAGCGTAACTAATAACCCTTTCAAGTCCGTCAGCCCTCTGCACAAGAACGGCGCCAAGACCTACGCTGCATGCGTCAGTATGTATTTCTGTATCGGCGAATTCGTCGAAATGGGCAAGTAACGTAGGCGTCTGTAGGCGATGTTTAAGCTCCTGGAAAGCGTGTTCCTGTGGCGTTTCCCATTTGAACTCCACGTCGGCCTTGGTAAGGTTAGTGAGAGGATCGGCGATGCGGGCGAAGTTTTTCACGAACCGCCTATAATGCGCGCACAGGTCCAGAAATCGGCGCACGGCCTTCTTGTCAGTGGGCAGCGGGAAGTCGGCGATGGCGGCTGTTTTCCGTGGATCGGGACGAACTCCAGACTTGCTGATAACGTGCCCCAGAAACAAGAGCTCCTCATACGCAAATCTGCACTTTTCTGGCTTCAGTATGAGTCCGGACGTCTTGATGGCTTGAAGTACAGCTTCAAGGCGCCGAAGATGCTCGTCGAAACTCGACGAAAACACGACGACGTCGTCCAAGTACACAATGCAAGTCTGCCATTTCAATCCTGCCAGTACTGTATCCATAACGCGTTGAAAAGTTGCAGGCGCTGAGCAAAGGCCGAAGGGCATCACCTTAAACTCGAAGAGGCCGTCCGGTGTTATAAACGCCGCCTTCTTTCGGTCTCTTTCGTCGACTTCGATTTGCCAATAGCCAGTCTTGAGGTCCATTGATGAGAAGTACTTGGCGTTATGAAGCCGATCAAGTGCGTCGTCTATTCGTGGGAGAGGATACACGTCCTTTCTTGTGATTTTGTTCAGGTGGCGATAATCGACGCAGAAACGTAGGGTCCCATCCTTTTTCTTCACTAACACCACGGGGGATGCCCATGGACTCTTGGACGGCTGGATAATGTCATCTCGCAGCATTTCATCAACTTGTCTCTTCATGGCCTCACGTTCTCGCGTCGAAACCCTGTACGGACTCTGACGGAGTGGTCTGGCATTTTCTTCGGTTATGATGCGATGTTTCATGATTGGGGTCTGCCGAATTTTCGATGACGACGAAAAGCAATCTTCGTATTGCTGGAGCAGGGCCTTGAGCTGTTTTTGCTTATCGTTCGGAAGTCTGGGACTGACGTCGAAAGCTATGGAAGGGGCTTGGTTCCTCTGAGCAGGTTCCGCAGAATCGGCGAGGGCGAAAGCACTGGTGGCTTCGACAATTTCTTCGATGTATGCGACCGTTGTT
The DNA here is from genome assembly GCA_013436015.1 of Rhipicephalus annulatus. Taxonomy (NCBI): domain Eukaryota; kingdom Metazoa; phylum Arthropoda; class Arachnida; order Ixodida; family Ixodidae; genus Rhipicephalus; species Rhipicephalus annulatus. The sequence goes on along the minus strand of WOVY01013210.1, from coordinate 192,106 downwards.
CCTTTTTTCACATGTTTGTACTCATTGCTGAAATTCGTGAGCATAACCGTTGCTTTGCCTCCCCGCAGCTCTGCAATTCCTCTTGCGATGCAAATATTTCGGATGACCAACAGATGCTGAGTGCCTTCAACGACGCCTTCCAAGTCAGGTGATTTAAGAGTGCCGACTGAAATAATGACGCTTGAGCGAGGCGGAATGGTGACTTGTTCTTCCAGCACATTCAAGACATGGTGTCCTGACGGCGTGCGCGGTGGTAGTGCTTCTTCTGCGGATAACGTTATCGACTTTGTTTTTAGGTTGATGATAGCACCATGGAGGCATAAGTAGTCCATGCCAAGGATGACATCTCTCGAGCAAAGTTGTAGGACTACGAAGTCTGTAGGATAAATACGGCCGTTAATGGTGACTCTCGCTGTGCAGATTCCTGCAGGCGTTACGAGATGACCTCCGGCTGTGCGGATTTCAGGGCCTTTCCAAGCTGTCCTAACTTTCTTTAACTTTGCGGCGAACGACCCACTGATGACAGAATAGTCGGCTCCAGTATCGACGAGAGCGGTCACACTGTGGCCGTCGATAAGAAAGTCGAGGTCGCTAGTTCGCCGTCTCGCATTACAGTTAGGGCGTGGCGTCGGGTCACGGCTGCGTCGGCTTGTTCCGCTGCTTCCATGTTGCGTCGTCCGGCCACCTTGGGTAAGTGAGCTTTTGCCTTCAGGGCTTTGCCTGGTTGGTGTCGTGTTCAAAAAGCTCCGTCGCGGTGGCGTCGTCGTCGGAGGATCTTCGGTAGTTCGTCGCACAGCAACCGCACCTCCATCGGTTGCTGCCCTTAGTTTCCCGGATACGGGCTAGGAGACCGGCCCCGCGTTGGACCAGAGTACTACCGGGGGTGCGGTGACATGCGGCGGCTGGGTGACGGCGAACGGGAAGGACTTCGTGGTGTCCATTGAGTTCCTGCCAGGTAGTCGGCGATGTCACGTGGCCGATCTCCTGGCTGCGGACGCGGTGCATTGACGGCGAAGCCACGCAGTCCCATCTGTCGGTACTGGCAACGGCGGTATGTGTGCCCGGCCTCGCCGCAGTGGTAGCAGAGCGGGCGGTTGTCAGGTGCACGCCAAACGTCCGTTTTCCTCGGTGCACTGCGCTGGCCCGCTGGGGAACGGTAGGACGTCGGTGGGGGTAGTGGTGGCGTCTGGCGACGGAAATGCGACGGGGCCGCGTTTTGGCGTGGACGGGGAGGAGCGTTGTGGCACACTGCAGCGGCGTAGCTCATAGTTTCAGGCTCGGGCAGCGGTGTTTGGGGAATTCGCAGTGATTGCCGGACTTCTTCTCGCACAATGTCGGCGATCGAATCCACTTGAGGCTGCGCCGAAGGCAACAGTTTGCGCAGCTCTTCCCGCATGATCGCTCGGATCGTTTCACGCAGGTCGTCGGAGTCACTGGCTTGAGCAGCAGCGCATTCTGGAGTCAGGCGACGATTATACTGTCTGGTGCGCATCTCCAGTGTTTTTTCGATGGTGGTCGCCTCGGATACAAATTCTTGGACGGTGTTCGGTGGATTCCTCATTAGTCCCACGAAGAGCTCCTGTTTGACTCCTCGCATGAGGAAACGAACTTTCTTTTCCTCAGGCATGTCTGGGTCAGCGTGACGGAATAGGCGGGTCATCTCCTCTGTGAAAATTCCAACCTTTTCATTTGGTAGCTGAACCCGGGTCTCGAGTAGAGCAGCGGCCCTCTCTTTGCGAGCGACGCTCGCGAACGTTTGCAGAAATGCGCCGCAGAAGACATCCCACGTTCGGAGCGTGGACTCCCGATTCTCTAGCCAGGTCCTTGCGGTGTCTTCCAGGTAGAAGTACACACGACGGAGCTTTTCTTCGTTGTCCCAGTGGTTGAGGGCGGCCACACGGTCGTATGTTTCTAGCCAGGTTTCCGGGTCTTCAAACGATGAGCCATGGAACGTTGGTGGTTCCCTGGGTTGATGAATGACGATCGTGGGCTGGGACGTTCCGGTTGTCATTGTCGCTGCAGTCGAGGTCCTGGTCTTCCGCGCCTTGTCTTGTAGAAGGCCGTACTCCAGTGGGAGACCTTGCTGTCGGCGGCTTGTTCGCTGCTCTTGGTTGGCGTCGGTGTCTTCTCCGCAACGTGGGCTGGGTTCACGGCTTGACGGGGGCGTCCGGTACATGAACGAAGCAGCACCTCCACCAGTTGTCACGGGGTCGTGACGTGGCCGAAGACAGGAAACTTCGTGTTGGGATTTAACTGTTTATTTGGGCGAACCTGTGCCCGGTAAAGGGAAAGTCTAATTACAGCAGCAGTCTTGCACAGATAGCAGTCTCGGACTGATAGCGGCGAACGGAGCGTTGGCCTTCGATCAACAACTGACAAGCGACGAAGCGCGTGGGCATTTATACCCTTGCCGTCGAATGTTCTAGCGTTATCGCTGGCGGTGGCGTAGGTTCCAGAACAATCTGTACCGTTCGCACAGTGGGCGTGATCTTATCGAAATGTTCTACTACAGTCCGGAACCTTCTCGAAACCTGCAGGCGCGGCTTGCGCTGAGAATCGTGTGGTGTTTCGGAACGATAACAAAAACTTGGGAAATGAAACGTGGCAATATGGTCACATGCCCACTCCGAGAGGCTTCTCGGAGCTTATGCATCTCATCCTCCAACTGTCTCTGAAGGTTCCGATCCTTGACGAGATTCTCGCCCTCAATGCTGTCCTCTACAACCTCCTGAGCTTTGGCCAGTGCATCCACCATGCTCTTCCCTGATTGTCACTAATATTGCGACTGCATGTCTAACAGATAAAATTAAGTCTTTCATTGATCACGGCGACTTTGCTGCTGCTGTTTTCATAGATTTTTCAAAAGCATTTGACACCATTGACCATGACATTCTTTTCAGTAAACTGGAGCGTTATGGCATTACGGGTCCTGCTCTAACTTTGTTACGCAGCTTTCTTTTAAACAGGCAACAAATAGTTTCTGTTTCCACAGCAACATCACCCCCGGTCAAAGTTAACAGAGGCGTTCCACAAGGCTCAATCTTGGGCCCACTTCTTTTTTTAATTTACATTAATGACCTTCCTCGCTGTTTAACCTCTTCACAATGCTTACTATATGCTGACGACACTACCATCTTTAACTCCCAACGAAACATGTGTACCTTAACGCAAATGCTCTAAGCTGACCTATTTTCCCTCGAGCGATGGTGTCTCTTCAACAAGTTATCTATTAACGTTCTTAAAACTTGCTTTCTGCTTTTTAGTTCCCCGCAAAGAAAAATTTCCGAGTTCCCTTCCCTGTATATTTCCGGTATTAAAATTGAACTTCGTCGTAGCACTAATTTTCTTGGCGTAATAGTCGATTCTCACCTTAAATTTCATGAGCACGTAATCTTCATTTCAAAGAAAGTTATGTTCGGCATAAGAGTTTTGATTAGAGCTAGACCATACTTCAACTTGCAAACTCTCCTAACTTTGTATTACGCTTTTGTCCACAGTCACCTAAATTACTGCATTTCTTCCTGGGGTGGTACGTATCATACCCACATCGCCCCATTAATAACACTGAAGAAACAAGCGTTACGCTTCATTACATTTTCCTATCGACAAGCAGAATCTTCCCCGCTGGTCTATCAGCTCCGTGTTTTGCCCCTTCATCATCTGTTTAGGTACAGCATTGGTATTTTATTTTTTAACGTCTTGCACGATCACCTTGTCTTAGATATTCTCCCTTATTGCATCACTAATAATCTCAATTCAACGCGCTTTGCCTCACACCAGAATCTCTTACTTCCGTGTATACACACTAACTACGGCAAACAAATGATTCTATTCTCGGTCATTTCGCTCTGGAATTCACTTACCTCTGATATTAAATCTTCTAAATCAGTTTGCGTTTTTAAATCCAAACTAAAGACTTTCTTGTTAGGCCCTTCTGTTTGATTGAATTGTAACTGTATTATCATGTCTTTTTTGTTGTGGTATTCATATCCACATTTTTTTAGATTGACGATGTATTGCTTGTTTTTTAGTGTTCCTGCTTATTATTCTAATGGTTTTTTTTTGTTTTCTTTTGTTTTTTTCATCTTCCTCTTTTCTATGCTGTGTTTATTTGCTGACAATGTATTTCAGTGTTGCTTGATGATTACCTTTTTTTTCGTGGGAGGTCCAGCCTGCGGTTCTTACCTTGGGACCTCCCAGTGAATCTGTACCCAAGCACTTTTTCATGTTCACACTTGATGAATAAAGATGATGATGATGATGATGAGGTCTGTCTGGGCCTCCACACTGACTCTCCCATCTTCCTTTACTGTCTTGAAGACGGCATCCCTGAACCTGGCCCGGTTAGAATCCCCCACCACCAGGACCCTTCTACGCTCCAATCGCTGGCTTCCTGTTTGTGATGGCGCCCCTGTTTGATTCACCTGTTTCTCTCTCTGCCGTCTGTCCTGTGTTTCTGCCCTGCTCGAAGACTGCCGCGCCACCGAGCTGTATGTTCTCGGAGCCTCCGTGTTGTGGCCAGACACTGCGGCCCCCTTACCTCCCTTCTCGAGTGTTCCTTCCAGCCTGTCGTCTTCTCCACTACCCACGCCTTCCGTCTCACACCGCTCGGGGCCGGGGCAAAGCATCAATAGCTCCTTTACGCGCTGCTCGAGCTCGTTCCGCCCTTCCTGTTCTTTTCGAAGGGTCGCCCTTCATTTGCTCCCATAGGCTGGCGGTAGCCTCCTCCCACTCACGTGACGCTCCGAGCTGTTTGTGGAGTTCTATACTCTGTTCCCGTTCTGCCCTAAGCTCTCCCTGAAGCCCCTCATTGCTAGCCTACGTGCGCGTCATTCTAATTGCCTACGGGTCATTCTAATTATTAATCACGCTGGCACGCTTGTACTTTGTCAACCAGTCCTCGACATGACAATCATCAGTGCCGTTGTAGACTGGTGGGTCACGCAGATGAAGTACACGAGAGCACATGGCAGACAATGGTGAGGAAGAGGTTTGTGGGTGATCGGTACACTCTGTCATTCCGGAATCAGATGGTAGCTTACGGCTGCAGATCTCCAGGACGTAAAAAGGGATTACCCAGCACCTTTCTACCACATACAACAAGCGAGTTCACTTACAAACACTTGTTATTATTATTGATGAAGCATTAGCCACAACAAACTTGTTCAGGCAGAAACCTGGCAAGCACGAGCCACATGGATGTCAACATGTTCCTTCACGCTGGCACGTCAATATAGCCTGGTACAATATATATCATCATCATCATCATCATCATCATCATCATCATCATCATCAGCCTGACTACGTCCACTTCAGGACAAAGGCCTCTCCCATGTTCCACCAGTTAACCCGGTCCTGTGCTTGCTGCTGCCAATTTATCCCCGCAAACTTTTTAATCTCATCTGCCCACCTAACCTTCTGTCTCCCCCTAACCCGCTTCCCTTCTCTGGGAATCCAGTTAGTTACTCTTAATGACCAGCGGTTATCCTGTCTACGCGCTACATGCCCGGCCCATGTCCATTTCTTCTTCTTGATTTCAGCTATGATATCCTTAACCCTTGTTTGTTCCCTAATCCACTCTGCTCTCTTCTTGTCTCTTAAGGTTACACCTACCATTTTTCTTTCATTGCACGCTGCGTCGTCCTCAATTTAAGCTGAACCCTCTGTGTAAGTCTCTAGGTTTCTGCTCCGTAGCTAAGTACCGGCAAGATACAGCTGTTATATACCTTTTTCTTGAGGGATAGTGGCAATCTATGGTAGGTAGATTGCCATAGAATTGTAAACATCTACATTGTCTGCGCGTCGGCACTGTCTGCGCGTTCTACGCCATCACTGGCGTAGAACGCGCAGACAGTGCGCAGACCTGGGACCCCAGAACGCAGCCCTGGGACCCCAGCTGGCGCATCGCCCAGGCGATGCGCCAGCTGCCGGAGGCATCTGGGGTCCCAGGGCTGGCCCGGCCGAATGTAGATGCTGGCCACAGTGGTGTCCTGCTCCCCGATGTAAATGCGGACGGCGCAGCATTCAAAGGGGCCTCCAACCAGGTCAGCCACCTTCACCTCCGCCTGCGGGAGCTCCCGCTTGGCGTAGACAGCACACCGGGAACGCCCTTGCTGGTGGTGGTCGTTCAGGCAGGGGGCATCATGGCAGGCCGCCAGGGTGCAGCCAGTCCTGCTGCTTTATCCAACATACCCCGGCAGGCAAAGGTCCTCCGCCCGGGCATACACCTCCTGCAGTGCAAGCACGTCCTAATCGCTCATCAGAAGGTGCTCTGCCAGGTCGTCTCTCTGCCACCCCAGCCAGTTGACGTTCCACTGAAGAATGCTTGGGCGGCGGCCTCGGCTCGTTCCGGGCGGGGAGCTAGCCATGATTGTCTGTGGGGAGCAAAGAGCCTCCCGTCTGTAAACAGATGGCTCGAAGGGGGTGGTCCAGAGGAAGTGACTCTCCCACAGACCACAAGGTGTGCAGCAGGGTGGCGATGATTTGGTAGGCCGGGTCCGCTGGAGGCAACGCTACTGTCGCAGCAGGCGGGGCCACAGGAGCCGTGGGCACAGCAGGCCGGCCTCCGGGGACAATAGCAGCAGGCTGGGCCGCGAGAGTGGCAGCTGCAGCAGGCGGGGCCTCAGGAACAGCAGTGGCCGCCGGCGGGGCCATAGGGGCAGCAGTGCCAGTGGACTGCTGTCCCTGGAGTGGCTGGCGACGAGATTTGCGAGGCGCTGGGATGGGTCTGGCTGGAGGGGGGGGTGGCGAAGGGTGGCCCTTCACCACGCTCGCAAAGGTCCGCACCTCCTGAATCTACTCTCGCATCGCCGCCACCACTGCACACCTCGAGAGGATGGTTGGGGAAGATACCATGATAGTGGCAACCTTCTGCTTCTCCTGCCACCGGGGGCACTCCGGGGTGTCTGCAGAGTGTGGACCCCCGCAGTTGACACACCGGGTCGGGTCTGTTTGCAGCTCTCTCCCGGGTGGGTCCGGCCACATCTGATGCAGCTGCCTGGCCAGCTGCAGCTTTCCTTGACATGGCCGAACCGACCGCATTGCCGGCACTGCCGGGGCGGGGTCTAGCCGGCCGCACTGGTAAGCGTACCAAGAAGAGTGACACGTGCTCCGGTAGCACAGGGCCGGCGAAGCGGAGCGTCACGGTTCGCCCCTCCCTGGCAGCAGAGAGCACCGAGACAGCCGACTGGATCCCAGGCAGCAGGCTGTCCACCGCAGGCTCACCGTCGACACCGTGTAAGAACCCCATGCTGGTCCTGTGGTCAGTGGGTTTCTTGGTAGCGACAGGGATCCCCTTTAGCTTCTTAATGATCAGGAGCTGCTCCAGGCACTCTCGCGTGGTGGCGTCAGCAGCCACAATGTTGCGTTTTTGATTTACGCGAACTGCGGCTACGCCGGGCCTTGCAGAGAGCGCCTGTGCGAGGATCAGACGTGGGGATCCACTGAAAGTACCTCCGGGGGCCGACGGCCAGAAGAGAACTGTGCCCACAACGGCAGGGTCGACCGGGAGGGCTGCAGCAGCAGCAGGGTCCCTGGCACGGCGTCGGGCACCCCTGGTAGTGACCTCCTGGGAGCTCTCTGTGTCTGCGGGACTTCCGCTGCACTGCTGTGCCTCCTTGTGGTGTCCACTGCAGTGGGAGCCTTGCCGAAAGGTTGGGAAAGGTTGGCAGCCGTGCCCTCCGATGCAGTAACCGGGGGTTGCTTCTTGGTCGGCTTCTTCTTTCCCTTCTTTCTGCGGTTGGTAGGTGTGGCTCCCGCTGACGGTGTAAGGAGAAAGTCTTTCGCCGTATAAGGAGCTTCCTTTTGGTTGTTGCCCCAGCAGCGGTACTGGTAAGAACTTCCTCCACCACCTTCCATGGCAGCTGAAGCGTTGGGGGGGGGTTGTCGGGAGATTCGGTGGTCCCTTCTGCTGCAGGGGCAGGTAGGGTGCTCTCTACTCCTTGGGGAGAGGTTGCTGGCAAGGGCAGTCCTTCTGTGTGGCGGGGGGAGGGCAGGGGTCCCCAGGGGCCGATAGGTCGTCCGTTGAGGCCGTAGTAGGGAGTTGGCAAGTGCCTGCACCATCCGAGCTCACGGGGTCCGTGCCACCTGTTGTGGCAGATGATGTCATGTCTGCTGTGGTGGACACCACTTCGGAATCCACCGTGGTTCTGCACTCGCTCCCGGACAACTCTTCTGAGCCCTGAGAAGTGTGTGATTCCTCTTCAGAGGATTCGGAGGGGGTAGTGGCAGTTTGCTTTCGTGGTGCGTGGTCGTTCTCATCCCCACTCTCTTCCCGCAGCCTCTTCCGTGAGTTTGAGAAGTCCATTGCCTCGTCGTCCTCATCAAAGCTGAGAGGTAGAGGAATGCCAGCAGGCCCCTGTGTCTGCCCAGGAGCTTCGGTCTGCATGGGGCTTTGTGGCAGCTCCTCTGCAGTTCCGGTGGCACAGGCGCCACTGGTGGCAGGTGTGGCCCCGCTGGCGCACTGGGAGGCCGGCATGGGGGCCTGTGTGGGCGCGACAGGGTTGGCCTGCAGCCACTTTTCCACTATGGCTTGAATGTTGTCGGTCGCAATCTTTTCGAAGAACAGATAGCGGTGTGCCTGGACCTTGTCGGTCGGGAGGCTCTCCGATCGTCGGTGACAGAAAGGGCGCCTCGTGGGCTCCTCAGAAGTTCGGGCAGGAACTGGAGCGCTCTCTGCTGATGTGGATGCCGCGATAGGCGAGCGGGCGTCGGGGTCGGAGTTGTGCCTTGGCGAGTGCATCGTCACACTCGCACACGTGTTCACAGGGATGCACCACACCGCTCAACAAAACACTTCGCAATTAGTGCGAGGGAAAACGAAAAAAACGGAAAGCGCGTCTATGCTAAGCGCTAGGAGCGGCGCCCCTACACCACGACACACGCCGGTCGGCCGCGTACAACACGCGAAGTGAAAGAGAATTAACTCACTAACCAGCAATGTGAAGTGTGGGGTGTTCCGGGGCAATCCATGGCAGGCCAATCCGACAGGAGTTCAGGGTAGAAGTTCGTCACTGACGCCGGAGCGAACGCATTGCTGCGAAAGAGCCGTACTCCTGACGAGCGCGGCTCGCGAGCGACCGCACTCAGCGGGAGTTGGGGAGCGACCGACGTGAAGGAGAGGCGGCGAAAAAGTGCGGAGCGCACAGACACGACCTTCTCCTCTGGCTGTCGAAGCAAGACCTGCTTTTTGAGACCAAGAGGGAGTCGCGCCTTCTGCTTCGCATTCATATGTAAACAAGAGAGGAGTATTTGCCTAGTCAATATGGCCGACTTCTGGCTTCATCGCGGGTTCACAACGAGTGACGTCAGGGCCTCTTCTTACCTTTCCTTCCTTCGTGGTCCGTGGTACTACCTATCACTTCCATAGTCGCTGAACGATCGCAGCGCCAGAGTGCCCTCTAGTTAATTTTAGGAAACTCTATGGTAGGAGAGGCCCTGACGTCACTAGTTGTGAAGCCGGAAGTCGGCCAGATTGACTGGGCAAAGAAGAAGGCACGACTCTCTCTCCGGCTCGGAAAGCACGTGAGCTGCGCAGCGCGCGTGTCATGACGATCCGAAACTAATGGAACGGGGCTCAACACTCAATGAGTACCATGTGCACATGGTCCTCCTTGAGTCTTGCTGGGCTCAACAGCATCGTCCGTTGTCACAAGCAGGAGCACTGCCCAACCGTCACTGACCTGCAAGGCGTTCGTCGTTGTTCTGCTTCGTCATGGTGCCCAACGCAATTTCGCTGAACACAATTGCTTCACCCGCGTCATCCGCCGCACGACACATGAATATGCATTCCTTCTACGCACTGTTGAAACCCCGCGATGGACAAAAGGATTTGTAAACGTTGCTAAGAGTACAGTACCTACCACGAGAACACTGTGTGAACAATAACGTGGCGCAGAGCACGGATATGGTCCACCACGGCTCAGCACGAGATTTGGGCAGGCACACATGCCGCCGCCAGCCGCGGTTGCTCACTACTGACCAGCTCCATTGCGCAAAACGTAACCATAACAACGCCGCCATTGTGCCCAGTAACCGTGGCCGCCATGATGTCATTTCCTCCACACTTCTCACGTAGCGCGCCGGCTGGGCATGTCCTCTCGTACCTTTCCTTCCTCCTTTATCTGAGCCAACTCTGAGCGATTCGCTGAGCCACCTTGACAGCAAAGTAGCCTCCATCGTATTTGTCTACGATGCTATGGTGGCTAACGATGCGGTCTTCTCGGAGGTGTCTACTTTGCCGGCTACATGATAATTGGAATGGGACTTAAGATGGCCGTCGTCCATTTAGCTGTATATTTAACTGTCTACGGTGAGTTAACGCCTCCTCTAGAAAGATGCCTGAGGAATGGCTCGCGCTCCCAGCGGAGTTGGCCACAAGCTCCGCGCGGTGGCGCTCGCGACCGACACTAAGGAAGATGGGAGAGTCAGGGTAGAGGCACAATCAGGGAAAAACATGGTGGATGCACTGGCCAAAGCTCAGGAGGTTGTAGAAAACAGCATGGAGGGCGAAAATCTAGTCATTATACATGCTGGGCTCAATGATGTAATTAAGGACAAGGAACACAACCTTATGAGAAAGTTAGACGATAGGATTCATAAGCTCTGAGATGCCTCCGGGAGTATGCATGTGACCATATGCACAGTCCCAGAGGTCTGGGGGCAGCCTCGTTGGATTGAAAGGAGGGTAGTGGAGGCCAATTGTGTGATCAAGGGTTTGAGCCGGCAACTCGGATACAGCGTAATGGAAGTTAACCAAGACAGGTACAAGCCCGGCGCTCGCCCCTTTGCACAGGATGGCATTCACCACAGTGGTGTGACGGGCAGGAGGATCGGTAACAGAATGGGTCGCCAAGCCATAGCTTTTTTAAGGGGAACCCAGAGCCCTGAGGCCAACAGTGTAGCCAAAGACGGCTTTAAAGGGAAACAAATATACAAGCCACATGGGGTTCGTGGAAGAAGAAATCGACGTAAGCACAACAGTCGAGCTAAGTCAGACGTCGGCTATATTAACATGCAGGGTGGCAGGAATAGGTTAAAGTGGGAAGAGATAGAAGAGCAGTTGAGGCAGGAGGAGCTGATGCTATATAGGGTTGTGGAGACATCTTCGGGACATGGAGCAACCACCATGCAATCCGGACTACGTATGGGAATATTGCAATAGAACAGAAGGCAGCAAAAAGGGGGGTAGAATCGGTGAATTTATACATAAGAGCATGGGCTGGAAAAGACTCGAACAGGGATGCAGGGAACACTTATGGTTAAGAGGGAAAGTAGCAGGGCAGATGACACTCCTTGGTTTGGTGTACTTGTAGACGGGAGCAAAAGCCAGAGAGGAAAACCAGGCAATTGTTGAGTGTATATCAAAGGACATTGAGTAATCAGGAGGAGGGTGCGAGATAATTATACTAGGAGATATGAATGCGCACATAGAAAATATAGATGGGTATACTGACTCAAGAGGCAAAATGATCATGGTTTTGTATGAAAGGCTTGATTTGATCATTTGCAACAGCACCGAGAAGTGTGGGAACATTTATGGTTAAGAGGGAAAGTAGCTGGGCAGATGACACTCCTTGGTTTGGTGTACTTGTGGACGGGAGCAAAGGCCAGAGAGGAAAATCAGGCAATGGTGGAGTGTATATCAAAGGGCATTGAGGAATTAGGAGGAGGGTGCGAGATAATTATACTAGGAGATATGAATGCGTACATAGAAGATATAGATGGGTATACTGACTCAAGAGGCAAAATGATAATGGATATGTGTGAAAGGCTTGATTTGATCATTTACAACAGTACCGAGAAGTGTGAAGGGCAAATAACATGGTAGGTAAAAAGGCTACAGTCGACGATAGATTGCGCACTGATGTCACATAGGATGTATGAAAAGCTCAGGGGAATGCACATAGATGAAGGTGGCTCCAGACGTCTGGCTGGTGATCACAAACGTATTAAGCTAAGTTTTAGAAGAGCAGGGAAAGTGGGAAGGAGACAAGATGAGCAACTAAGGAAAATTTTCATTCAGAAAGGCAAATAGAAATTGCTACTAAACAAATCGAGAATGTAATCACTGAGGATAATAAAACTGTGTTGACATACACACATCTAGTTAGACTGTTTGGAGTAGAGAATGCTAAGGAACGTGACAAGTCACCCCGGAAAAGAAGACACAAGCCCAAGACGTGGTGGGATGAGGAAGTTAAGAGAGCCATAGCAAAACTAGGAAGGAAGCCTCTAGGGAACACAGACATGCTAAGCAGCGTGGTGAACCGACTGATGATGTTGAAAGAAAATGGGAAATCTTTCTAAGCTCTAGAAGGGAAGCATCCCTCCTGATCAATGATAAGATTAGAAGAAAGGGTGCTCAGTGGCTAGCAGAAGTACATAAGAAGGACAGAACGGCAGCTGCAAAATCTTGGAATCAACTAAACTCCCTAAGAAAAAAAACAAACCTAGAGCAGAGGTTCATAACTACAGCTCAAGGTGCTAGGCTAGAAGGGGACGAAGCTATCGAATATATAAGAACAAGGGTGACAGAAAACGTTCAACAAAGAAGTGCCTTAAGCACCAAAATAGACAGGGATGGATCAAGTGGCACAATGGCACCATTTTCACAACGAGAGTGCGAAAGGGCTGAGAAGAGGGTTCCAAGTAGTACATCAACAGGCCCAGATGGCATTCCAATTATGCTGATAAAGACTTTGGGTTCGAAGCCTAAACAGACTTTGAGAGAGGCAGTGAGCAGAACAATAATCGATGGTGAAGTCCCTGATGGATGGAAACTTACCAGGATGAGCATGATCTATAAAGAAAAGGGGGACAAAGCTGACATAAACAACTACCGTCCTATAACAGTGACATCAATGGTCCACAGGCTGGTGATTCAGATTATAAAGGAAAGACTGCAGGCATGGATAGAGGATGAGAGGGTGCTGGGGGAACTGCAGAATGGGTTTCGGAAACACAGGATGTTGGAAGACAATCTGTTCTCACTGACGCTGTGCATCGAAATAGCAGAAAAGGAACTCGGGCCCCTGTGGCTAGCATTTTTGGATATCAAGAGAGCGTACGATAGCGGGGTTCAAGACGACTTGTGGGGAATACTATACACACTGGGTGTGGAAGATGGAGTCACTAATCTTTCAAAGGAAATCTATAAAAGTAACAAGGTAGTTATAAAATGGGAAAACAGGTATTCAAGCCCACGAAGGTGAAACGGGGACTTGGGCAGGGGTGTCCACACCCACCCTTGTTATTCATGATGTACCTACAAGGATTAGAGGCCAAATTAGAGGGAAGTGGACTTGGCTCCAACCTCTCTTTAGTCAAACAAGGAAAACTCATTGATCAGGCACTACCAGCATTAATGTACGCAGATGATATAGTGCTAATGGCCGACAACAAGGAAGATTTGCAGAGATTGATGGACATCTGCGGTAATGAGGGAGATAGGTTAGATTTTAGATTCAGTAAGGAAAAATCAGCAGTCATGATTTTCAATGAAAACGAAGGTAGTGAGCTTAGAATACAGGAGGTCACACTAGAGATAACAGATAAATACAAATATCTGGACATATGGATAAGCAATGGGACCAAGTACCTAAGAAAACACGAAATATACGTGACGACTAAGGATAACAGGAATGCAACAGTGATGAAAAATATGGCACTGTGGAATTACAATAGGTACGATGTTGTGAGAGGAATTTGGAAAGGGGTCATGATTCCTGGGCTGACGTTCGGGAATGCAGTCTTGTGCATGAGATCAGAAGTTCAAGCAAGATTAGAAATTAAGCAACGTGGAATAGGTAGGCTTGCTTTCGGAGCTCACGGGAATACACCAAATCAGGGAGTACAAGGTGATGTGGGATGGACATCATTTGAGGGCAGGAAAGCTAGCAGCAAGACAAAGTTTGAGAAGCGATTGACAGAAATGGGAGAGGAGCGGTGAGCTAGGAAGGTTTTCAGCTACTTGTACATGAAGAATGTCAATACAAAATGGAGGAAGCGAACCAGGAAGTTGACTGGTAAATACTTAGAAAACAGTAGGTGGCGAAATCAAAAAGAACTATCGGTTAAGAAGGAAGTGAAACAGAGACTGACATGTGGAGATTTGGCATAATTAATAAGTCCGCACTAGAGATATATTGAACTTTTAAACCTGAAATTGCCAAGAAAAGGATCTAAGATAATACCTGGGTAGTTTCTCTAGTGTTTGAGGCCAGGACGGGAGTATTGCGAACCAAGACATATCGGGCCAAATACGAAGGGGTAGATGTTACAATGTTCGTTCAAATGCAGCGCCCCCACGCGGCGCTGATAGTTGTGTTGAGCTGTGCAAGCCTCGTACAGCGGTGGGGTAGCCGTTTTGGAAACAATAAACCACAGTTCGTTCTGGCCTAAGGGCTCAACATGTTCTCGTGTTCTTCGCGGGCCTGATGGCCTGCTGTTTACTGTAGTCACTACCGCCTGGCCATCAGTTAATCTACACATGTAACAACTAATCTACACATGTAACAACTAATAAGAGGAAGACTACGGGGAGTACCTATTCACCGATTTCCTAGTTCTTGTGCCACGTCGCAACTTCGGCGAGCTAGGCATAGGCACGACGGAGTCACTGTTCACATGTGACACCACTGTCTAGCGCAGTCTCGTCACTCTCCGAGACACAGCTACTCCCAGAGAAACTAGTTCCAGGTAGCTGTTCTTGATGAGGCACATCTGGAACAGCTGGCGCATGATGAAGCAGCGGCTCCAACTGTGGTGGAGCTGCAGTGATAGCAGTTTCAGGAGAGGCCAATGTTTCTGTCTGCACAAGGCGCAAGTGGTCGCTGTTTCGGTTTCCCAAGGTGCCATCTTCAAAACGGACACTGGCTGATGATGGAGTGACGTCCACGACACTAGCAGGCACCCAGGGTGTGCCCCTGCGAAAGTTTCATGCGAACACATCATCACCTCGCTGCAGTGATGGAGCCTGCCGAGACCATCTGTCAGCATACAACTTCTGCTTGAGTTGATTTAGGAATACAGATGCCTGCAGGCTTGGTTTGAGGACATCCAACGGAGTCTTGAAGATTCTTCCTGTCAAGAGTTCACACGGTGGCCGACCTGTCACTTCATGTGGTGTAGTCCTATAGTTGAACAGAAACCTGGAGATCTGCGTTTGGAAGTTCCCAGAACCAGACTTCTTGAGTTTGTTCTTCACAGTTTGTACAACTCTTTCAGCTGCACCATTTGAGGCAGGGTGATGCGGCGGTGCAAGCATGCGGTGTATTCCATTTCGAGTTAAGAACTCAAGGTACTGGGCACTGGTGAAGGCAGGACCGTTGTCTGAAACTATGACATCAGGCAGGCCATGCTGAGCGAATGCGATTCTCAATGCAGAAATGGTAGCTTCTGCAGATGTTAAAGACACAGGAAAGCCTTCTATTCACTTTGAGAACGCATCCACAATAACCAAGAATGTGTGACCTAGAAATGGTCCACCAAAATCAATGTGAAGTTTTGACCAGGGTCGCTGTGGAAAAGACCACGGCGTCTGCTGAACCAGCTGTGCAGCTCGATGTTGAGTCTGGCACGTAGCGCAGCTCTTCACGCTGTTGGCAATATCATTGTCAATGCCAGGACACCAAACATGGCTCCTGGCAATTATCTTGTTCTTCTCGATACCCGGGTGGCTGACATGAAGAACACCAAGAACTTGAGCCTGCAATGACTTTGGGATCACTACTCTTGATCCCCAGAGTAGGCAACCCTCATGGAGACTGAGTTCTGAGCTTCTGGTATTGAAAGGGTTCCACTCTGGTCCTACTGGGAGGCTTTCTCCTTTCAGAACGACAAGAACAACATGGCCCAGAAAAACGGGCTTGTTGGCACCCAGCAGTCCAAGAAGTGGCTTGTAGTCAGTCTGTGCTTCGAATGAGATGCCCCACAAGTACTGGTGGAACCGATCCCCACCAAACACTAAAGCCAGTGCCTCCTTGTCGAGTTGACTGTAGTTTTGTTCTGCTTTTGACAAGCTCCTCGAGGCAAAAGCAATGGTATGTTCCCCGCCATCAGCATCTTTGTGCGCCAGAACTGCACCTATACCATAAGGCGATGCGTCACAGCTGAAGCAAACAAGCCTGGCAGGGTTGAAATGCACAAGAACTGGAGCTCATGTCACCAAGTGCTTGCAGGCACTGAATGCATCTTGTCGTTCATGTCTGCACTCCCACTTCTTCCCTTCACAAAGAAGTAAGTGCAGTGGACGAAGGAGTGACGAAAGATTGGGTAAGAAGCGCCTGTAGAAGTTTACAAGTCCCAAGAAACTCTGAAGTTCCCTGACATCGTGAGGCACAGGAGCATGCAGAATGGCTGCTACCTTGTCAACATTTGGGGAAAGGCCTTCCTTGCTGATGA
This sequence comes from Rhipicephalus annulatus, assembly GCA_013436015.1. Lineage (NCBI taxonomy): Eukaryota > Metazoa > Arthropoda > Arachnida > Ixodida > Ixodidae > Rhipicephalus > Rhipicephalus annulatus. The sequence continues at coordinate 175,705 of WOVY01013210.1, read as the reverse complement.
TGTGCCCGAGATACTCAACTTGCGGCACGAAGAAATGGCATTTTTCAAGTTTCAGCTTGCGGCCTGATTCCTGAAGCTTGCTAAGTACAGCACGAAGTTTGCGAAAGTGCTCAGCATCATTTGCACCAGTCACAAGAATGTCGTCAAAATAGACTGCTACATGGGGCGGTCCCCTGAACAAGTTCTTCATCTCGCGCTGAAATATGGCAGGAGCAGATGAGACACCAAAAGGCAACCAGGTGTACTGAAATAACCCTTATATGCGTCGAAATTGTGACATACTCCCTAGAGGTCTCATCAAGGACAACTTGCTGGTGCGCATCTCGCAAATCCAATTTTGTAAATTTCTGACCTCCAGCAAGCACAGTCCACAAGTCCTCGATCCTTGGAATGGGGTACTGCTCCACTGTTGCCACTGGGTTTATGGTGACACCAAAGTCTCCACAGATTCTGGTGCGTCCATCCCTTTTGGTCACAGGAACAATAGGTGCAGCCCACTTTGCTGTCTTGACCGAAACAAGAATGGAATCTCTTCTTAGTCAATGGATTTCTTGAGTTACTCCATCGGTCAAGGCGTACGGAAGTGGACGTGGCTTGAAGAACCGAGGCGGAGCATCTGAAGGAACATGTAGAGAAGCTTTAGCACCCTTGAATGTACCAAGGCATTCTTCAAACACTTCGGCGTAGTCTTGGACTAGGTGTTTGGCGTCGGAAAGTGCGTGGATGTTCACTTCAACATCGCAGACGCCAATGCCCAGCTCACGCATCCAGTTGCGTCCACGAAGAGTGAGCGATCCGTCTCCGGTGAGAAAAATAGCTATAGGTCGGCCTCCCTGCCATGAAACTTCACACTGACGTCAGCTTTGCCCTAAACCTTTCTTAGTTCCCCGAAATAGCTTCGCAGAAGCACTTGTGACGGCTGCACAGGAAGCGAAGGCAAAAGCTTAAGAAGATGCGACTTGGCCATGACAGAGACACTTGCCCCCATGTCCACTTCCATGCGGAGCCGCTTGCCGCAAACGTCAACAGTGACATTGAAAGGCGGAGGCGGTGTGACGTAGTCGACCAGCCACATGTCAAAAACTTCGTAAGATGAAGTGGTAGTGGCGTCCTGCTTGCGTACTGTATTAACACGATGACGGTTACTCGACGACGGTGAACTGCAAGCTGAGAACGAACGTGCCTTAGTGGGGCTGTTGCTTTGGGCTTGGTTGTACCTTCGTCGCGAATTGCACACCTTCGCCAAATGACCTCGTTTGTGGCATTAATTGCAGATTTTCTTCACATGCTTGCATTTTGATGCAAGATGTCCGTCCCCACAGCGGTAGCAGGTGACGCCCCCAGAACCTGACGAGACACGGTGAGTCGAGAAAGCACTGCTTGTGTTCGCTTGCGCTATCTCACCTGCGTCCTTTTTTTTGCTGCTTCCTTTGCCAGAGCGGTCTGCACAGCATCGTCGAAAGTGAGGTCCGGTTTTTCCAGAAGTCTTGTTTGTACATCCACGTTGTTTATGCCACACACGACGCGGTCTCAGAGCATGTTTTCGAGTTCAGCCCCGAAGCTGCAGTGCTCGGACAGGCTTTTTAGTACTGCGACAAAATTGCTGACTGATTCCCCTTCCGCGCGAACACGCGAGTTGAAACAAAAACGCTGCACGGTGGCGGAGGGCTTCGGACAATAATGGCTTCCAAGTACTTGAAAAATCTCGTCCAGATTCTTGTCACTGGGATTGGCGGGCTTGACCGAATTGCGGAGCAAAGCATACGTTTTCTGCCCGCAGCAGCTGATGAACACGGCAGTACGCTTGTCTGGGGCGACATCATTCGCCAGGAAAAATGCTTTGAGCCAGACCACGTAACAGGGCCAGTCGTCTCCTCCCCCTCGAATGGCTCGAGGTTGCCGAAACTTGGCATGGTGAACAGATGGCAGAGAGCTGCGGGAACGAAGACTTACATTAAACTTCCTTTCATCCTCGTCGTCAGTTGTTACATGTGTAGATTAACTGATGGCCAGGCGGTAGTGACTACCGTGAACAGTAGGCCTTCAGGCCCGCGAAGAACACGAGAACATGTTGAGCCCTTAGCCCAGAACGAACTGTGTTTTTATTATTTCCCAAAACGGCCACCCCGCCGCTTTGCCAAGCTTGCACAGCTCAACACAACTATCAGCACCGCGTTGGGGCGCTGCATTTAAACCAACATTGTAACAGTAAACATAGTATGCAGTGCGTGTGGAGAGGAAGAAGATACTGCCGAACACTTGATAACGTTCTGTAAAGGGCTTCACCCTATAGATTAGGATGATGGCGCAGAGTTTTTCAAAGCACAGGGGTGTAGGGACAGGGAGGGCAAAATAGACTTTAAGCGGGTAGACTTAACTAGAATGAGCTTATCTGATTGGTTGCTAAAGTCAAGGCACGAGTTGTAGTAGTAGTAGTAGTAGTAGTAGTAGTAGTAGTAGTAGTAGTAGTAGTATTTTTATTTACAGTAAGCCGGATACAGAGCTCACTGCAGGGGCAAAGGGCTAAAGGCGAACAGCCTGACAAAGGCCCTTGTCCCTCCGCAGTCCGTGACAGTGCAGAGCTTAAACAATATATATATTCAATACATTGGTTTCAAGCAACCTGAAATTGTAAACACAAAATTCAAACATAAATGGCATAACAAGTTTACATAACACATTTTAAGAATTAGAGGTCAATCTCGTTATAATTCACAACTAAACAATATCAATGAAACAAACTCAAAAACAGACACAAAATGCATGCAGATACAATGAATTCCGCTGTATACACTCGTATAATTGACATAGAAGTTTATGAACAATTTAAGCATTTGCAGAGGCATGAGACTCCATTACGTAGTTTCGATAGTGTAGACCGGTGGTTATGAATAAGTTCTTTATTTGTTTCTTGAAAGTCGCACTACTAGCCCTAAAGTTCAATTGATCTGCAAGGGTATTTAAAACCTGAGGTACCTGGTAAGCAATACTTTGTTTTCCACACTTGGTTCTTGTTCTAGGAGCTCGTTTCTTTTGTTCTCGCATACTGTAGTGTGGTCTTTCGGTGCAACTTTCTTCATATAGCTTAGTCTTTTGTATTAACTGAAGTAATTTAAAATGATATAATTGATCAATTCTGAGTATGGAATGTTTAATGAATAGTGGAGCAGTGCGCAAGTCTTGTACATTCCCCCTGTAATTTTCAAAGCAGCGCAATATTTTTTTGTATAGTTGTTAACTTATGGTAATTCCCTTGTGATGTCGTTCCCCAGACTAACATCCCATAACTTACTTTAGAATGGAAGAGTGCATAGTACATACTTATTTTTAACCTCAATGGGATTAAGTGCATTGTTCTAAAAAAACAACCAACTATTCGCGCTAATGCGGTGATCAGATGATTTACATGTGTATTCCAGTTTAATTCCTCCTGAAACCATACACCAAGAAACTTTTGTTCCCTAACATGTGCGATGCAATTTCCTTCGAATTTTACAGCTATGTTACTGATAGGTTTGTTTATAGGTCGGAATATCATATAGGTTGTTTTTTTTTTTCATTCAAGCGCAGTCCATTTTGCCTTAACCAATTTGAAAGATTGCTTAGATAATTATTTACACTGTCCTCAAGTGATATTAGATTGTCTGATGAAAAGAAAACATTCGTATCGTCAGCGTACATTATAAGTTCAGGAGAATGAGGTATATCGACAATATCATTTATATAGACAAGGAACAATAATGGCCCCAGTATAGATTCTTGGGGGACTCCTTGGTTCAACTTTATCTTTGCAGAAATAGTGTTATTCAGTTTTACATATTGATAACGATCTTCTAGGTAACTTTTAAACAGTTGTAGTGCAACTCCACGCACCCCATAACTTGATAATTTATGAATCAATGATTTGAATTGTATGGAGTCAAATGCCTTTTGAAGATCGAGGAAAAGCCCAAGAGTTTATTTTTTGTTTTCCATATTTTCGATTATCTTATCTTTGATATACAGTAGGGCTTGTTCTGTTGATTTATTTTTTTGAAAACCATACTGACTTTTTGTTATTATTTGGTGCTTATCAAAAAAGGATTCAAGTCTATCATAAATAACCCCTTCAAATATTTTTGATATTGTTGGAAGCACGGATATAGGTCGATAGTTCGCTAAAGTATTGATATCACCCCCTTTATGTACTGCAGTGACTTTTGCTACTTTTAGCTGCTCTGGAAATACACCGTTAGTGAGGGTGAGGTTGATAATATAGGCCAAGACATTAGATATCAATGGTGACACCATTTTTAACTCAACAGAACCTATCTCATCAATCCCTGATGCAACATTGTTTTTAAATTTTCTAATTAATCTTTCTACTTCAACCGGATCTGTGGGTGCGAGAAAAATAGAATACGGCAAAGGAGATTTATCAGGAGTTGAGCATTATCTCGCTTTTCATCCGTTAAAATAAAGGAACCCGCATTTATGAAATGTTCATTCATGACATTGGCCAACCTTTCACCACTGAAAATCTGACCATTATTTGTTAGGTCCTGTGTCCTATTACAACCCTTTTTTCTGTTCGTAAGCCCACTTATGACCTCCCATAGCTTCCTCTGGTCATTGTAAATGCTTTCAAATAATTTTTCATATAAGTTCTGTTTAGCCTTCCGTATTTCTGAATTTAAAACGTTTCTGTATTGTACTCAGCTAAGGCGTCTGTGTTCCGCGAACAGATGAAATCATGCTACAATTTATTCTTTATTTTTATGCGCCGGTAAAAATCACGATTTATCCAAGGCTTTCTGCATTTTTTATTTCTGCCACGTGAGCGCTTCTGAAGTGGAAATGCCGCATCGTAGCTAGTACTCAATAACGTGAAAATTAAACCCTTCACTGCAAAGCACGAATCCTCAAACTCACCATTTAAAGGGAAAAAAAGATAAATCTAATGGTTAGTTCACTAAGTATTACGGCTAGATGGCGTTGGCCTCCGCCCTAATTAAAGGGTACAGCCACATCCATCCATACTTGCAGTAGTGGCGTTCCCAGGACGCAAGCTGGAAGCAGTCATGAGGCAAGCGAGAGCAAAACTCAAAACTACAGCTAATAGACGAAACCTCGTGATAATTCAGGCGCTTTAAACGATGTCTTAAATGAAGATACAGCAGGACTAGCAACTACACTGGCGAAAGGCGTCGATGACATGCGCACTACATCTCCTCAGGTACGATACCGGAGGTACTGGTGCGTGATAGCAACCTGCAAAGAGCGGTTGTCAACGCAAACCAAGAGATATGGCGGATGAGTCGAGAGAAAGGCATTGAGGTGGTGGAAATAAACAGAGAGGTGCATAGGTGGGGTGGTTTTCAACGAGACAGAATTCACTTCGATGGGCCGCTAGGCCATGAGGTGGGTTGGCGACTTGCAGGACGCGCAGTAGCTTTCTTGGGGGGCAAGCGGGCCCTTCGGGGTGCAGGATAGCTAGTAACGAGGAAAACAACCAGGGAGACTCTTTGACAGGTGGTATGGACAGATACGGTTCCAAAGTGGCACCACTATCTAAGATAGGTAGAGTCCAGGGCAGAAATAGACGTAGCCACGATCGCCGAGCCAATTCAGACATAGGGTATATTAACATGCAGGGTGGTAGGAACAGGCTGAAGTGGGAAGAGATAGAATAACAGCTAAGGTATAGGTATAGGTATTTGTAAAAACGGATCTCAGCGACATGGAACAACCTCCTAACAATGCGGACTACGCGTAGGAATATTTATTTATTTATTTATTAGAATATCCTCAGGGCCCGTAGGGCATTACAGAGGGGATGGGTACAACATTTATAACACACAAGAAAAAAAAGACAAAATAAAGAAACAAGTGTCAGATGCGCAAATCAGGAAGGCAACATAAGTCAACTAAAATGTATAAGTAAGAATTCAAGCACATACAAGACAAAGATAGATAATGGAAACTGCGTATAGTTACAAGCATTGCTGAGAAATTGCAGTCTTGAATAACAAAGGGTCTGTTATTGTTACAACGGAAGAGGGAAGGTGGTTCCAATCGGCGGCTGTTTTCGGTAAGAAGGCTGCTGAATAGAATTTGGTGCGGCAAAACGGAATGGCAACCTTATGCTGGTGATCAATGCGCGATGAGTGGTATGACGGTTGTGAAATGAGGTCTCGCTTCATTGATGGATTGTGAAAAAATATCTTATGAAAAAAATGCAGTCGTGCCAGTTTCCTCCGGACAGTTAAATTGGGCAGGTCAAGGTTAGATTTCATTTCTGATATGCTAGCAGTACGGGAATAATTAGAACAAATAAGCCGAACTGAGCGGTTCTGAACAGATTCTAACGCGTAATATTGTAATAGAAGAGAAGGCAGCAGAAAGAAGGGTGGTATTGGGGCATTCATACATAAAAGTACAGACTAGCAAAGGGTCGAGCAGGAGTGCAAGGAACATTTATGGCTAAAGGGGGAAGTGGCAGGGCAAATGACACTCCTTGGTTTCATGTACTTGTGGACGGGAGCAAAGGCCAGAGAGGAAAACCAGGCAATGGTAGAGTGTATATCAAAGGACATTCAGGAGTAAGGAGGAGAGTGCGAGATAATTATGCTGGGAGATATGAATGAACACATAGAGGATATAGATGGGTATACCGACCCAACAGGCAAAATGATCATGGATATGTGTGAAAGGCTTGATTTGATCATTTACGACAGTACCGAGAAGTGTGAAGGGCAAATAACATGGTAGGTAGGAAGGCTACAGTCGACGATAGATTGCGCACTGATGTCACATAGGATGTATGATAAGCTCAGGGGAATGCACTTAGATGAAGGTGGCTCCAGAAGTCTGGGTAGTGATCACAAACGTATCAAGCTAAGTTTTGGAAGAGCAGGGAAAGTGGGAAGGAGACAAGATGAGCAACTACAGGAAAATTTTTATCCAGAAAGGCAAATTGAAATAGCCACTAAACAAATTGAGAAATTAATCATGGAGGATAATAAGACAGTGTGGACATACACGAATCTAACTATATTCTTTGAGCTAGAGCTTGCTAAGACGCGTGACAAGTCACCTCGAAAAAGAAGACACAAACCCAAAAATTGGTGGGATGAGGAAGTTGAGAGAGCCATAGCAAAACTTCATGAAGCCTCTAGGGAACACAGACAAGCTAAGCAGCGGGGTGAACCGACAGATGATGTTGAAAGATAATGGGAAATCTTTGTAGTTAAGCTGCAGAAGGGATACAACCCTTCTGATCAATGTAAATATTAGAAGAAAGGGAGCCCAGTAGATGGCAGAAGTACATAAAAAAATAGAAAGGCAGCTGCGAAATTTTGGAACCATCTAAACTCCCTAAGAAATGAGACGAGCCTAGAGCAGAAGTTCATAAATACAGCTCAAGGTGCTAGGCTAGACGGGGACGAAGCTAGTGAATATATAAGAACAAGGGTGACAGAAAAATTTCAACAACGAAGTGATTTATGCACCATAATAGACAAGGATGGATCAAGTGGCGCAATGGCTTCATTTTCACAACAAGAGTGGGAAAGGGCTGAGAAAAGGGTTCCTAGTAGTACGTCAACAGGCCCAGATGGCATTCCAATTATGTTGATAAAGACATTAGGTCCGAAGTCTAAGCAGGCTTTGAGAGAGGCAGTGAGCAAATTATTAATCGATGGAGAAGTTCCAGATGGATGGAAACTTAGCAGGATGAGCATGATCTATAAAAGAAAGGGGGACAAAGCTGACATAAACAACTACCGCCCTATAACAGTGACATAAGTAGTCTACAGGCTGCCGATGCAGATTATAAAGGAAAGACTGCAGGCATGGATAGAGGATGGTGGGGTGCTGGGGGAACTGCAGAATGGGTTTCGGAAACACAGGAGGTTGGAAGACAATCTGTTCTCACTGACGCAGTGCATAGAAAAAGCAGAAAATGAACTCGGGCCCCTGTGGCTAGCATTTTTGGATATCAAGGGAGCGTACGATAGCATGGTTCAAGAGGAATTGTGGGGAATACTGGACACACTAGGCGTGGAAGATGTAGTCACTAATCTTTTAAAGGATATCTATAAAGGTAACAAGGTAATTATAAAGTGGGAAAACAGGTATCCAAGCCTGCAGAGGTAAAACGGGGGCTTAGGCAGGGGTGTCCCTTGTCACCCTTATTATTCATGATGTATCTGCTGTGTTGGGGGCTGGCTGGTCCCGACGAAGCAGAAAAAGAAGACGGCCGATGGGGACGTACGCGGCCGGCTGGGACGCCGACCAGCCCGAACACGCGGTTTGGCGCGAAGCGCCGAAGAGAAGAATAACAACCGCACTCCACGGTTACCCAACACACTAATTTTATTTACAGTCGCCTTGAAATCCTGGATGCCAGAGCGGCGCCCACTGGCATCCTCACATGTCATTCCGAAACCAAAAACCTAGAACACAACATCATCCTCTCCTCGAAAGAAGTACACCTATACACTGTTTATATTTATACATGATCGATGTACGTTAGAATACATGAAAATTCAGAGCACGACACACCGAACTCACACACTATGAGTCCTGAAAATGCACTGAAAAAATGTACATTGGAAGTCCTGAAAATGCACTAAAAATTGTATACAACTCAGTACAATATAGATTTGGATGCATTGGACCTTTGCACAGAACAATAATGTTCACGAACAGTGATGAACAAGAGTTCTACGTCATGTAGTCTTCGAACCGACGTGGCTTCTGCCGCTTCCGCTTAGGGCGGGCCCTTTTGGGTGTAGAATCAGGTGTCTCTGCACCTTGGTCACTTGTGCTCTGATGTGACACATCAAGAGCAGTAGAAGATTGTGAGGGCTCTGAACGCGCGTTAAAATTGGCGGTCTCATGAGAGCTCGCAGCATGAGCTTCGGAAGAATTTTGCGGACCGGAGTCCGGTTCAACGGTCTCAGCCGTATTTGAAGGTTTGAAGTGAACCGTAAGACTTGGTGTACTTGAACTCGCGACACCGACTGGTAACTCCTCCCTCCTTGAAGAAATGCCTGTACATGGAGGCCACATGTAATAATCTGATGGACAGTTGAAAGGCGCGGACGGAACGTGATGGGTAAGACTTTTAGGTGTTGAAGGCGAATCTGTTTGAAAAATAACAAGGCGCGAAGCATTCCAGATGTTACCATCACTTAAGCGAAAAGAAGTGGGGCTAACCTGGCCGAAGACTTTGAAAGGACCACGATACTTGGGCGCTTGCCTGGCACATGAACCTTGACTAGATCGCCAGTGCAATCTTTGGACTGCTTTGCACCTCGGCGGGTGACGACATACTTTTTCATTGCTTGTTGATGAGAAAAAACTCTGGTACGGATTTGATCAGGAGAAGACACTGCTATGTTACGAGGCAAAGAGACTATGTCGAGAGCAACTCACGGTTGCCTACCGTGGAGAAATTGAGCAGGAGACACTCCAGTGGTGCCTTGTGGTGTGAACCTGTACGAAGCTAAACATTCAGTCAAGACTTGCTTGAGGGGACGGTGCTCTGATTGGGCGATCTGGATATGTTCCTTCAGAACGCGAATAAAGCGCTAGATTTGCCCATTTGATTGGGGAGAGAAAACTGATGACCTCAAGTGCTGAATTCCTCGTTGTGAAGGAAAAGTCTCGAAATGTTGGGACTGAAACTGTGGACCACTGTCCGTAACTATGGCATCAGGAAAACCTTCCCGGCCGAAGATTGAAGACAGAAATTCAATGATGACCTCAGAAGTAACCGTATGTGTGAAACAAAGCTCTGGCCATTTGGAATGATAGTCGATGAGAGAAACAATGAACCGGGCATTTTGCGGAACATTATGCAAAGGACCGATGATGTCCATGCCGAGTTTCTCCCAAGGCCGATCAGGCCACTGGACTGGCTGCAACGGAGAAAATGCAGGTTTGGCAGACTTGTCAGCTGCCTGGCATATATGGCAGTTGTAAACTGCATGCTCGACCTGCTTGTCTAAGGCTGGCCACCAGTACCTGTCTCGGAGATTCTGTTTGGTGCGGACAATGCCAGGATGGGCCTCAGGGGCAAGCTGTATTGGCTTGTTACGGAAAGAAGCAGGGGGAATCACGCGTTCATCGCGGAAAAGCAAGTCCTCAACACAAGACAGTTCCTGTCGGACTGCGAAGTAAGGCAGGCATTCAGAAGCAAGAGCACCTTTGGAAGGCCATCCTTCACGTATATATTTGAGAACTTGAGACAAAGTGGAATCTGCAGCTGTAGCTGCCTGAAGCTCAGCTTTAGTAATGCAGGAAGTAACTAATGAAACCACTTCCTCATCCCGCTTTTCAGTAACCGGTATCTGAAGAGGAAGGCGCGACAGTGCATCAGCAACCACGTTATTAGAACCTTTGCAATATTGAACATGGAAATTATAATACATGTGTTTGGCACACCAACGGGAAATGCGAATGGGGCGGCGGCCTTCGGATCCTGCAGAAAGAAGAGCAACTAGTGCTTGGTGATCTGTACGTAATGTGAAGTGCCGGCCCCACAAGTAAACATGCCATTTCTCACATGCAAAAAGACACGCGAGAGCTTCACGCTCTCCTACTGAATATCTGCGTTCAGCAGGGAACAATGTACAAGATGCAAAAGCGATAGTGGTCATCTGATGACCATTGAGTTGTTGAAACACTGCTCCCAGTCCAACATCGGACGCATCCGTCGTGATGACGATGGGAAGCTTCTCATTGAAAATACTAACAGCTGGCTTTGAGGCTAGTATTGACTTAACTCGAATGAAGCTCTGCTCAGCTTCAGCTGACCAGTTAAAAGGCTGTGCTTGTCGAAGTAGAGTACGCAGTGGTTCAGCAACATCAGCATAGTGAGGGACAAACTTGGCATTAAACCAACAAGACCTAAAAAAGATTGCAAGGTTTTGGCATCAGTAGGCCGTGGGGCATTGACAATGGCCTGAACTTTAGATTCAACAGGTGTCAAGCCGCGGGAACTGACATTATGTCCTAGAAATTGTAACTCATTCAAAGAAAAAATGCACTTGTTATTAAGTTTCATACCACATTCACTGATGCGGTTGAGAACAGTATGCAAGTTAGCATCGTGCTCTTCGCGAGTACGTCCCCACACCAAAATGCCATCCAAGTAACAAAGGGTGCCATTACAATCCTTAAGCATAATGTACATCATTTTCTGAAACACCGCAGGGGCAGATGCAAGCCCAAAACACACGCGGCGAAACCGAAACATGCCTTCGTGCGATACAAATATGGTTAAGTCTCTACTGCACTCAGAAAGTTCAACTTGGTGATGAGCGGACGCGAGGTCCAGCTTGGAGAAACATACCGCTCCGGGGAGCTGATGAAGCAGTTCTTCATTGTGAGGAAGTGGAAACCCGTCTACGACGATCGCCTTGTTCGGTTCTCGTAAGTCGACGCATAGTCGAAGGGATCCATCTTTTTTCTTGACGACGACCAGTGGAGAAACCCAGTCGGAAGCAAAGACAGGCTCGATGATTCCGCTGGCTTGAAGGTGAGACAGTTCCGCAGAGACTTGCTCACGGAAGAGAAGAGGAATGCGGCGCAGCTTGGCACGCACAGGGCACACACTTGGTCGACGCATCACTTTATGTACAAAACCGCACACACAACCCACTTCACGGGTGAACAGGTGGTGGAATTCAGAAGGCGCGTTGGCCGGAAGATCATCTTGGACGTCGACTTGAGCACGTGTCAAGGACGCACCGACGATGTTGATGGACAAAGCCCTGATGGCATCACGTCCCAAAAGCGAGCTGCCATTGTCTGTTACATAAAAAGTAATGGAAGCAGTGCGACTGCGATAGGAGACCTGAGCTGTAAATTGACCTAAATTATCAATCGTTTCTTGGAATAGGTTTGTAGAACGACGTGTGAAGGCAAAAGCCGAATGTTGGAAAAATGACTATGAAAGTCAGCGGCACTGATTAAAGAGACTGAGGCACCAGTGTCCACGAGAAATGACAAGGGCACATGGCCCACTGAAGCTACGATGCTGGGCTCGGACGTAGTGTGGAGGCCATCCACATTTAAAACAGTGACCGTATTGGTCTGTGCAGTGCTCGAAGGAGCGGACGAAGAAACTGGTTCAGGAAGATTTGCTGGACGGGAATTGCATACGGACTGAAAATGTCCGATTTTTCCGCACGCAAGACAAGTGCGGTTTCTCGCGGGACACTGCGCAAAATTGGCTAAATGCCGAGTCGATCCGCAACGAAAGCAATGCGCGGTTGCGCTTGGAGAAGAAAATTGCGAACGCGAGTTAGGAGCTCGGTGCTGTTCCTGAAAACCAGAATTTGGCCGAATGAGGTCGCCATAATGCCGGCTTCCTCGCCCCCGCGACGCAGAGAGGCCGCCATGTTGGCCGCCACGAAAGGACTGTGCAGGCGGGCGTCCATGTTGGCCGCCGCGCCGAGACGAAGATGAAGGGCCGCCATGTTGACGCGTCCCGTGAAACAAAAAGCCGCCGCCTTGGCCCCCCGCAGCAGAAAGTTGGTGCGCTGAATGCGGAGCGAATTGCTCCAACTGGGAGCGAATAACATCGTCCTCTCGCGCAATCAAGAGGGCTTCGGATAATGAAATCGAGGAGCCTTTTTGAAGCATGCGGCAGCGGACGTTTTGCGAGGCTACCCCGGTGAAAAGCTGATGGCGGATCATATCATCCTCGAGCGCGCCGAAGCCGCACGACGCGGCGAGCGTTCTAAGAGAAATAATGAACTCGGCGACTGGCTCACCAGGCAATTGTCGCCTTTCTTGGAATTTTACGCGTGCGAGATAATCGCACGAGACATCTTTAAAATGCTCATCGAAAAGAGCAACAGCATTCTTGAAGGCAGCGCCCGACGCTGGCGTCAGCGACGCGTTGGCGGCTTCCAAAGTATAGAAGAGCTCTAACCCGGCAGGGCCCAACGCGTTGAGCAGCAGGGCCTTGCGACGCTCGGTCTTGCTGGCTTCCTCCCCGGCTGCGTCTGCGTAGGCCTGAACACCAATTTCCAGTCCGCCCACGGAAGTGGCGGGTCTCCAGGCGAATGAAGAAATAGGGGAGGTGGAATAGGAGACGCCATTTCAAACAAGAAGAATGGAGAGGCGCAGACGAGACGAAAATGACGCCAGTACACTGTTTGAAGAAGACGTTAGAGGCGGCGTAGCTGAAAGAAGAAGGAATGAAGCGACGCAGCACGCAGTAGCCACCTTGCTGGAAACAAAGAGCGTCTAGGGTTAGCAGGGTAGGTCCGTTAGAAGCAAGAAAAAGACGAACACGGAGAACGAAATGGGTTCTTACAGGTCCTCGTCGCCATTGCTGAGTTGGGGGCTGGCTGGTCCCGACAAAGCAGAAAAAGAAGGCGGCCGACGGGGACGTACGCGGCCGGCGGGGACGCCGACCAGCCCGAACACGCGGTTTGGCGCGAAGCGCCGAAGAGAAGAACAACAACCGCACTCCACGGTTACCCAACACACACTCATTTTATTTACAGTCGCCTTGAAATCCTGGATGCCAGAGCGGCGCCTTCTGGCATCCTCACATGTCATTCCGAAACCGAAAACCTAGAACACAACAGTATCTATAAGAATTAGAGCCCAAAGTAGAGGGAAGTGGACTGGGCTTCAACCTCTCTTTCGTCAAAGAAGGAAAACTCATTGAACAGGCACTACCAGCATTGATGTACGCAGATGATATAGTGCTAATGGCTGACAACAAGGAAGATTTGCAGAGATTGGTGGACATCTGCGGTAATTAGTGAGATAGGTTAGATTTCAGATTCAGTAAGAAAAAATCAGCAGTCATGATTTCTAATGACATGAAGGTAGTGAGCTTAGAATACAGGAGGTCACACTAGAGGTAACAGATAAATACATATATCTGGGTGTATGGTTAAGCAAAGGGGCCGAGTACCTAAGGGAACACGAAATATACATGGCGACTAAAGGTAGCAGGAATGCAGTGGTAATGAAAATCAGGACACTGTGGAATAACAATAGGTATGATGTTGTGAGAGGAATATATAAAGGAGTCATGGTTTCTGGTTTGACGTTCGGCAATGCGGTCTTGTTCATGAGATCAGAAGTTCAAGCGAGATTAGAAATTAAGCAACGTGGAATAGGCAGGCTTGCCTTAGGAGCTCACGGGAATAAACCAAATCAGGGAGTACAAGGTGATATGGGATGGACATCATATGAGGGCAGGGAAGCTAGCACCAAGATAAAGTTTGAGAAGGGATTCAAAGAAATGGGGGAGGAGCGTTGGGCTACGAAGGTTTCCAGCTATTTGTTCATAAAGAATGATGATACAAAATGAAGGAAGTGAACCGGAAAATTGACGGGTAAATACTTAGAAAACAGCAGGGGCCAAACCAAAAAGAATTATCGGTTAAGAAGAAGGTGAAGGAAGCCAAGACCGATATGAGGAGAACTGGCATGATTAAGAAGTCCGCAGTAGAGATCTTCGAACTTTTAAATAGGAAATTGCCAAGAAAATGATTTATGATAATACCCGGGGTAGTTCTCTACTGTTTAAGGCCAGGACGGGAGTATTGCGAACCAAGACATATTGGGCCAAATACGGAGGGGTAGACACGGTATGCAGTGCATGCGGAGAGGAGGAGGAAACTGCCGAACACTTGATAATGTTCTATAAAGGGCTTCACCCTATAGTTCAGGATGATGGCACAGAGTTTTTCAAAGCACTGGGCTTTAGAGACAGGGAGGGTAAAATAGACTTTAAGCGGGTAGAAATTACTTGAAGGAGGTTTTCTGATTGGTGGCTAAAGTCAAGGCACGAGTGAAAATTAAACTCCTCACTGCAAAGTACGAATCCTCAACCTCACTATTGAAAGAAAAAAAATGAATATAGTTTTTTAATCATTAAGTATTACGGCTTAGTGATACTAGCCACCGCCTGATCTAAAGGGTACAGTCATATTCATTCATCCATGCATCCATCATCAAGGCGGCGGGCGGTACCAGCTAGGGTGGCTAGAACAGAAAGGTGTGAAAACCAGCCGCGCCAAAGTTGCTCCCGCACACGAGCCTGCAGTGGTGTCGCTTCAGTCGGAGGCGCTGCCAGCTTTCCCCGTGGCTACGCACCCGCGAGGGTCGTTTCAAGTTTTTCGCTAGTGAAAAAATTTTGTCAAAGTAAATATCAAACAGCAATTTCACAAATTATGAATACACGCATCTTTCGCTGAACGAACATTCCATTAGAGCGCAGTTTTTGAGGGGAGCGTCATTCTGTCTTAACGGAGTAAAAAAAAAAGCTTGCTCTAGTGGAGCGAGGTACCTTTGACGATGTTAGTTTGCCAAAATTACCTTGTGCTAACCCGCGATAGATTGTGACAACGTTTGCTGCTAAATGTGCCTGGACAGTGCAACTTACCTAGTGCAGGTACGCATTGCCATTTTCTCAATGCTGAACTTGTTTTGCACTTGAGGCAGCATTCTGAAACATGTGTATAAACTGAGACAACACTTAGTTTTATGGCTGCAACAAAATTTATTACAGTAAGTCACTAATGGACATTTTTCAACGTGACACAGGACTTCAATCACTTGACTTTTTTCTCGCTTTTTACTTGGTTCAGACACTTAAAAAAAAACTTTTCGTCACTCAAAATAATCTGACTACTGCTTTGTTCAACTAATTGCAATGTTCAATGCAGCCAATTTCTGGAAACTTCGTAAACTTCGTAGAAGACTGGCTACTAAATTCGAATGCAGGCGCACTGTGCTAAACGCGTGTGTCAACTTGGTTTCCATAGTATCTATCAGGTTTTACAGAGACTCTGGCAGATACTTAAGTCCCCTTAGATCCCAACCTCTAGTCGCCTGCCTTGGCAGCTCGTCGAGTCATTTGGGCAATCCTCCAACGTGTTAGGGTTATTGTGTCACTTTTTACTGGTGTGTAGTCCTATAAAAAGCATTTCGTATTTTTCGTTCTTTAGACAAACTCTTCGATATATATTTGGGCAGGCTTGGGAATAAGGTGGGTACAGCATCATCTCTTAAACTAGTTTTGTCACGCTGCATTCTTCCTGTCCTTCCACAATATGCATGAATTCTCGCGCACTGAATCAAAAACCAAGCAATAAGACACATTTTCAGGTAAATAAATGTATTTATCGAAAAGCAATGGCCGATGTGTTAAGAGCGCCACAAAGCGTTCAATATCTCCACTTCCCGATGCCTTCCACTCATGCACACAAGTCTTTTCTGCTCCTCAATTCAAAACATTTACTATGCGTCGAAATCTTTTTAGCTCTCTGCGTAATTTTCTTGGAGCACTTTGTCCGCCCATGCGATTGTGCGCTTCCATTTTGCTAACTTTTCTTTGCATGCCGGACCACACAAAAAAGGGAAAAATTTTCAGCTCACACGATCTGTATCCCGCGTTACACCCAGGAACAAAGCAAGTCCGCAGCGTTTTTTTTTCTTTTTGTCGGTGCCCTTCAGTCTTTTAAGGGCAAATACAACAAAGTCGTCACACAACGTGGAACACAAAAGATATTGAGAAGCAATTGCCGCGAGTGACCAGCAGCCTCCCCCGGCGTACACTGCACCTGCAGCCGTCTCCGCCGCGCTAAATCACAACTTAGCGGAGATCTCGCGCACTGCGGCACCACTCGGCAAGGAAAACACGGCTTGCTTTTCACACCTCCTCATTCTAGCCACTCTAGCATACCTTTTTTTATTTCTCTATGACTCTAGTGCCAGCTAAGCGTTTTTCATCTGCGGCCCATAGGGGCGCGTCCGTCTAGAATTGTTTAAGAACTGCAACTGTGTTATGGTGGCTAGAATTGGGAGGTGACGCCAGCGCCCGCATATTCGCCGAGCGCGCGCGATCCTCGTTTTCAAGCGCCGCCGCGACGGCCACCACGGCGCTCCTGTCGGCATAGTGATGCGGGCGAAGCGCGCGCTCCGCGCTCTCTCGTCGACTCGCCGCTGGGTTCGCTGGTTCGCCTCTGGAAGCGTGTCTGGGTGTGTGCAGTTTTCCGCGTTGATGTCTCGCTTATGGCAAAATGTATTTAGTTGCTGACATGACAGTGTGAGTGCCGACCTTAGGATGAACTCCAGCACTACGAAAGCGAGGCAACGCCACTGCTTTGCTCCTGGCTGCACGAGCGGCTATGTGTCATCGAGGGAGCAAGGTCAGCGTGCTTCTCTTTTCTCTGTTCCCAAAGACCCTGCCCTCTTCGAAGCCTGGCAACAACCCCGTGCCGACAAGTCGTTGGACGTGAAGTCGGCGCTATGTGAGCTTCATTTCGACGAGCAGTTTATTGAGCGTTTTTACACGCATGTGATAAACGGCGAAACTGTTCAGATTCCCCGAGGGAAACCGGTGCTGAAATCTGACGCGGTGCCAACCATATTCCCAAATGTTCCTGCGTATCTTTCAAAGAAAGTGCCGAAGAAAAGGACGTCAAGAACATCCACTTGCGGCCTACCATCGAAAATTCGGCGTCAGGAACCAAGCACGTCTGCTTGCGAGGAGACAGCTGGCTCGTACAGCACAGAAAGCGACAGTAACCAAATACCTGTTCCGAATGTGCCCGCAATTCCCGACGTCCGCAAGTGTGGTCTTCCCAGCGCTTACTGGGCTCGACATCTAATTGCTGGAGCCAACAACGCCACGGTGTTTACAGTTTGCGCACTAGATGGTGACAAGTTGACTATTGACAAGTATGTGCTAATGACATCAGATGAAAACAAACTTCAAGCGACAGCTTTTGTGCAAGCCACAAAAATAAAGACCCTTGACATTACCGACATCGAAATGGCAGAAGAGTTGCTTCGCGACGTCGACTCCATGATACCATGCAGAGGGTTTGGTAAAACTGGTGAATTTGGAGTGAATTTAAAGTACAAGGAGAAGACTTTTGATGGCAGAACCTTCAGCCCATCTTGCCGTGGGGTTGCTCCAACGCCAGAAAAAGCCTGCCCACAATGCAAGCACCTCAGAAGACTACTCCTGAATCGTGAGTCCTACAGGCGAAGAAAAGGCAAAAATGTGGCCCAGTCCCAAAAGCTTTCATACAGGCTTAAGCTGCGAACAGCGCAAGCGAAAAGGAGTCGCCTGAGTGTCCTGCAGGCTAAATCACTCATCAAACAAATGAAAGAAAAGAATGCACGGAATGATTCTACAGCATTTGAAGAAGCGGTGAAGGCCCTACCCATTAAGCAGCAGCAACAAGTCAAGGCGTGCTTTGCTGCGGCTAAAAGAAAATCCACGAAAGGGATGAAGTATGAAAGTGAATGGGCTCTAGAGTGCCTTATTATGTCCATGAAAAGCCCACGCCTCTATGAGCATATACGCAAAAACAACATCATGGCGTTGCCTTCTCGAACATCACTACGTCGATATCTCAAGCGTTACAGGAGTGGATTCGGCCTGAGCGAAAAAGTGTTTGCTGCTGTGGCGGAAAAAACAAAATCTATAGACTTGTTCCAGCGCCATGGTGGGCTGTTAATTGATGAGATTAAGCTATCTGAACACTTGAGCTTGGAAACCGATGGCACCATCGAAGGTTTTGTGGACCTTGGGAAGTTCACACCAGAGAGTGAGCGCTCCGTAGCATGTGACCATGGCCTTGTAGTTTTTTTTTAAAAAAACGCCGTCGCCTTGCACTCCAAAACACTGCAGGGATATGCGAACGAAAGCTTTAATTTGCGCAGATTCAACGTCACAGAAGTCTTGCAGCGGCAGCCAATTTCTTTTAATGCTTGAAATGGCGTTCTATCAGCCATCGTCACAGTGAGTTATCTGAATCGCCAATTTATCTGAATCATGCTTCAGCAACAGCATCTTTGAAAGGTCCGCGCGCTCAAGGCGCGCGCGCGTAACTAGCATCACCATTCCGCCGACAGCGCCACCGCCGCGCTGCTCGAAACGAAGGAGCGGCTCCGAGCTCCCGTTGGCGTCACCTCCCAATTCTAGCCACCATAACTGTGTATCACTGTTTCGGAGGCTATGCAAAGTGTTGTGTTGTTGCACCGTCCGCCACAAGTGACGCTAGCGACCGAGAACGTTTTAAATTGAAGGAGAGAAAGGGTGTGGCAGCTGTTTTTCTTCTCATGCGGCAGGCATCTTTCTACAGGAGGCGTTGGGTGAGTATTGGAACCGAGGAGGTCGTGATTGGAACACACAGGTGTTCTGTGGCCCATAGCCTCCTATATTTTTTTGTGCCCGCGCATTAGCGCTAAATACATACGCGCCATCCGTCCCTTATAGTTTTGGCGCTCGCCGCCAGATGCCGCACCGATCCCATAATAACAGCAGACGACGCGGCCTATGCACGCTTGCGTTTATGACGGTCTAGAAACCGTCTACATTGCATTGGATTATGCGTATACGTTAAGAAGTGCGCACACACCAAATTTTTAACACAAGCACTGTATGCAGAATGCAATGTGAGCTTTTTTTTTGATTTCGCGCTCAAAGCTTGAGCACTTTTCGAGACAATGGTTTGACATGAAAATCTTTTGCCAAGTCGTGTTTGTCAGTCACACTCGTCGCGAAGTTCAGAAAAAGTGGGCGGAGAAACTTCACGAGCACAACCTCCAAAAGTTTTTTATGATGTCCCGGGGTCGAGCACTTGAGTTTGCCACGTTTCTGTAGTATTTGCGCGGCGTTGTCAACGGCAGCCTTCAGTGGCTGATTCATCTTTCTCGCTCTTGCGAGGAAAACTTCCGCGTAATTCTTTAGAGAATTTAGAACCATTACGAGCTCAGTTGACGGATACAGGAGTCCACCTCTGTCCTGGTGCCTAATTAATGCATCCGATGGCGCAGAGGTGTTTGGTTTAGTCACCAAAGTGAAGCATTCATCACAGGAAATGGTTTCGTGGACTGTTCTTGCAATATAGCCACCAACCATTGCTAGTGCAGCAACATCTGGCGTTGGGAGCAACGTCTTCCCCCTGTCGAGGCTCTCCTCGAGGATCGTGGTTGATTCTGCTGGAAATGCTTCACCGTCATTCTGCGCTGCTCTTGCCGATCGCTGTAGGAGTGCTGATGTGGAGCAGCTGCTGCTGTCTGCAGTAATCACGTTGCTGCTGCTGGACGTGCAGGCTATGCCAGTCTTCAGTGCTTTCTCAATCCCAGACAAAACTGCCCTCACGTCTGTCTGGTCGTTCGAGCCTGCAGATTTCCTCAACCACCCAAAGAAGGCCTCTATTGGGTCAGAGGACATCTTCCTAGTCAGAACGAAACGGAAGCGTGTGACCGTGAGAAGGTACCGAACGCACTCCACGTTTGAGATGGTTGTTATCAGCAAGCCCTCGTACGTTTCCTTGGTCAGAAAATTCTTAGCCGGGCTCTGCCGCTTGATTTCGGCCAGGTAGTCAAGAAATGATGTTTCAAGCCAACCTAGCCGTTCGTCGTCTTCGGATTCGTACTGCTTGCAGTCCGGGTTGTTCTGGTGGAAATGCTGGGTGCAGTTGCTTACGTCCATGAGGGTGAACCACCGGTACATGGTGTCCATGAATACGACGGTTGGACCAACGTGGGCGAAGCTTGCGTCACATGTATGACCTGCCTGCTCTTTCAAGAGCGTCAGGGCCGCGGTCACAGGTGGCGAAGCGACTTGCACTGCCCTCCTGACGTTCATTTTTTCCATGCTAGTCGGATGTACGTGCTTTCTTGTCAAGAACCGCACTGGCTTGACAATACTGCGCTGTTGCATTTTGTAGAGGTCTTTCAGGTACTGGGCAGTTATTTCGCCATCCTTTCCGATATCGCGTGACAGAAACTGTGACCGTACGTTTTTAATTAAATGACACTGATCGAAAGCGAGAAAAAGTTTGCCATCTTGATTTGTTGGATGTGGTATGCAGTGCTTGAGGTTACCCCCACATAGCAGTTGGAACGCCTTCACGTTAATCCGATGGTTGTCGGTAACGATCCGCACGATTCTAAAACCTATACTCTCAACTTCTTTGAGTACGTTCATCATGATCTGGTGAAGGTTTTCACCGGTGCAATTTCTAGTAAAAAAATAGGCTACGGGAATCTTATATCTCGTTGACAAGCCACTTAAAATGAAGCAAAGCAGCGAGTTTGCAAGAACTGGCTCTTCTGGCTTGCTCGGTTGCTTCTGCGGCAAGCAGTCACCGTAGTCTACTTCGCCAATGAAGGCATCTCTCTGCTTGAGATAGAGTAAGCGCTGCTTGACCCTCATTTCGTCCACAATGAGCGAGCACGTCTGTGACTGAGCACTCGTGTGTGAAGCGAGCTCAGCTGACAGCCTCTGCTTAATCAAGTCTGTGACGCCTACTTCATTGCGTGACGAACCGAGGAAGCGCTCCAGCGTGCTTCGACAGGGTAGGCGGAGTAGCCCTGAGCTCCTTAAGTGTTCGTATGCCCTCGCTGAGAGGTTACGAAGGATCACTGCGTGGCGGACTGTAACTTCGGACCACGTCGGTTTCACCTTCTGAAAATTTTTGACCTGCTCCAGCAGTATTGAGGCAGCCAACTCATTTTCACTTGCCTGCTCGACAACCTGCAAAAACGCTGGGACATAGCAGTCTTCTTTAAGTTTCTGAAGCTCCCTTTTATATTTTTCAACAGTTCCTTTGAGCCTTTCAACCTGCGCCCTCAGTTCGCGTTCCTTACGCTTCCACTTCCGTCTTTCGATGGTTGGCAACGAAATGCGTGAGGCTACTTGCACTGCTCTATCCACCTGCGCCGTTCTCGGTACGAAGCCTTGGTCAGTCCTGCTGCTGGAGTTGGGCACTTCTTCAACAAGTTGGGAGTCCGACGCGCACGACTGGTCATGTCGTAAGTCCGTAAACACATGTGGTGCACCACCACCGACTGCTCTTTTTTTTCTTGCTGGCTCGTCAGTTAATACAGCCGCAGCACGCTTCCTGAGGGCCGCATCGCTTCTTTCGTTTTGTTTGCAAGGTTGCAAATACGACGGGTACTCGTGGAAGACGCTGAGCACAGAGCCTTTCTTCAGTCTTCGCGTCGTGCACCCTTCTTTAAAGTCGGACGGGACGAAGTGTCGGCTGCAAACGGTAGAATAGCAAGATGTGCTGTTCGGGGTCCAGTTGTCTCTCGAGATTACCTTAAGCCACTTTTCGCGAAGTTCTTGGTCGCTCGGAATTTCGTGAATAGATACTCCGGTTTCTTTCCGGCCGCTCCATGATTTGCAGCGTGGTACGCAGCAGTACGGCATTGTGGAGCGTTCGGGGCGCAGCCAAACTTCTGACCATGCATGGGCAGTCGCCTTTCTTTTTACGGTAGTGCTGCAGATAACAAAAATACAGCGTTTAGGCACGATTCCTTGCAGCAAGCGGATGTCTTAACGATGTAACACTTTTAACAAAGAACTTACCCGAATCGCACTTGATACAGTCACGGTTGTCTCAGCGAGCGCTGCAGTTAACGAAGCTCTTGGGGGAGACTATTGTGCCAGAAAAAACATCAAGGCCAAGCAAAAAACACAATGGGCCAAGCACAGTTTTACATCGAGCACGGCAAACCAAATTTGCGCGCGACGGGAAAACCGCGGCGTAGCGGTGTGCGCCTGTTGCTGCAGCAAGCGAGGCGCGAGCTATTATGGGATGCGAGCGCTCCTGGCGGAGCGCCGAGGCGCAAAACGAGAGAATCGGGGGACGGCGCTGAGGGACCGACCGCTCGGGCCATAGCCTCCTATATTTATAGAGGAGGCTATGCTCGGGCACAAAGTTATAGAGGAGGCTATGTGTGGCCACACTGTGGGCTGGCCCTGGAGTGGTGATGCGTTGAGGTGTTTTGCGTTGGTACTACGTAGTGCTATCAAAAGAGACGCACGATGTCGAAGAGCGTCAAGAAGCTCAAGTCGATGAAGAAAGTGGTGGAGAAGGTGATGCACACGACGCCCCTCAAGCTGTACGTGCCTGCGTGCATGGCCATGCCTGGTCCGCCGCTTGGTCCACAGCTCGGTCAGCGGGGCATTAACATTGCGCATTTCTGCAAGGAATTCAACGAGAAGACGAAAGAAATCAAGGAAGGGGTGCCCATTCCTTGCAAGGTGTGTTTTAATAAAGCTAGGCACTACGAAAAGCGAGCTCGAGGCAAGTTGTCTTTGGTCCATTTACGAAAGCATGGAAGCTGTGTGTAGTCGTACCCGGCGTACCGATAGTTTTTTTTTTTTTTTGTCGGAATCGGAATTAGATTAAAAAGCTTGCAGCTCGAGACGGGGTATCGGTCCTGTTTAGCGCACTGAACAGAGTGAGTGAATTGTGCGAAAAGTGAACGTGCAAGTAGCTGCTGAAAACTGGTCCCCAAAAGTATGCGCTATTGTTTTTTGAATGCCGATCGGGAGTAGATGCTAATATCTTGTGGAAAATAGTACATCGGGCAAATGGGCTCTTGCGTAAACAATTGTTTATGCAATTGTTATGCAACAATTGTTTAAACAATTGTTTAAATGTATCATGCACGACGAAGAATGGGACGGGCAGTAATCTTGCCCTGCATTGTGCGAATTGCGGGTGCGCACCTCACTTAAACCAAGGAAGAGCTGCGAGGCCGACGTGATTCACACGACTCATCTGTTAGCATGGCTTCCCTAGACTTGCTCAGCAAAGAGCTTTGTAACCACTGTATGTTACCATCGTGCATGTAAGAGAGTTGTTATTTCGTTTTTTTTTTCACTTCCGAGTTTACATATTCCGAGCAGTCATGATATTTAATGATAATGAAGGTAGAAAGCTTAGGATACAGGAGGTCACGTTAGAGATAACAGATAAATACAAATATCTGGGCGTATGGATAAGCAATGGGGCCGAGCACCTAAGGGAACACAAAATATACGTAACGACTAAAGGTAACAGGAATGCAGCAGTGATGAAAAATAGGGCACTGTGGAATTACAATAGGTATAATGTTGTGAGAGCAATATGGAAAGGGGTCATGGTTCCTGGTCTGACGTTCGGCAATGTAATCATGTGCATTAGATTAGAAATTAAGCAACGTGGAATAAGTAGGCTTACTTTCGGAGCTCGTGGGAATACACCAAATCAGGGAGTACAAGGTGATATGGGATGGACATCATTTGAGGGCAGGGAAGCTAACAGCAAGATAAAATTTGAGAAGCTATTGAGAGAAATGGGGGAGGAGCGTTGGGCTAGGAAGGTTTTCAGCTACTTCTACATGAATGTCGATACAATATAGAGGGAGCGAACTAGGAAATTGACTGGTAAATACTTAGAAAAGAGCAGGTGGCCAAACCAAAAAGAACTATCTGTTAAGAAGAAGGTGAAGGAAACGAAGACCGAAATGTGGAGAATTGGCATGATTAAGAAGTCCGAACTCGATACTTATCGAACTTTAAGCAGGAGATTGCCAAGGAAAAGATATATGACAATACTCGGGATAGTTCTCGACTGTTTGAGGCCAGGACGGGAGTACTGCGAACCAAGACTTATCGGGCCAAATACGAAGGGGTAGACATGGTATGCAGTGCGTGTGGAGAGGAGGAGGAAACTACTGAACACTTCATAATGTTCTGTAAAGGGCTTCACTCTCTAGTTCAGGATGATGACTGAGAGTTTTTCAAAGCACTGGGGTTTACGGACAGGGAGTACAAAACAGACTTTAAGCAGGTAGAGTTAAGTAGAAGGAGGTTATCTGATTGGTGGCTAAAGTCAAGGCACGAGTGAAAATCAAATCTTTCACTGCAAAGTACCAGTCCTCAAATTCACTATTTAAAGGGAAAAAATGAAATGAACCTAGTTGTTGGTTCACTAAGTATTACGACTAGGTGGCGTTAGCCACCGCGCGATTCGAGAGGTACAGCCACATCAATCCGTCCATCCATTCTTAGTCAGCTGCAGCGAAATGAAAATTGCAGTTGTCAGTCAGTGATTGCTGGTCCCTTCTTTCTTTGTTCCGTTGTAGCGCTGTTTATATGAAGATCACAAAAACCACAGTTTGTTACTATGTAGATCCATCGGCACCTTGTGGCAAGGTATCAAGGGATATTGCCTTCATAGTGCACACATTTTCGCCAAAGTGTTGCACATGAAGAGAGACTGGAAAACAGTATGGCAAGTGGTCTCTGTCTGTCTCCACTGTAAGAAATGCAATGAACATAAGAGAGTTTCTTAAAACGTTACATTATGTAATGATTTTTCATCATGTTATACCATGGCATAATCTGCGACAGTTTTTGGGTTGTTCACTTTCAACTCGAACATTCGAAGCATCACAGTGCTTGCTCGCGCTTTGCTTGCATGGTCTCTGGGCAGCAATGTGCAGGAGGTAAGTGGTGGCTATAGAGCTGATGCACTTGATAGAAGCCAGAAAAGCACTTTCTCTCCATCACTGAAGCCAAAATTACAGGATCTTTCGTTCTCCAATAAAATTGCTACTGTTTTTCTGTGATATAAGCACAAATTCCTCAAGCTATAGCCAAGTATTTCCAGGCTATTCAATATTCCTAAGAATTCTGTTTTGTTGGCTCG
Organism: Rhipicephalus annulatus; assembly: GCA_013436015.1. Lineage (NCBI taxonomy): Eukaryota > Metazoa > Arthropoda > Arachnida > Ixodida > Ixodidae > Rhipicephalus > Rhipicephalus annulatus. Next base: position 150,230 of record WOVY01013210.1, on the reverse strand, counting down.
TATTCTACCACACTGTATTATTTGCTTTCATTAAATTTTGGAAGCATTGGCCAAAAGAAGCCAGTACCATTGCAGTGTGTTTGAGCTTCCTAATGTAGTTCTCAGTAATTGCACCCAGTTTTACTCCGTACTGTACAAGATAAACAATTTTTTCACTTTTGTTGAAGTGGGCACAGCTCAATTAAACATGCTGTAAGTATTAAAGAGCAAAACTACTTTTTTTTGTACTTGCTCTTTCACGCTACCAAAAACACCACGCTTGTGACAAGAAGACGCTTGGTAAGCAAAAAAGAAGAAAATGTGGGTCACACCCTCCTAGAATTAAAATAGCAAATTTGAATGAATTCTGTGGATACAGTGGTGCCAAATGATGATATGCACACTTTGTATCAGTGATGTCATACGTGGAGATTTCGGAGCTATAGAAATGAAACTGAATTTTGTTTTCCCCTCACCCAACAGTTTGTGGTTTTGATTGAAAGCCAGAAGTGCAGGGTCTATTATGCAGTTATCATAACTGCGCAATAGAATAAGAAAACTGTGTTTCAGTGCAAAACAGTCACTGGCTGCAAAAATCCCACCAGTGACGGGCAGCAAGGAGTGGTGCTTCTATCACAGTTTCAGCCGCTGCTGATCGGCCTAGCTGAAGAAAGCCCGAGTGCCTTGATTTCACGCCCCGCTCAACTTCACCGGAATGTACAGCTAGTTACGCCACAACTATCAGGCTGCTCGTGTTGGTTAAAATATGCAATTATGGATTGAGAGCACCAGTAAATGCGCTGAAATTTCGCTACCTTATTTGTAAATACTCAAGGATTAACCCACGTAACACAGATTAAGATAGAAAATTATATGTCATGGCCCCTTAAACCTATGATGGTGAAATTTATGACATTAAAGTTGTCAGTGTAGAATTTATCAGTTTAAAAACCAAATTATGTTGTATTTAGTGTCCCTTTAATTGGTAAAGCCAACTGTGGTATGTGGCTATTCAAAGCTTGCTAAGGACGATTGTCTTGACAATAGGGCTGCTGTGCTGGAAGTTGCCACATTTAATTTCAGATGCCTCTAGAGTTAACCGTAGTAACCCGCTGATTGTGAAAAGCAAATTTAGTGTCGCACAGAATAACGCGTAAAGCTTTGCATGGTGTTAGAAGCATTTTCTTCTTCACTATTTCTGCACTGCATATTTCTTCGTGATAGAACTTCTGAATGTTGGTCACTTTCAAAGCATCAATTTTTGATTTTTTTTAGCATCTTCACTTCTATAAGCATTCTTTTCAAAAAAATGCACCGACTCAAAGCCACACTGCATTGTGCGAGTCAGCATTGTTCCAGCTTCTGCCCCTATAACTGTATTCTCCCTTCGTGCAGATCACGGTGAAGCCAGACCGCAGTTTTGACCTGGAGATGTTGAATCCTCCGATCACATACTTCGTGAAACAGGCCGCAGGCATAGATCGTGGAGCCATGTCCCCGGGGAAGGAGACTGCTGGCTTAATCACGCTGAAGCACGTCTACGAGATAGCGAAGATCAAGAGCCAGGACAGCATCTACGACTGTGTGCCCCTGCAAGACATCTGCAAGGAGGTAATGTTGCTCGCCTACAGGTGCGGAGTCAAGGTTGTCAAGAGTCTTTCAGCTGAGGAATACCGGGAGTTTCGTGAAGCTCGCGAACCTGTTGTCAAGGAGCAGCTTGCAGCTTTGGAAGAGAAGCGGCAGGCAAAGCTTTTGAGGACTGCATCTTGAGTTTTTGTTGCCTGAAGGGCTTCGTAGTTTACAAACTGTGGTGTGTTTAGCTGTGAAGTGATTGCAGCAAATAAAAGAACAAAATAAAGGACTGATGCTGCTCTGTGTTGAATTGGAAGCCAATAAAGAACATGAGAGCACAGTGGTTCTGATGGTGCCCGTGTTCTTGCCTTTGTCTCTCTCTTACTACTGCATAGTAACAGGATGGATAGGTGGGCTAGTTGCTGGTTCATATGCGTTCAGCGAACTGGGAACACACACCACAGACAGAGAGAAGCCTCACAGTGTGAGCGCTCGTGTTGTGTAACTCTTGTCTGTCCGTTGTGTATTGCTGCCTTCCCAGTTCACTGAACTCGTAGGCAGTGCCAATATAAATGATCTCTGCTGGGATCGGGTATGCGTTCAGCTGGCCAAAGTATGCAAATCTTGCTGTGACCATACAGCCTGCCACCTTCCCTACGAAATGTCTTGTGGGCATTTCGCACCTTAAAAAGAGCCTCGCATATTTTGCTAAAGAAGCAGCCAGCCTTTCTTGGTTTCAGTCGCAGGCAGAACGTACGATGTTCAGGGCATTGCTGTCTTTGCTGCCATTGATCTTTCTAATGAACCCATTGACAGCCAAGTGCAGTAGGAGTGGTTACTATTGACATAGAATGCGACTTTGCTCTGTAGATGTAAATCGAGCAAGGTTTCCGCCTCATTCAATATTCATCCTAAGTGCAATCGACCAACCACAGTGCGATAGATACATGGGGCACAGCAGGACTTGTGGCTCTATGCTGGCGCCATTACCAAACTAGATTAACTCTTGATGCAAGAAGAAATTGAAAATGATGTGAATGTGCTTTTTGTAACTCCTGTTTTCTTTTTCCTTGTCTATTTCTCAATATTGCTTTTTTCCTTCCTTTTTATTTCTTTTCTTAGTTTTTCCTTTTGTCTTTCTGTCTGTTTTCTTCTATTTTTCTATTAATTTTTGAATGTTGGTATTATTGTCTCTCTCTTTTATTATTTTTCTTTGTCTTTCCATTTTCTACTCATTTTCTTGGCCATCCGAGCTATTCTGCTCGTGCACCACTCATCGGCAGATGTGTTGTGGGAGCAAAACAGTAAGAAAGTGCTTGGCAGCCGAGTTCGCGATGATGGTATTTCTTGTACATGAGTGATGGAGTTTCTCCGAGCTTAAACAGCTTCACCATTAAAAGCAAAATGAGAATAGGGAAAACCATCTTTCTATTTCCGCCAGGTGGATGATCTAGGTGCGCAGTCTGCGTGAAGTTGAGACACCGACAGCCGGCATTGTTTAAAATTCTAGAATCCTTTTTCTCAGACAAGGTGTACACCTGTTGGATGTCGAAGCGCGTTGTGATGCTGTTCGTGGCTCTCGGAAGCAAGTGTCCCTGTGGTGTCGCGCTGGCAGCACTGCATATGCCCAAGACTGAGGTCTGGTGTGTCGCTCATGCAATCGGTCAAAACTTGTTGCACCCTCTTGATGCATGTTTGGTGAAGGAAAGCAATTTCAGACTGTCAATTCGGATGCAAATTTATACATTCCCTGCTGCGGTTGGCCAAACAATTTAATGCACAAGTATAAATGTCTCATTTCTCCTATTACTGTTGTGCTGTGTGGACGGACGCACTAGTAATGACACATAAATGCAAAAATGGATGAGGAAGTGTCACATAAGAAATGAAGCTGAGTGAAGAAAACGTACTGATCTTATCGACTACCATGGTTGCACAAGCAAGCGCACATGAATTTTGCTCCATGTCAAGGAATAGTGCTTTACCAAAAGCATAAATGCCCCCTTTGCCAAATCACTCTCGTGACCTGCATCAAAGCCATCCTCGTTGATGTAAAGAGATGTTCTACAGACAGTGTGCAAGGCAATAACACCGATTTGCTTGCATGTCACTCGAATTAATGCAGTAAACCGTCACAGTTTTTTTTTTACTTTTTGTCAGTGGAATAAACGGCATGCTTTCTCATATTCCGCCCTCTTCTGCTTTGATAATCTTTCTTGTAAACCGATTCCTATCTAGGCTAACTTTTCTGTTAGGATAACACAAAGGGCTACATTTCTCAGACAATTGTGCTTATGCATCCAATCCTCGAGGTGACGGCTGGTTTGTTCAACACAGGTGTGACTACCATGACACTGGTAAAAAATAAACTCAATTCTATCAGCAAAAGTTGTTTTTATGGTTGTTTTTGTAGCAGTGATTTTTGTGTGCGTTTATAGTTGTGATCTAGCACACAAACAATTGTGACGAAACGGGACACAGCATTAGCTTGCAGCATTAATTTTATTTTTAAAACTGTACATACGTGAATGTAGAAAATGGAGCAGTTCATCTCTACTCTGCAGCAGTTACAATAAAGATGCTGGTGTACATAGAAAAGTAGGATGTGTGAAAAAAAAAAAAAAAGGCAGATCCCACGTACAGAGGGAATTGATATGCTAAGCATGAATAATAAATGTTGATATGTCACTTCAATATCAGCACAACATTGCAAGTTGGAGGTAAATGATGCCGTACATGACTTCCGCGTCATGATTATCATGTTTGGATGTGTCCTTTACCTTCCTCATCTATTCATGTCACGTGATACCAAATTTAGTATATGTGGAGCTAGCGAAACGGCTGTGAGCACGCTATGAGTGTGGTATGTTGTCATGTGCTTACATGACGCACGCGTCAGGATTATCATGTTTGCAGCAGTCATTTATTTCGTCATTCATTAATGTCACGTAACACCAAATTTGGTATATGTGGAGCTAGCAAAACAGCCACGAGGGCATCATGAAGGGCCCAATATACTATTTATAGGCTATATTGGGCACAGCCACGCTACACTAACAAAACGCGAGCACTCCATAGTCTGATGCCAGGCGCAATCAGCGTTCGTCGGCAAGGTGCGATGGCAACTGGCGCGAAATGCGACATGCTGCATTTTGCGCTTATGCGTTACCCAGACAACATTGCGTCTCCCTCTTTTCGTGACAGAGGGACGCCGAACGCACTGAAACGCACATGCGACAAAGCAACGCAGCATGGCGCACGCCTGTAAGTATATAGCAGGACCTGCGCTTGGCGTGGCAACATTGCCGTGACGCGATGAAATGACTGCCGGTGAGCACGCGCATCGCGTCATGTAGAAATGTATTGGCACCTTCACTGTGACATGTAGTCATGTTCTCACATGACACGCATCTCATGATTAATATGTTTGCACCAGTCACACACCTTCGTCATCCATTGGCGTCATGTAATACCAAATTTGGCATGTGTGAAGCTAGCAAAACGGCCGCAAGTCCATCATCAGTGTGGCATGTAGTCGTGTTGTTACATGACACGCATGCCATGATTATCATGTTTGCACCAGTATCATACCTTTTGAATGTCACTGAGGAAAGCACCAGCGCTCGTGCAATTGTTTTATTGAACGGCACGTACTGAAATAACGGTAAATATATGCACAAATGTTGAACGCACAGACATATATTGAAGAGTTGCAGATGCTTGTATAACAACTTGTTTGCACTCACATAATGATGCCAAATGGTACATGCGTATTAGCAAAACCAGAAGCCGATATGAAGCGCTGATGCTCGCGAGGATGCTGGTCCTGGACACAGCTACATGAATCAACTTTAATGCATGTCAACTAAGCACAATTGACGTTAGCCCGATATGTCGGCTGTATTGAAGGAGTACATATTGTGACGACGCGGGATCGACGAGCACACAAAGCATCTCGAACAAGTACGCTTTATCAATTACAGGACAAAGACTGCAACGTCTTCTTCGTCTCTGCCATCGGCCAAGGACACTCGCGCTGCTTCCTTGTCGCCGACACTAGCACATACGTGCGTCATGATTCTCTCGAATGTTTAACATCGCACGATGTTAAACATTCGAGAAGCACGGCAAAAACACAACTGCAAAGTTAGTCACTGAAAGTAAGGCTTCATCCGAAGCACGTGGACAATCTCTGGTGAATGTCTGCAGCGCTTCAAACACTGAACGCCGTCTGAAACAACCTCGTAGTTTAAGACACTGATGTGTCACAGAACCTTGTAGGGTTCGAAGTACCTTCGCAACAACTTTTCGGAGAACCCACGCTGACAAATAGGTGTTCAGACCCACACTTTGTCGCCCACATTGTATATGACGGTTCTGTGCCAGAGGTTGTAATATTTGGCGTCATCGTCTTGTTGTTTGGTGATTCGCAACCTAGCAAGTTGTTTGGCTTCCTCTGCTCGCTGGGTAAACTCTTCGGCGTCCATCCCATTACCATCATTTTCATGAGGGAAGATCGCGTCTAACGTCGCAACTTCGCGTCCGTAAAGAAGACTGAAGGGTGTCTTCTGAGTGGTCTCCTCATGAGCCGTGTTGTACGCGAACATGACGTAGGGCGATATGTCGTCCCAGTTCTTGTGCTCTACATCTACGTGCATGCTTATTATGTCATCCAGGGTCTTGTTGAGACATTCGGTGAACCCGTTGGTGTAAGAATGATATGCCGTTGTCTTCCTGTGGCTGTACCACTTAGTCGGAAAACGGTGTCTAAAAGCTCGGCCATGAACGCAGTACCTCTGTCGGTGATGACTATTGCGGGAGCACCATGTCTTAAAACGATGGCTTCAATGAAAACTTGCGCCACTTCAGCTGCCGTTGCGCGTGGCAGAGCGCCTGTCTTCGCGTATCAAGTCAGGTAATCTGTGGCGACAATTATCCACCTGTTTCCAGTGGCAGACTTTGGGAATGGGCCCAGAAAATCTATGCCAGTTTGTGCAAACGGTGTTGCCGGCGCTTGGACAGCCTGCAGCAGGCCGGCTGGTTTGATGGATGGTGGTTTGCGACGCTGGCAATCTAGACATGCCTGCACGTAAGTTTCGACAACTCCGAAAGTCTTGGCCAGTAATAGTTTTGCCTTATCCTCGCCAATGTTCTTGCGTAACCCAAGTGACCAGCGGTAGATTCATCGTGGCATGCTTGCAGTACCTCACGGTGAAGTGAAGATGGAATGACGAGCAAGTAGCTCCTGCCGGTGGGTGAAAAGTTCTTATAAAGAAGGTCATTCCGCAAGCAGTACGACGGCAGCCCTTTCGAAAATAACTTTGGCGCGGTATTTGTTCGCTCTTGTAGGTAATTTATGAGCGGTAGTAGTTCAGGGTCGTCACGCTGCTGTTGAGAAAAGGCGGCAGTGTCCACAATTTCCAAAAAGGCCGTGTCGTCGTTGTCATCCGGCAATGCCGTGCCAACAGGAGATCGAGAAAGACAGTCGGCATCGGTGTGCCATTTTCCCGACTTGTACGTAACAGTGAAGTCAAATTCTTGGAGCCAAAGACTCCAGCGTGCAAGACGGCCAGATGGATCTTTCAAGTTGATTAACCAACAGAGCGAGTGGTGATCGCTAATAACGGTGAAGGGGCGGCCGTACAAATAAGGACGAAACTTCAGGACTGCCCACACCATTGCAAGACCTGAAGTTTCTCCGTCGTAGTATACGTAGTTAGCTTCTGATCAAGACAGCGTCCTGCTAGCGTAGGCGATCACTTTTTTCATGTTATCCTTCGACTCTAGGAGCACTGCTTCAAGGCCCACATTACTAGCGTCTGTATGTAGTATTGTTGGCGTATCTTCATCGAAGTTGCAAGCACGGGCGGTGTTTGCATGCGCTGACGAAGCTCGTGAAATGCCTGCTGCTGGTCTTGCCCGCCCCATGTGAGGGAAATATCTTCTCAAGTAAGCTGTGTCAATGGCCATGCAATGCGCGAAAAATTGGCAATAAACCGCCAGTAATAGGCACAGAGTCTCGAAAAAACGCACTGATTTTTTGTCGGATGGCGTCGGGAAATTTGCCATGATGGCAATTTTATCCGGGTCGGGTTGTATCTATTGGCTGCTCACAACGTGACCGAAGAATTGAAGTTCGTGGAAGCCGAAGTGGCAGTTTTCGGGTTTTGGAGTAAAACCGGCCAAGCGTATCCCTTCAAAAACTGCTTCAAGCCTTCGTAAGTGCTCCTCGAAAGTCGCCGAAAAGACAATCACGTCGTCGAAGTACACCAAGCAGGTTTGCCACTTGAGTCCCGAGAGAACCATGTCCATCAGACGCTGGAATGTCGCTGGCGTCAAACACAAACCGAATGGAAGTACCTGAAATCCGTTAAGTCCATCAAGCGTAACAAAGGCGGTCTTCTCGCGATCTCTCTCATCCACTTCAATTTGCCATTAGCTGCTTTTCAAGTCCATGGACGAAAAGTAGCGTGCATTTTGTAGTCTATCTAATGAATCATCAATACGCGGCAGAGGATAGACGTCTTTCTTTGTGTTTGTGATCTGATTTAGCTTCTAGTAGTCAACGCAGAAACGCTAGCTGCCGTCCTTTTTTTGACGAGTGCTACTGGTGATGCCCAAGGACTGTTAGATGGCCGAATACTACCATCTTCCAGCATCGTTGTCACGTGTTTTTGAATTGCGTCACGCTCTTTTGGGGCGACACGATAAGGATTTTGCCGGATGGATCTGGCGTCGGAATCCGTGATGATGCGGTGTTTTGTCAGTGCCGTTTGACCAACTCTTGATGTGGATGAGAAGCAGCCGTGGAACTTGTTGATCAGCGTGAGAAGGCTGTCTCGCTCAATGGGAGATAACGTTGGACTAATGTCGACAGATGTCGGTGTAGTGATAGTAGACGCTGCTGCTTCTTCCACTAAATGACAATCTTCTATTTGAGCGAGTTCGTCGAAGTAGGCATTAGCCATGCCCTTAACTATGTGTCGGCGTTCTTTGCTAAAATTTTTCAACAAGAGTTCAGTGCATCTGTCAATAACAGTGACGACAGCCCTTGCAATAGAAATGCCACTAGTGAATACGAGTCCCTTGATGTTTTCAGGGATGCCAGTACCGTTTTGTAAGATGTTGCAGTGCACGGATACAAGGGAGCAACTTCGTGGCGGCAATATGACGTCACCATCGGCAATACGGAAATGAGGTGGCTGGTGTTCCTCATCAGTATCAGTGTGCGAGCTTATAGCGAGCGTTACGGTTCTGTTGCGGAGGTCAATCACAGCCCCAAATTCGCGCAAGAAATCCATTCCCAATATGAGCTGTTTACAGCACCCGTGAAGATTGACAAGATTGGCGACAAAAGTGGAAACAGCGAGGAAAATTTGGGCCGTGCACTTTCCAACCGGTGTCATCAACTGACCTCCTGCAGTTCTTATATCAGGTTCGTGCCATGGCATCTTCACCTTCCTTAGCGTTCGGCTAGCTGTAGGCTTATTATAGAAAAGTGGGAGCCAGTGTCCACAAGAGCCGTCACTTGGTGGCCGTCGATGGGAACGACGAGGTCAGCGCTGATAACGTCGATTACGTCGGCAGTTGTCTCATTCGTCGAAACAGTCGTTGCTGTCATCTTCTTCGGTATCGGTGGCTTCGAGCTGTCATTTGTCTGCAATGGGCGCTGTTCGGAATTTTGATTATTGGCAACCCCACCCCCCGAGGTCGCTGCGTCTAGTTTCCCCGTCGCGGGCTAGGGACCTGCCCCTGGCGACGTCGGAAAAACTGTGACGGCTAGGTGAACTGGCCCGCGCAAGAGATGGAGAACGTGATCTGGGCATTACTGGATTCTGCGGCGGTGTGTTCACAGGAGCGTTGTTGTACATGCGTCGATCTTCGTACGCAGCATAATGAGGATAGCGAGGAAAATTCGAGTACTGAGCGTCGCGATAGTGGCAAACTCTGTAGACGTGCCCAGCTTCGCCACAATGAAAGCATACCTGTTGACGGTCAGCGGTAGGCCACAAATCGGTTTTCCGACGCTGGTAGGTAAGCGGAGACTCACTACAGGGCTACGTTGTGGGGCATGTTGGCTATACGGCATTCTTCTTGTCGGAGGAATCGGTGAGGTTGGAAAAGTGGTTGGCGCTGAGAGTGGCTGTGTTTGCAGGGCTGGTGGTGGTGCAGTCATTGGAGTTCACTGTGCCGAAGGCACAAAGACGAGGTGTCGGACTGCATCAGCATAAGTAAGATGCCGTCGCACATCACCATAGCCAGATGAAGAGAGAGCCTGACGGACCTCATCCCGGACAACATCGGCGACAAAAGACAGTGCCGGCGTCGGTTCGGTTGCTGGAATTAAACTAAGCTGCCGAAGCTCCTCCACCAAAATCTCCCAAATGACTTCCCGCAGAGGCCTGTCGTTGTCTAAGAGGCTCGCCGCAGCCGTAACAGGACTGCTCACTCTAAATTTGACCGGGTTCTGCTGGCGGTACCGTTGCTGTAGGGCCCGTTCAATAGCTGTAGCTTCTTTCGTGAACTGAGCTACTGTGGTTGGTGGATTTCTCACAAGCCCAGCAAACAGTTGCTCTTCACGCCTCGCATTAAATATTCCAGCTTCCTGTCTTTTGGCATCTTGGGATCTGCCCTGCCGAAAAGACGGGTCATGTCCTAGGCGAACATAGCAACACTCTCATTTGGTTTTTGAAATCGAACTTCCAAAAGGCGTTGCGCATTTTCCTTTCTGTCGAGACTGGTAAAGGTGTCAACCAGCTGGTTGCGGAAGTCATCCCACGTAGCCAGCTTCTTTCCCTGTTGATGTACCTCGTCTGGGCGTTGTCTTTCAGATAGAATTACATATTCGTGAGCTTGCAATCTGGGGTGGCTCACTGGTTGTACTTCCCACAGAGTTCGAACTGGTCCAGCCAGTCTTGGGCGCTTTTAACTGACGTGTTGCTACTAGAGCACCTGAAAATCAATATGTGCGTTGTTTGCTTTAGGGAGTCGTCGTATTGTCAAGGACTGTGCATAGGGCAGACTGCCGCCAGCGCCCGGATCCCACAGAACAGGTGATGAAGTACTTCAGAGAAAAAGGCCTTAGTCTTCTTCAAGCAGATAGAGAGCAGTTTTCTTGTTTTAGATGCGGGGTCGTATGCTGAGAAGGCTAAGAATGCTGCTAAGAATTTCGTTTCTGTTAATAGCAGTGCTGTTCGTGTTAAAACTAAACCAGGGAACATATGCAAAGACATTGAATTTGTTCTGTCGGCTAGAGATATTAGTACATGCAAAGGTAATGCACTCAAACTTTTTTCAAAGACACACAAGCCTGAAGTTCTTTTGAGAACAGTAGTTAATGAGCAGGGTTCATGGCTGAATTTCGTTAGCCAGTTCTTGCTCAAAGAACTGAATAAACTGTCTGTGTTGAATCCCTTCGCTACAGAGAGTTTGGAGCATGTTGTGCGGTTTTTGCAGGCGGAAGATTCTACAGTGTTTATGTTTATCAGTGGATGTAAACGATCTATTTTATTCTGTACCTCACGCACAGTTGTTTGCTTCTGTTCGCGACTGTTTTGAAACTAATGGAGTCGTAGCTTTTTGGAATGCTGCCGGCTTATCGGTCGATAATTTCATGTCTTTAGGAATTTTACTTTCACTCTACTTTTGTTTTGTTTGAGCATGGTTTTTATCTGCAGCGACAAGAAATTTGTATTGGATCGAGTGTGACGCCTGTTTTATGCAATATTTTTTGGAGGGATGTTGATTGGTGTTTAGATAACACTCTTGACGAAAGATGTGTTGTTAAAGTTTTTAGGTAAGTGACAATTTTTTATATTCTTTTAAAGAGGCCCCATTTTTCATCCTTAGACAGCTCTGTTGATGCTGTTTTTGACATTTTTGAACAGTGTGGCAAGGGCTTCACCTTTACCTATGAATTTCCCACAGCTAACTCGCAACAGTTGTTAGTACTACGTCTCGTTTTAGCTGATCACCTATGTTGGCGTTATAGTCCCCGGGCGCAGAAGGCCCTTCTGCCCTATGATTTTGCGCATTCTAAGCTTGTAAAGAGGGGGTTTGCCCAAATGTGTCTACGCTCCACGCTCAGGAAATTATGCACACATGCAATGCAAGATAGCTTTAATGATCAGGTGCAGCGCTTAATTGCTGACGGGTATTCTTGCATGAAAGGGGCGGCAGATCACAGAAGTTCTTCTGCCTGATGCCAAAGCAGCCCTGGCCTGCATCGCAGGTGGCGTCCAGAGGTGATGCCTTATATACATCGCATTTCCCACAACCTGAAAAAGATAGCGAGTAAACATGGTGTGCCGATGGTGTTCTACGTCCAGCGTTCTGGCCTAGTTTTGTCCCAGAATCTTTTTTGGTGAGAAAAGATTCAGTGGTTGCGGAAAGAAGCACACATTTGTGCACGTAAAATGTGCGACTGGGGTTGTCTACGAAATCCTGCTGTCTCGTGGGAAATTTTACGTAGGTCATACTGGGCGTTGCGTGAACAACCGTGCAAGGGAACATGAGCTTTCACTTAGAAACAACGGGATCACGCATTTGCCAAGCTTGCATGTGCTCATCGTTTTTTTCAGAGATTAAGATTTTAATTCACAGCGCTGGTACTATAGCCCGTGAATGGATCGAAACCTTTTACATTTGTGCAAGAGGCAATGCTTGTATTAGTAATAGGTCAATATCCTTATTTGATAGCATGATTTTTTGCATGGCCTGCTGCAACATGTTTGGTTTTGACCTTGTGACCACTTGACTGTGTGCTTTCGTGACTATATATGTGAAGGATGAGGAACAATAGAATTCAGTTGAAGGTTTGCACTTGTCTTTCACTTGCACTTGCACTTGTCATCTTTTCTGCGTCATTGTCTGTATTTGCTCACACTAGTTTACTTAGATTTATGAACCAACTCGTCCAGGTAAAAATTTTACTAAGTTAGTTTACTTACGAAAAACTCATTAGGGTTTCATTTAGCTGTTTAGCAGGACAACTCTGTAGACACTTCGGTGGCAGTAGTTCTTGCTTGTAATTTCTGTAATTGATGGGAGTCACTGCTGAGCTTGCCAACCAGCTAGCGGATTGCTATCTAGTCACACAAGTTTCAATAAGAAGCCTTTGCACAATGGCGTAAATACTGGTGTGTGCAGTTTCAGCTTGTCCACAAAGATGCATTCACACGACAGACATGATCACGGACGAATCAGTCTTGTGACATGCGACTTGATTTGAATCCCTCCACAGCCTGCATTTACACGACAGGGGAGAATTCCCGCTGTAAGTGAGGATTTCAGCGTTGCTCCTGAGGATCCCAACTGTGATTTGGGCTTACGACGTTCCACGAATCACATCGTGCAGACCTAAGTGGGGATGTGGGAATGGGTGACGTACGGTGATGCAGTACATGATCCCCGGCGTCGAATCACGATTTCGTCTATTGTGTGGATAGAACTTTGAAGACCGTTTTGCAATACCAAATTACCGGCTTACAGCAGCAAAAACGCTGGTAGCGCCATATTGTTGAACATTGTCATACAGGCCTACTGAGAATCTAGAGCGCATAAAGCTGCTGTTTTTTCTTACTGTTATTGAGTGCATGCTAGGGATATATAGATAACGAATGGTTTATGCCAGCAGATAAAAAGAATAACTTCTTATCTGCTGGCGTAAACCATTCGTTCTTATCTGCTGGCGTAACCAGACTCACTAACAGGCCATCAATTTTCTTGAGTGAGAGAACATGTGCACCTCTGAAACGCCTAAGACCTATTGTATGTCACGCGGTCGTGACTATCAAGAAAGCAGCAGTCACTTTAGCAGAAATTATTCTCAATATTACAACATACACTACATTGGGTCATTTTACCAAGCAACAAGCAAAATGTTTGGTGCTGTATACTCAACGCACAACCACATAAAGACATATGTTTAGCAAATCACCTTGGCACTGGAGTAAACTCAAGGGAATATAACTGCATAAGTAGAAGCAAAAATAAAGCAGAGAAGTAATGACAAGGATAAAACAGAGCTTATTTTAATTTTGGCTGCCCTTTACAAAAGTACCGTGCATTCATGAGACCAAAAAAAAAAAGAAGTTAAGAGCAGTAGGTGATGCATGGGAAGAGGAGGACAACTGGGAAAGCACTTGTGCTAGCAATCATATTACAATTTCTAGAGCTCTTTGAATAGAAACAGCAGGAAGAAAGCCGCATAGTACGCCAAGATATACAATGATATACATGAGTGTTTGTTCTATAAGATACAGAATCAGTTCCGGTGCTATAGGTCCACACTGGAAAGTGACATAAAAAATTGTTTGGTCATAGCCACACCCAGTGGGGTGCGCGACACTAACAAGGGGATAAGGGTAAGAGTCATCTCTCTGACACAACTAAAGAAAGGAAAAAAAAAATGAAAAAAAGAGACACGTGGGCAAGTATGCGAATGTAGTTTCTGTTGAGACTGCACAAGCTCTCTCATGTTGCTCTGCTCTACCAAAAGGGAAGTGGACACTTCTTCTGAGCTCACTGGTGGAGCCTGGCGCAAAGATGAAATTATGTCACTGTCCTTCGTTTTATTCCGGTGGTTTACTAGCACTAGTACCAGTCCGAGAAGCGGAGTTCGGTCAGTGGTTAACGCTTTGCACGCGACCTAAATATCTTGTATCTTAAAATACATGATACATTATTGAATGTAACAGAAATACAGATACTCATTTTGCGAGACATATCCCGGTACAAGATACTCAAAGAGTACCTAAGATAGTATCTCAGATACATGTATGTTCGATACTGCCAATCCCTGATACGGGTCCACCTCCTTTGCTGTCACCGCGCTTCTTTATTCTGCGGTCACTGTAGCCCTTGCCAAGTCTGTACGCGTTAACGCAATCGTTGTTGGATTCCCCACCAACATCATTGGAGTTCTTCAACGTAGCAGAGTTGTTTTGGGCGAGCAGCTTTATCCGAACGATCGGTGGTGGTTCCCACACAGGCAGGAATGGCTCCGTGGTTGTCCGCGTGGTGTCAATCCGCCGTAAGTCAGAATTGCATCCTCATCGCCGTCGCGAAGATCGCACACCATGTAGTCGGAATCACCGATGCTGCCTCTTTCTGCCTGGGCTTCATCGGCGGAGCTCGCACACACAGCCAATGACTGACGTAGAGTCGACTGATTTTTGCATCGGCTGATGTGGGAAGGCCTCCATGCTGCACCTGGGCTGCTCTCACTGTGGTGGTGGATAGTCCATGGTCCAGTATGATAGGGGACGGTGCCTTCAAGTCTACCGGACGGCATGCGTTGAGGCCTGTCGTGGGGCGTTCCGCAAAGCTTGCCACGAGATACCTGCAGGACACAGCTGCACTTTCGGGTCGGTGCTCCTCATGAGCATGAAATAAGACAGTGGAAACGCGTCTGCACAAGGCACAGTCATGCTGGTATTCTTGATCTTGATAACCAAGGGATGGTAGGAGATGGCGTTGCATCCTCCAGGTCGGGCTTCTCCAGAGCTCCGTCCTCAGGGGTGCTCGAGTTGGACTGGCAGGTAACACAGGGAATGTGACCTAAAGCAGCTATGAGCTTGGAGCTCCATTTTGCCCAAGACTGTTGCTTTACACCATGATCCTGATGCTTCACCCCTTCCGCATCGTTCCGAGACCCGTCAAATTCCGGTACTTCACAGACGGATGGCAATGATGGGCCAGCATGTGAGAATGCCTAGATCGCCGACACCAAGCAGCTCAGCTGGTGTAGGAGTTCCGTGAGGGCGCACCGCAGCTGTGAGAAATGAAGGACACCCTAACCCGATCGTCTGGCTGCATGGAAAGTGAACAGAACAACTAAACGAGCCACTGCCTGCAATTCATGCTCGTGCTCGCCGCATCTTCTTCCTTCTTTATTTGGGCCACACTCCCGCGGCCGGCAAACTCGCGGCAATGTTAGGGTGCACAGTAGGGGAAGTCGAGGCGCACATTGGCGAGCAAGACGCGAACGATAGAAGGGGTGGGATTGTTAGACGGCGACGATGAAGGGCTTCGGGGAGGCGGTGACTCTTATGAAGGCGGTGGCTTGTCTTGTGGGGGATGTCATCCAATCTCGCTATGATGTCCAGTCCAAATACTTCGTGGTTAGGTTGTGTGCTACCTTGAGCTGTTCGTTCTGTGACACGATGGGTTCACATCCCTCCTTTGCCTTGACACACTGCAAAAAGTTCTGCTGGTGGCTTTTGCACTTCTTAAGTTGCTTCTTGTAGTTTGCCGGTGTCTGTCTTTGGCCTGCTGTCGTTGACTTGCAAGATTTCCCTATAATTACATACTTCTTAGCATTCATGCTTGTCAGCCGTTGACTGTAGTGTTTGTGAAGGCTCTGTAGTTTCTGCGCAATCACTCTGTGCTTGACCGCTTCGGGAGTCAGGTAGTCCTTAGCGTGAGCTCGGTCTGCTGGTGAATCTGAGCTTGATAAATACTCTGAGATTGAAGATTCTTTTACCTTGCTTGACGAGGACAATGATGATGTCGAATCATCCTGATTCTGTCGGGCAGTGACGTCGCCAAGGACGGTAATCTCGGCTACGTTCGAAGGCAGCAGAGATTCGTTTACATACTGTGTGGCCGCTAGCAGATTGTCGGTGCCCAACCAGACGTCACGAACGATGACCTGCATCGCGCTGTGGTTTTCGGGTGCATGATTCTGAGCCATGTGGAAGTTTCTGGAGACATCACTGCAAGAGCTTCTTAATAACTTGTGAATCACTGTGTCTCCCACTTTGCGACACTCTTCATTTGCGCCAGATTTCTGCATAATACGCATGGCGTAGCGCTGGAGCTGTGTGATATGGCACTTGCACATCTAGCGCAGGCGACATCTCATGATGTGCGGTGGCGTCGTAGACTGCTATAAAGTGCACGTACTCGGTGAACGCGGCTCATAGAAGCACTGCTGCTCGCACTTCCGATTGTCGACTTGCTTCGACTTGAGAGAAGACGAACTGGAGACCCTACCGCCAGGATCGGGCTTGAGGAACATGTAGGGAGAGTAGTAGGACTCTACATACTGTTGCTTCTGGGGCAAGTCCTGAAGGCACATGATGCCACGTGACGGATAGTACAAGAGTTCGTCATGCGGGTCACGAAAGTAAGATTGACTTGCCAAGCAGTGGCTCAGGTTGTGGAAAACCGGATCTTTGGAGTTGATGCTCATGGTGCCCCCAGGGTTTTCCTTGGTCATCGAACAACTCTCCATGGCGCACTTTTTGAACGAATTCTTGCACCCAAGCACTGTGAGTTGCTTGGACAGCAACAGTTTTTTCAGCGTGTACCCGAAAGTCTTCAGCTGGTAGGGATAGATTCGAGGTAAGTTGTCCATAAGATTGTGCGCGATGAACTGCATAGCCTGGGCTAGTCCGATGCCAGATACTGGCATTGCAGTAGGGAAGCCTTGAGAAGGTAATGTCGCGGCTCGCTGGGACGATTAGACGAGAGGAGTCGTGAGGCTGGTTGACGGTGGTCGCGGCCTGCTGCGACGTCGAAGTGAGAGGAGTCGACAGACTGGACGAAGATGAAGTTGCAGTATGTTGCGATGTCGAGACGAGAGGGGTCATGAGGGCGGTTTACTGTAGAGTCTCAGCTTGCTGCGACGTTGAAGCGATAGGAGTCGAGAAAGCGGTCGAAGGTGAAATTGTGGTCTGCTCCGACGTCGAAGCGAGAGAAATTGAGAGGCCGGTCCAAGGCGAAGTGGCGGCCTGCTGCGACGTCGAAGCGAGAGAAGTCGAGAGGTTGGTCGAAGACGAGGTTGCGACCTGCTCCAACGTCGAAGTGAGAGGAGTCGACCGACCGGATGAAGACGAAGTAGCTGCCTGCTTTGATGTCGAGGTGAGAGCGGTTGAAAGGCAGATCAAATATGAATTAGCTGCCTGCTTTGATGTCGAGGCGAGAGGGGTTGAAAGGCTGATCAAAGACGACGTCATGATGGGCTGCGATGTGAATAAGAGAGGCTTACAAACTCGGTTGCGCGGCGAGCTCTTTTTCGAGCGCAAACGCCTCTGTCCTCAAAGTTGCTGGCTGTGATCTGGTCTGCTTTCAAGTCCTCGTAGTGAAGGTAACTTGGATCTTTCTGTTGAGGTTCATTAGGTGGGCGTGTTTTGTGACGATGATTACGAGAAGCTCCTGAAGCCTGAAAGCGGAGGTCGTTGAGTCGGCCAGAAGGGTGTTGAGCATCGAAATGTCCTTTGTGGCTGTCCGGTGGAAGCTGCACTGTACTCGGAGTTGGTCCATTGTCGAAGTCGAGAGCCAGACGACCAGGTGGGTTTGACACCAGAACGAAGTGTGAGAAACAAAGAAGCACACTCGGACCTGATCGTCTGGCTGCATTGAAGGTGAACGGAACAACTGAGCGAGCCAGTGCTTGCGGCTCGTGATCGTTGCCTCTTCTTCCTTCTTTATTTGCAACAAGAGCTCTCTGCATTGCTCGAATGAGATGGCCTCAATGTCTTGTGAGGCTACTGCGTCCAACATGGCTTTCTGGCACGATCCTAGGAAGCAGTGTAGAGCTCGACTCTGTTAGGGCATTGATCGTGGTGTGGAGGCGTGCGATGGTATGCTGCAGCTCCACGGCGCTGTCGGACGAGGCACCAGAACAGCGCTGGGTCACGTCCCTGGAGTATGCGGTGCTAGCAGAACTCACGGTGATGACACGCACGTCCAAGGAAGCCTCAATAACGTCCCTCGGATGTTTACCTGTTGTGAGGGTCTTAGGCTTGATTTCTGTGTCACAGGAAGCGTATGTGACGTCTCCAAACGTAGGACCTTGCAGGCTTTATAACACAAATGTAGAAGGAAGGTTTCTGTCAGGTCATACCCTGGAACCACCGAAGAGGCCTTGACGCCATTTCCAGACAATTCGGTGAATAGCTGCAGCAGTAGACGGGTCGTGAAATCCATGATCGAAGAAGCATGGACAGTGTTTTTGATGGAGAGACCCGTGCTGCCGATGACCTACGAGGACAGGTACATGTTTAGTCCACCCGCAGAGGTTAGAATCCTGTTGACTGCACCATTGTAGTGAGCGAGACACGCACAACACCCGTTCGTAAAGCAAGCTGTTCTTTTGTTCTTCCACTGCCTTTCTCAAACTATTCGCGTGCCCAAACCCCAGTGTCGCTCTTTGTCATCACTGTCTATTCTCACAGTAGTGTGCCAAAACCACATTGGTGGTAGCGATATCATGCCCCTAGTGCGTACTTCAACCACTTAGTGCATACTTTTTAATGTATCATCTTACTCGTGAAGATTAAATGTGCATTACTACAATGCAGTTGATAAAGTTGAAAGCGGCTTGTGTCATTAAAACTTTCACATATGACTGCTAAATTGGCGAAGTAACATGTATGTCTTTTGTAGTGGGTGGTGGACTTCGAACCGTGAAGTCACTATAATAATCATATTGCCACGCACTAGTCGCAGTGGAGGCTGAGAAGGAAGAAGTTGTTGGCTGATGAGATTGAAAGTAAAAAACCATTCGCTATATCTCGACCCCTTTTGTCGTTTCCTCTCGCAACAACCTGGTGGAAGTGCTGGGTACTCCGACGTCCTATGCCTGCTGGTCCTGGATCAGAAACAACCGACGCCACTACACCAGGATCTGCTGAAGTCCATCAAAGCAGCCGTCGGCTTCAAGGTCTACCACCCCAATACGGTCCCGTGACAAGTTCTGTGAGAGAAATGTTTTTCACGACTGCAACCCAGACTGAGCATGTTGATGACTCATCTGCTGCCGTACCGTGCGCCGTCAACATGCTTCGCACGCCTAACCATTTCCACGGCGATCCCGGTGAGGATGTGCAAGACTGGTTGGACCACTTCGAACGGGTGGCTGCCATTGATGACTGGGACAATCGCCGTAAGCTGAAAAACGTCTACACCTCCATTCTTGATGCGGCAAGAGTGTAGTACGAGAACTACGAGGCTTTTTTCACAAGTTGGCCGGAGTTCCATCGGCTACTTCGTGAGGCCTTCAGCAACCCCAAGCGAAAAAAAAAAGCTGAGCAGGCACTGTCTAAATGATTTCAGATGCCGAACGAGAGTGTCGCCATGTTTGTGGAAGTGATGTCACGACTGTTTTGACGAACCGACCCGCAAATGCCAAAGACTAAGAAAGTACGGCTGTTAATGCGCGGCGTAAAGGAACAGCTTTTCCCGGGCCTCGTGCGCAACCCGCCAACAACCGTGTCTGAGTTCGTCTGTAAGGCGACAATTATGGAGCACATGCTTCGGCAGCGGTTATCCAGTACAAGCGACAGACTGTCCTCTCCGCTGCGTGCTCGCTTGTGCCTGAGCGTTGTGACAGGGAAACGCTTACAGAACTTGTACGGCAGGTTCTCCGAGAGGAACTTTAGAAGTGTCATACAGCTGCACCTCCGAGCGTCACAGCTGTCATCGACCTTATTTGGGAAGAAATCAGGCAAATCATTCCTCCATCACCACAATTCCGAGCCAAACCTCCCACGCTATCCTACGCGGATGTCCTGTGAGTCTCACCGTTGACGGCACGACGCTTCCCAATAAGCCCAGTCCACCACCCAGCTTTTCAGACCGAATATCGCCCTGGCCTGTGAAAGTCCACCGCATGGCGTGCACCTGACAATCGACCTTTGTGCTACCACTGTGGTGAAGGCGGACACATGTACTGCGACTGCTACTACAGAAGAACAGGCCTGTGCGGATTCCACCTGGATGCCCGTTATCCACCCTATGGCGAGCGCCCATATGAAATCGAACTCTACTTAGGAGGCAGTCATTTTCCTCCTGGCTCTCAGCGACGGTGGTCGCGGCCACCATCACCCTATCGGCCCGCATCGCCAAACCAATCCGAGCAGCCTTGGGCCTACTGATGTCAGTGGCTTAAGTCCACGCCGGGGAAACTGAAAATGGCGACCTCTGGGGTGAGGCCACTGTCACGCAAACTGACAAATATCCTCCGACGCCACTCCCCAATGACATACTGCAGACTCCTTCATCCATAAGCTCTACATGAACGTCTGCTGCTATAATCGTTGCCGTTGACCGTCATCCAGTAACCGCACTCATTGATACAGGAGCTGATTACTTGGTAAATAGTGCTGCATTAGCCACCGAGCTACGCAAGGTGCTGACAACGTGGGATGGCCCACAACTGATTACCGCTGGAGGACACCTCATGTCACCAATCTGCCGGTGTACCACAAGACTTGAAATCTGTGCGTCGGCCTTCGTAGAATCTTTCCTTCTGCTGCCCATTTGTTCTCAACCAATTTTGTTGTGTATGGATTTTCTTCAGGAGTATGGAGCGGTAATCAATCTGTGAGATTTGTTTGTAACCTTCTCTAACTGCGTTCGTACAGATTTGGATGATGTGGATGAACATTGGTGTGTGGCGTTACGCGTTGTCGACAACTGCATAACCCTGCGGCCTCATAGCAGCATCGTGGTCGTTGATGAGTGCCCACAGGAAAAAGCGGGCACAGGCATCGCCGAAGGTAATGCGCCTTACTACTGGGTCGAGTGGTCGCCGTAGCTCATGGTATCGTAGAGCTCCGAAATAGGCGGACTGCGATCTTAGTGACCAACTTCAGTGGTGAATACAAGCATATAGCAAAGCCATAGCATATAGCGTACCACCATAGCCCACTGGGAAACCATCAACGATTTGAACACCTGCACTTCGATTACGATGCGCGCTACAGATTAAAGCTGCGATGTAGCATTTACGAACCACATCAACGTTAGTCAACAGTTGGAGCAACACAAGCGGCAAGAACTACTCGGCTTGCTGCCATCTTTTAGCGACTGTTTTGCCACTACATCGAAGGTTCAACAGACTCCGCTAACCAAACACAGAATCATCATTGAGCCAACTGTCCAACCGGTGCATCAACACACTTACCGCATATCGCAGAAAGAACAGGATGCTATTCGTCATTGAGTCAAACAAATGCTCGATGACGTCGTCATTCAACCTTCAAACAGTCCGTGGGCGTGACCTGTCGTACTGGTTAAGAAGAAAGATGGTTCGCTCCAATTCTGTGTGGATTACCGCAAGCTGAACTCTATCACTAAGACAGATGTTTATCTCCTTCCCCATATCGACGACTCTTTAGATCGCCTTAAACATGCCTGCTACTTTTCATCGATGGATCTTCGTAGCAGGTTCTGGCAGATTGAAGTTGATGAATGAGACCGGGAAAAAACGGCATTTATAAGCCCTGACGGCCTTTACGAATTTAAGGTCCTCCCTTTTGGGTTATGTTCCACTCCAGCTACGTTCCAACGAATGATGGACACAGTGTTAGTGGATATGAAGTGGCATTGGTGTTTAGTGTACTTAGACGACGTAGTTGTTTTTCCCACGACAATCGAAGAGCACATCAAGAGGCTTCAGGATGCACTTCAGGCCATTCATACTGCCACTCTATCCCGGAAGCCGGAAAAGTGCCACTTTGCATACGAAGAGCTAAAATTCTTGGGCCATATTGTGAGCAGTAGAGGTGTGCCTCGCACCCCGATAAAGCTACCGCAGTTGCTCTGTTCCTGATGCCGAATACGAAGCAAGATGTGCGCCGATTCCTAGGTCTTTGTGTGTATTGCTGTCGTTTTGTGCCAAGTTTTTCTAAAATCGCAGAACCTTTGCAACAACTGATCAAGGACGACGTCCCCTTTACCTGGGACTCGGCACATTCTGACGCTCTCCGGGAGCTTCAGCAACGTCTTCAAAACCCACCGATCCTTGGTCACTTTGACACAGAAGCAGATACAGAAGTGCACACTGACGCTAGCAACCTTGGTCTCGGAGCAATTTTTGTGCAGTTTTAAGATGGCGTCTTACGCATCATCGCCTATGCTAGCCGCGCGTTGTCTTCTGCTGAGAAGAACTATTCAACAACTGAAAAGGAATGGCTGGCCATTGTTTGGGCTATTACAAAGCTCCGGCCATATTTGTTCGGACGACCCTTCCGAATCGTCAGTGATCACCACTCTCTCTGCTGGTTGGCAAATCTCTAGGATCCTTGGAGTCGCCTCGCAAGATGGAGCCTTCGGCAGCAGAAATTTGACTTGACAATCGTGTACTTGTCCTGTCTGGCCAGAAACACGCCAACGCCGACTGCCTTTCCTGTGCCCCCGTCGAGACCGCTCCAAAGGATTCTGATGAAGATTGCTGTTTCCTTTCCACTCTAGTATCTTCCAATGTGGCCCAACAGCAACGCCAAGACCCAGAACTGCAACCACTAATCGAATACCTCGAAGGATGTCACCCACAACCTCCCTGTCAGTTTGCTCGTGTCTTGTCATTTTTCTGTCTATGCGACGACGTCCTCTACAAGCGCAACTTTCATTCCACTCAAAGCGTTTACCTGCTAGTAGTTCCTGTTCTTCTTCGCAACAATGTTTTACGTGCACGCCACGATGAGCCATTGTCAAGGCATCTTGGCTTCACATGCATCTTGGCGAGGATTAAACATAAGTACTATTGGCGGAAACTGGCAAATATTGTGAAGCAGTACGTAAAAACTTGTACTGCTTGCCAATGCTGCAATGTTACCCTAACAAAACCAGCAGTCTCCTCCAGCCTGTCAGACCTCCGCACGCACCTTTCAAACAGGTCAGCATGGATTTGCTCGGGCCATTTCCCAAGTCTACAGCTGACAATCGCTGGATTGTTGTCACTACCGACTATTTGACTATATTCTGCGAAACCCAAGCCATTCAGCGAGCTACTGCTTTCGATGTGACCAACTTCTTCGTCAAAAACATCGTTCTCCGCCATGGTGCCCAAGCTATTGTCATCAAAGATCGCGGTACAGCCTTCACGGCAGTTTCTCTGTGATACCTTACAGTTGAGTGATACCACAAACAGAACAGCAACAGCATACTACCCGCAGAACAATGGGTAAACCGAGCGCCTCAACAAAACAATCACAAATAAGCTTTCGATGTACGTAGCCTCGGATCACAAGAATTGGGACGAAGTCCTCCTATACGTAACATTTTCCTACAACACGACTCTCCATGAAACCACCGGATTCGCACCTTTCACACTCATTTACGGCCGCTTGATGATGCTTGAAGTAATGCTCCTGCCGACTCCGTCTGCCGCCACCTCTCCGGATAAAAATGTCTTCGTTCAGCGCGCTGATGCAGAACGAAATCTTGCGCGGCAACGTATTTAATCTTGTCAAGACCACGATGCTCGCCAATACAACAGTGACCACAGAGTTGAGGCCTACAAAACAGATAACCTAGTCTGAACTTGGATGCGTATACGACAACGCGGCCGCTCAGAAAAATTGTTGTGCCAGTTTTTTGGACCCTACCGCGTTCTGCATCGCATTGGCGAAGTGAACTACGAAGTTGTGCCAGCGAACATATCTTGCCATTCCCGTCCACCACGTTCTTCTGATGTGGTTCCCGTCACCGGAATGAAACCATGCTATTCGCGCTGACTGCAAGCTACAAACTTTGCTGTACCCCGTCTGCGGTCAAGCCCATTGTGTCTCTTTTTGTTTTTTCTTTAATTTTGTCCTTTACTATTCAAGTCGACACTAACTTTCTCGGTTCAGCTTTCATGTTTGTTTCAAACTATAGTATGAACCTGAAGCCTTTTTTTTTTAGTGGGGAGAGGGTAATGCTACGCACTAGTGCCAGTGGAGGATAAGAAAGAAGAAATTGTTGGCTGCTGAGACTGAAAGTAAACAACCGTTCGCTACGTCTCGACCCCTTTTGTCGTTTCCTCTTGCGACAATATGTTCTGATGCCCGATGAGAATGTTCTGACGCTCGATGACATGAATTACTGCTATGTTACATGTTGTATTGTGAAGCACGTAAAAAGGACACGTGTGTTTGCAAAGCATGAAAGTCACTTTCACTGCATTTCTAAGCTAAGAAACATTTTTAACTGTATCTACAGGCAGACAGGTGGCTCTGTGATAGAACACTTGCATGCTATGCAATCGAACTAGGTTCGATCCTCACACATACCTAAATTTTTTGTTATTCATTTTATTCGCACCACTCTAGATTTTCTTTTAGCACACACACAAGTTTCAACTTACAACCAACAACACCGACGTCGGAATTTCAGCGAAATGAGCTCTTTAAAGTTCTCGCGTTAATACTCTAAAAAAGTCATAGTTTCGCCGCAAGGACGAAGCAATGAATGCGATAGCAACAACTTGGAATGTACAACTGGGAACGGCAAGCAGATCGAAATCGAAATGTGTAGCGCATGGTTACACGCACAAATGATGCACGAAAACAACATACACAGGACGAGAGCAAACCAACATTTACCACTCGACACTTGACGCGCTGTTTAAACAAAAACAACGCACAAAACCTAATCACAAGCACAGATGAGTGCAAACCTACAAGTGTCTCCTAGTTGTTATACGTCGCTGCATGTGAAAAGTGCACTCTTTTCGCAAACGGGACTGTGCAGCGGATGGAAGTGACCTTGTTGGCCCGGCAACTAACGCAATCATACCGGTGAAAGCCAAAGGCACATGATTCTTCGTCCCAAGGGATAAGCGCGCATGCACAAGCATCTAACTTCCCTCCCCATATGCGGAGCAAACCAACCGAGACTGTCCATCTGATTGCTATCGCAATAAAAGAAAATGCAGTAGCCAGTGCCACCATCACTCTCCTGAACCAGTCGCTGCCACAAACATTATAATGGCGTCTAGTACTGTATAGTTACTACTGCATGATTAGAAAAGATGAAGTACTCTGAGGAAGCCAGAGACTACATGCCAAGTTTCAGGAAATTTTGGGTCAAGGTGGCCAAAAAAAAAAAAAATACTTTGAAATCAGAAGTCACCATTGGAGATGTTTGTGGGAAATAAAAAATAAAACTTCCGACATTGAATCATTTATTTTTCTAATAATCAGCCTATAATGGTGAACATATTCACACTACTAAGCTAATTTACTGTTTCACTTGACTGCATATTTTAAGAGCCCTCATCGTAGAAATTCCAGTGTCAAAATGAGTGAAAAATGAGACAGATGTGAATAAAAAAAATAAATATTTTGGATTCAGGTGGGATTGAAATCGAGGCCTTGTGCATGGTGGTCAGGTGTTCTACCACAGAGCCACTTCACTGCTTGAAAGTTCTGCAGAAAAAAAATCGCAACCAGTTTGAGGACTCCTGCTAGCACATGCATGCATATGCAGGGTAGATTGGCATCACACCATCTGAACTGATCATTGAATGGGTGACACAATGCAAAGTGCTCAGGCATAATTAACCATCAGCAGAGTGTTCAACTGCATGGATTGTCTTGCAGGCACATAGTGGGTACTTTGCTCATTTGCAGTATGATACTGCATATTATAATGCCAATACGATCAATGCAACGAGTACAATGCCCATGAGGAAGAACGTTGCAAGTGCATATGGGAGAGTTTCAAGAGGCCAGTGTTATAAGCCAGTTGACCTTGCTGAGGTGCCCACCACTGAGAAATGAAGCCTTGCAGGTGACTGAGAATCATGCTAAAGTGAACATGAAGCTTAAGTATCAAGTGTTTGTGGTTACTATGTGTACCATTAGTCTATTCATTCACACATAGCTGGCTAAGCAATTAAAAAATATTATAGTATACAAAATTGGTTACACTTTTCAACTATCTTCAAAGTGCTACAGCACTACCTTAATAGGTACCTTAGCTGAAGAGGACAGCTGTGAAGTTTACTAGGCATGAAGCGCAATAATTTTCCACAAATGTTTTTTGTAATGTCCGAGTTTAAATAGATTCCAGTTGGGAGTGATATTTCAATGCTGTAGTTGTAGTCCTGATAGCATACTAGTTAACAGTCAACTATGCCAAAGAAGAAGCTGCCAAAAATGCATGGCGTCAAGATGTTGGAAGCAAGGCGTTTATTTCGCACCTTCTCGTATTATATTCGAGGTACTGCGCTCTAAGGAAAGACAGTCAGGACAGGCATTGCTCC
The DNA here is from genome assembly GCA_013436015.1 of Rhipicephalus annulatus. Classification (NCBI taxonomy): domain Eukaryota; kingdom Metazoa; phylum Arthropoda; class Arachnida; order Ixodida; family Ixodidae; genus Rhipicephalus; species Rhipicephalus annulatus. The sequence continues at coordinate 123,697 of WOVY01013210.1, read as the reverse complement.
CACGTGTCTCACAGCTCGATTTGTTCCAGGGAGCTGATACAGCTAAAGGATGCTTTCTCATCTTCACTCAGGGGCTTGTTGCCTGGACGCACCACCAGCCGCACTTGAAAGCCAGCTCTGCGTGCAGCTTGAGCCTCTGCAAAAGGGAACCAAAGCACTTTCACTACAAGGCTATTACTAGCAGATGAATGGCCTTACTCTTTCTTACAAGCCCTTGTTGACATGCTCGCAATATATGCCAACACTTAACACAATGTAAAATGCCATCCTTCTATACGTATCTATCCTGCAGAACAAGAAAAAAAGGCAGAAAACACCATTGAATATGCTTTATAAAAGAGACCTGGCAGCCACACCATGCTTCCGATCCCGAGTGATGAAAACAAAATAGATGTCACCTCACTTCAGAAAAACTGTTTCAATGACATTCACAGGCGTTTAGCTCCATCAGTTTTCACATACACTTTCAATAATTCCTCTTTACTCAAAGTACCCAAGTACAAGTATCTAGGGCTTCTATTTACTGACAATCTATCCTGGAGCAAACATATTCAAACAATAAGTAATAAATCATTAAAAAAAACTGGGCTACCTTCAGCACACCCTTCGAGTAGCTCCACGAGAAACCAAACTGCTTACGTACAAAACACTAATCCATCCAGTCCTAGAATATGTATCTATTGTTTGCAATCTATTTCATAACAACAATATTAACAGGATTGAGTCCATTCAATAAAAAGCTATTAGTTTTATCAACATTCGCTACCATAGGCACTTTTCATCCTCTTCTGAACTTTCTAATCTAAGTCTGACTACTCTGGGAACACGTCCCCACAAGGAAAGTTTAATGTTCATGCATGCGTCTATGCGTCTATTAAGTGCCCCCGTTCTGCCCACTTAAACCAGTACTTTCAGTTTCCTCAATCTTCCTACACTCGCAGCTTGCATATTCTTAATCTTTTGTCATTTATCTAGAACTGATTTGTTCCAACATAGCTACTTTCTTGCAACAATTGAGCGTAAAATGCTCTGCCTGGGTTTGTTCATGCTTCGCCAATGACCAATTTTTTGTCTGAACTTAACACGTGATGTTATCACCACTCCTGCCATAGCCCATGACGGACTGCAGTATCCACACATAAATAAAATAAATAAATATCTATAGCATACTAAATAAGCTCAACAGCTCACTGGCCTGCATGGTTAAATAGCAGATGATCAACAGACACCACCACAATCTTTGATGACAACATAGTATTGTCACGGAGATGACAGTTACACGACAGGAATGCATTTGATAGCAGATGAATACGTCGACAGCACTCGAATTGTTGCTGCTGTGTTGAAAAGTTGAGCGAAATTATGGGCCATATGTTGAACGCTGGCACTCCTTTTTGATGGCATCCACAGCGTCACAGTTCTTGCACATGAGAACATTCAAGGTATCGTCTGCTATGGTGACAGAAAATTTACAATGAAAAAAAAAAAACACATTTACGCAAACGAGAGGATAGCACAGGCACAGCTTTCATCTAACTTAATTTGAGACTTTGCTCGCAACTATAACCAGAAAGAACACACATGCGCACACAGCCAAATGCACTGGGAAACACATTTTCACAACACATAAAAAATTATTGAGATATTCAGCTTCTGCCTTCGAAAGCTTCACCAACAAGTAGCTGATGCACATGGCCCCTCACTTACTGATATCATACACTTCTAGCAACTCCCTTGCCACCTTATCCCTACCTCTATCCAGAATGTTTATTTCATTCAGCTTTGCCTCACAACTTGTGCAATGCTCTGCTGAGTTAATACCCCAACTTTAGACAGCTCAGGAATGCTCCACCATCCAGTCAATAATGCAAAGACCCATCTGGCCTATTTGCCTTGCTGCATAGACAACCCCTGTGCAACAGTTGACAAACTGTATACCATGTTTTTTGAGGGAACCTTATTTTTCCCCACCATGTACAAGCCCAACTAGGCAAGCTTTTTTTGGAGTGGAGAACACCACGACCACTTCATGAGAAATCGCCACTTTTTTTCACGTGGTGCGCAACTTTATAAATGACACACGTTGAACGAGTTCTCTTCTGGGGGATTTACATTTCCGGTCATGTCTGCTTAGTTTTTTGCAACAAGGCCTCTGCTACTGCCCTTTACTGTACATAAATAACCAGCCGACAAGAACCAGCGCACTTGCTTGTCAAATTTTGACAGCATTGAGTGTGGGCATGACTTCGCTAATGCGAACTCTAAACAAAGCTTAGCTGCTGCCCTCTTGACCATTTTTGAATGGGCCGAATGATCAAGCAATGACTCTTTCTGGGCCTGCAGAGCTTGCTCAAACATAATTACGCTCTAACGTAAGGTTAATGTTTACAAACCATAATGAACTCCATGACAGAAGTTCACGTGTGACAACTGCGCCAAGACGGGAAGCCTGATACATCCTGCTATATTGCTGCTTTTCTGCGCCAAAACTACGCCAAATTACAAAGTACTATCGCAAAAACAGGCGCAGCGCACCGCCGGCAACAAGGTGCGCCCAAGGGTGGCTTGTGACCTTCCAATGTTGCCACGAGGGAGGAAAATCATTGTTTGGCCGTGGGGAGGGAGGATACAGCTGGACGCTGATTGATGGAAAGGCACACATAACTGTCTCCAGACTGGTGTAAATTAGCGTGACTCTCCGAAAATGCACCTTGGACGGAACAACTAGCCGCTAGCCGGTGTCCAAGGCTTCGAGCTATTCGTGTTTGGCAGGTAGATAGAAGACAGCAGCGTAAAACATCTGAAAACCAGAAGGACAGTGAACTAGCGAACCAGTTTAAAACTTTTTTGTAACTTATTCTCAAAGGTCAATCCAGACTTAGGACAACAATGAACAAAATGAGAGACTTCTAGGTGATCATATTCGACAGTGATCCGTCTAACTTGGTGAAAATTTATACGAATAAAATAGACTCTCCGGCCAACTTACAGTCTAAAGTTTCTAAAGTTAAAATAAATAAAACTATAAAATGACCTGATGTTCTGGGGCTGATTCGGTTCCTTCTTCAGGTGTGAAGGGTGACTGTTCGGAGGCTCCGAAGTTAGCGACTTTTTTTTTTTCTTTTGTGTCCATTCCCTACTTCTTTCCACTGTTCTTGTTGCTGCCAGAAGAAATATTCCCTGGGATAGTCTACGAGGTTCCATGCATGGACTGTCTCGCCACTTACTTTGGCGAGACAAAAACTACACCGAAAGAATACGACAAGATCGAAACAACATGCGTAGCTTCAACGCTGCACGAAATGCACAGCACAGTGAAAATATAAACCACCACATCGATTTCGCCGACGCCCAGGTCGTCGACACGAAAAGTGGCTACACAAAAAAAAACAATTCTTAGAGTCCTGGCATATCCAAACAACACCAGGAAATATTAACCACTCAACTGAAACCTTACCGAGTGTATATGTGCACGGTCTGCATAACCAGTGGAAAAAACTGCAGCAACAGGAATGGCGGCAAGGAGTATGGAGAGAAGAACAAAAAATCGCTAGCTTTGAAGCCGGCCGAACAGTCACCTCTGAAGAAGGTACCGAATCGATATTTTAACTTTGTAAGTGGCTGGAGAGTTTATTTGTATGAAAAATGACAGACATTTTGCATCATATGCAGGTGGCATCTTCAGTCTACCCTGAAAAAAAAAAAAAAGGAGCAGAAATAACTGAATGTCCATCCGTCACACAGGCTTACAAGCATTGTTCAGTAGGAGACCACAGTTGCTGTTGAAAGCGGATGCGTCGTGGTGTATGAACCATGTTTCCAAAGGTTCCCCCTCCCCCTTTCGCTTTCTTGATCATGAACCAGAATGGTCACATTTCAAAGCTATGCCCTCTTCAGCAGTGTTCAATGGGCTACGTCGAATAATGCGTTGCATGTTTGCTTTTAGGAACCTTTCTTTTCCTGGCCCTTTTCACTGTCCCCCCCCCCAAGAGAATATCCTGGCTACGACCACGAAAAAGAGTATCGCTACACATACATTTCTTTAGGGGAGTTACGTTTTACATTGTTCACGTCCCGCGTTTCATAGCACTGCAAACATTGAATTCGTTGTTGATGGTGGAATGAATCAGCACTCTGTCGCAGAGGTTCATGATTAGGGCTACTATCTCGTACTACGAAACTTGTCGACAATGTGCCAAAACTTGTTGCTGACTATATGATCAGCACCTGCTTTCATCGGGTGCACGTGTAGCATGGCAAGAGGCTGCTTCAATTGTGGCTGATATTGTTCACCACAGTTAAGCAAAAACTGTCCGTGAACGAACCAGCTGATGCGGGTATCGTCTGGGTGCATCTTTTCCTGCATAGCTTTCAATGCACTCACTGGTACAAAATGCGAGAGATGTCATGTGCTGAAAATGCCTGTCTCTTCACTCATATTTCACTGCTTCTGAAACTTTTCGCGGCAGTTCGCTGATAGTCGTTAGACAGGTCCTTGGAGAAGTGTTGCAGAAACAAAATCACAGCATATCCACGGAGTGAATGATGATTAATGGGTGGAAGCGTCCATCCATTCCTCCATGTGTCCATTCGTCTGCACATCCAGACAGAGGCACGGACAGACAGACAGAGGCATGAACGGACGAACAGAAACACAGATGGACTCACGGAAGTATGGAAGCGAGGACAGACGGAAGCATGAACAGACGGAAGCATGGACGGACGGAAGCACGGACAGACAGACGAATAAATGGATTCATGGACAGACGGACAGAAGCACAGATTAGCGGAAGCACAGACAGGCGAACGAACAGATGCACACTTCGCCCCACTCGTCATCATTCACTCCATGTATATGCTGTGAAAACCACTAACGCCATCTAGTTATATTATTCCCATGGACGCATTGCCATGTATTGAGCAACGCATAAACTAAAGGCGGCTACATTCTACCATTCTACTACTACTACTACTACTACTACTACTACTACTACTACTACTACTACTACTACTACTACTACTACTACAGAGGAAGGAATGATCCACGGCGTAAGGAGCTTGAACACTAAAAAAAAAAAAAAAATAACGCCAGGCCTGCGTGGAAAGTGCAGCACAGTCACAACGAAAGCTAGAAGAGCCGCCTTTCAGAGCCTTTTCAGAACACTCATTGGGTAAATACTGCAAGCAGCCTTGCTTGATACCCACTAGGGCATTAATAATAAATTTTTTTGGGTAGTAGGCCAGCATTCGCTATGCTATTTTTCGTCATTCTTCTGAGAAATGTCGTATCTGATTAACACTTGCAGAGAATTTCGTGCCAATTGTTCATGCAGTGGCTGACGAGGATGATGAATCATGGCTGTAGGGGGTATGCACCTCAGTTAATAGGTGCACAAGAACAAGCTTTTGTAATGGGTTGGAGCATCGGACAACCCACTAATTCCACTATTTGCATTGTACGACGACTCGTTGTTATCTAGCTGTTTTAAAACGCTTTATAAGTCGTATTAACGTGATTGCTTTCCCGACATCCAGCCTGCCTAAAGCAAGTTTGCTAACAGGTCATAAGCACTGGCGTAGCTCAGTGGTATAATACTGGGCTGGCACCCAGCGGACCCGGGTTCGAGCCCCATGGTGTCATCGAATTTCGTGCAATGTTCTTACGGACACCCGCGGCAGCAGCGGACAAGTGCGAGTGACCCGAGTTGTGATCTCATAACAGCTTTTGCTGTAAAACGGAAACTCTTTGGGTACCGGCTGTGCTCACACCACATACTGCATCGAGACTCGAGAGCATCTGTAGTGCCAGTCCTTGCTTGGTGAAGGAGAAGCACAATTCTCTGCAGCCCTTGAGAAAATGTCAGGCAAGAAGACAACTAACTATACAACAACTGTTCTGTAATTAAAAAAATTAAATGCTGTTGCTAGTCATTTTCAATAAAACATTCCAGAATGACTTGTGTGTTCTTCCATAATAACTACTCTCCTACATTATTTTGGCAGCCAGAATGCAGCACCGATTCGTAGTCGGTTGCATCCCATATTAAAAATGCACCGGAAGGTTTAAAAATTGTTTGTATAACATCACAGATTATTATTCCAAACATCCATTATTGCACAAAAACTTTTATTTGAAAAGCGTTTCTTTTTATTTCACTGCTTTGCTTCACACAGTCAGTTTTTCTACTTGGCAGTCAGCCTTAAGCTGCTCCAAAATGCATTTTTGGTTGCTCTAAAGTAATTTTTTCCACTTCAAAATCACCTTTTCCTGCTCCAAAATGCACTTTTTGCTACTACAAAAATGTGCCCCGAACAGATGAAGCCAATAACATCACTGTTGAAGAACACCGTCTACAAAAGTCAAGAATTGATTAAAAGGACCGGAGCTGCGCAGAATTGATGGCAGGCCCCTTTCTTCTGATAGTAAATCTGCCTTCAAATGAAATGAATGTCGACGCAAGATAAAATTCAAGAACACGCAGGAAGCTAGCACCAGATACACGACAAGAAGTTAGAAAGCGCACCACATTTCCTTATGGCATTCCCTAACAGCAATAAAATATTCTTCATGAGAAAAATGAAATCCTGGCGACATTTTCGTTTTAAGAAACATCCTGACATCAAGAGACCTTCTAGTTGCGAAAGTAACACTTAAGTGTTCCAGTAAGTACTTGCTTAGAACATGTTGCCAACTACTGCTCTCACTAACAACAGAACTGAAGGGCACATTCAACTATTGTGTTTTTGCCATAAAAAACACCTTTAGGGCGTTACACTTAGCATCAACAATAGCACTTGCTAACCTGTTCCGTTTCAGTTCCTTACACATTGCTGCCGCTTCCCCCTACACTCGGGCCTCACTGGAACACATTGGCATGAAGTGCGTCACTCCTGCCATTCCTGGGCAATTGCCACAAATCCAACAGGAGGAGATGCAGCTAACGCTGTTTAAGGACCCCAGCTTAAGGAGGTAACCATCATTAGCGCAACCACACAATCTCTTGGCTGTCTTCCCTGCAATCTGCCAGTTGAAAGCAAGCAACTCATGTCCTTGGCTCATCGGACCATTGTTGAAAGTTTCACCAATCGTGGCAAAGCCCATCTTTGGAGAACTAGTGTTGCACTAATCTGTAAGACTTCATGCATGGTTTGTTCTGTCAAGTCAGCCATAAGTCGATTAATGGCACGAAACTTCAACTCAGCCAACCAACCAGGTTCCAGTGTATTACACAAGGCGCACAGCAAGCGTATTATATCAAGAAGCGAGGGGGCATATGCGTCAGCAGCACATCAAGGAAGCTTTGGAAGCCAGAAGCTGAATATGTCAATAATTATTTTTGTGTTGTGAAAACCTGTTTCACTGTATGCACATGTGCATTTCTTCTGGTTATATTTGCACCCGAAGCCTCAAATAAAGTCAGTTGAAAGTAGTGCCCGTGCTGCCCGCTTACCTATGTGAATGTGTGCTTTTGCAATCAAATTTTCCCCTCAGCTATGCACCATCTGTCCGAATTTCAAGTTTTGTTAAACCATCTGCTATGCCCTTCAATATTTGCGTCACTTTTTCGGTTTCATGCATGCCTGCTTTTTGGCAAACGGCAAGCATGTTTAGATCAGGTATGATTCTGTTTGTGCACAACATCCTTGGCCCTTCTATTGACAGGCTTGCCAAAAAGGGGTGCACATCTTTTTTCTTGAAAGCACTCCAGCTTACATTTTTTTGTTTGCCAACATATACGTGTCATTCATAGAGCTTCATACAATAATACCTAGAAAAAAATCTGGCGCTGTGATAATGTACCTCCATGGGAATTACAGGAAGTACAAGCGTCGTATCGGATAGCGAAATGCCTACAGACATCTTTCTACAGCTTCAGTTTAGTTGTTGGTGCAGCACGAGTGAGTAGTAGAGTGCAGTGAGAAGGGTTGAAACAGAGCCTTTGCTGTTCGAAGAGGCTGAAGACTACTAAATTTCCTAATTTGCTGTGACGTTGGAGCTTTACGAGTCGTATTTGACAGTTCAAACGAAGCGTTGTCCACTCACCGCTGCGCATAGATGTAGCGTCTCATGCCAGTGCAGGTTCTTGCATCAAGTTCATGTTTTTTACACAAGTGTGTCTGACCTTAATTCATTTTAAATTGACTGCAAAACGATGACGAATCTAAGTAGAGGCACCGTCACGCTTCCCTGACTCAACTTCGCAACAAAATCAGAGGTGCGTTTGGGGCAGACCACTTGGACAGAGGTAGCTAGCATTGCAGAAGACTAAAAAATAAGTGTTTCTCACTTAATACTGTACTGTTATTTTTATAAATAGATAAAGCGTACATTCGAGAGAAAAACAAGCATGTTTGTGTTTAAGTGTTGTAAAAAATAATTCATTAAATCTTGATGCCAAATCTGGAACGGGATGGCAGAACAATGCATACCCTGATGGTTGAATATGCCCAGGTCTCACTTTTGCTGCCTGATCACGAAAACTTTTCGCAATAAAGTATGTGTACAAATAAATGAAGCAAGTTTCAATTAAATATAGGTTCATATCACTTTGTTTTGCACTCGCAAAAGAAGCATTGCAAATTTCAAGAACGCATTGAAGGAGCCCGTGTAGACACTAGGGCCAGACTCCCCTCTACGTATTAGTGTATGAAACTCCATGGTGTCATCCCAGCGATAGTGCTTATTTGCACACCTGTACAACGGCAACAGTCTCCAGTGTTGCCATTGTTCAAGTGTCGACAAAACATGCCAGGATCTGTTACCTGAGAAAGAACAACCGTTGTTGCGGTCGCCTCAGCGGAAGCAGACCTCTAGCGTATGCCAGCCACTGCGGAGCTGCGTTATGTTGTGTTACCCCGCACTTTCATGAAATATCTTGGGCGTGTGAAAAGGAAGAAAGAAATTTGCAAAGAGGGAAGCAGCTACAGCTAAGATGGCAGAACAGCAACAGCTACTGAATTTGTTTTCTCCGCCTGTCTGGTGCATTCCTGCCGTGTAGCAGTATCAACCAAGTGACTGAGTTTCGGTCTGGCTGCTAATGCAGTGACTGGGTCTTAATGAAACTTCGCCAAAAATACCAAAGGTCTTAACACATTCTCCAATGTTACAGTGCACCCGACCACAAGGTTGTGCCCTAGCAGGTCTGTGCGTGGCAGGACATCATCTATGGGGGGTGTCATAAGCCATTTTAAGTGTGCTAGCAAACTGTTCTTTTCATCTATTCCTTGCATTAAATACACTTTTTCTTTATAGCTTTCAAGTTCTCCTCACAGCATAAAGTGCTGACATGTGCACCTGTTTCCCTTTACGATTTCATTGTGACCGCGTAATGTTATAACATGTACATGAGTTTCAGACAGTGAGATCTAAAAGTTGTTTACGTGCTATCACTTGTTGCAACTGACTGTCTAGAATCATATTTGGATGTTTCTGAATCATTTACTCAGAATGCTTGCACAACACATATATATTAGAGCATGTTCTGGAACTTGAACGAAGACTAGCAAAATGCTGGGATGTACTAATGTATAAAACTGATGGATTTTACTTGAGATCACATTGCTGACAACATACTACTGCGTTTGCTGGTAATACTGTGGTGACACACTCTGTGCATAAATTGGCACAGCCTCCACCTCTTCGTTATCAAGCCTGACTTGACACACCTGCACGCTACACTATGCCTCCGATAAGCGACAGCACCACAGCAGCGTCAATGAAAAACAACGTCACCAGCGGTGGCTACAAAACCCAGCTGCCGAGCAATAATTGCTTTACTACCCAGATGAGCACATCGGCATGCTCACCCACTGCTGCTGTTAATGGAATAAACGGCGTGACGTTTTATGCTGGCATTCCTCCTTGCATCAACATGAAATCTTACAATATCATTATACTGTGAATGTTAGCAGGTTTAAGTTAACACTTCGAAATTTTATTCATTCTAACGATTCACTCAATAAGGCTGGTAATCTTTACCAGTTTGACTGCTACATTTTGCTGTCACAAGCACGTCTCAACCACAAGGTGAGAAAACAGCAGAATCACTGATCAAGCTGATATTTTGATAAAAGTGAAAGAAGTGTGGACTGAACCAATAATGATTACATAATGAGCAGATAAACAGTGGCCCATAAGCGCAGGATAAAGAAAATACGATCAAGGGTGGCAGTTGGCTCAGGATGAAGCCAGTTCATGCATGCTGCAAGCCGATAGGGTGGTTGCAGTTTCTGGGGAGTGACCCCCGATTTCTAGGGCTGAGGTATGAAGGCACACCTGCCACTATGTCTGTGAGGAAGAGGATTTTGCTGGGAATGGTATTGATCGCCTGGCTGATGACCTCGTAGCTCCTGGCATCGGTTTTCACTCCAGCTGTGTTAATGTCAAAGTAGCCATCTAGGAGCTGCATAATATTTGAAAAAATCCAAGGTTTTCAATTATGACCATGTTCTTACGTAGACTGCAATGATTAACAGCAAATTCAGTTTACAGCACCTTGCCAACTTTTAGTCACAGTGCCAGTGGTCCATACAATGCAAAAGACACGTTTGTTCAAACACTGATACATTCTTACCTCATCCAGAAAACAACTGGGCCTAAAAAAAACAATGAAAAACGCTGTAGTTACACTGCAACAAAAGTTGAAGTTATGTTATTGCGTATCATTTAGAAGATGAAAAACCACAATCACAATAATGTAACAATGGATACCCCCACTGGCCCAAGAAAGCATCTTTGTAACAGGCAAGCCGCAGTCCGAAGCCTCCTCTCAAGCATGGTCAGCTTTGTTTGGCTGTGCTAGCCTCAGTGTTAAGCAAGAAAGGAGCACCATCACTTTGCCTATTTTCCTCATCAGTGAACAATCCCGACCCTCCGTGACACAATCAATTTAATTCATTCTTGATACACGCAACGTTTTCTTGAATATGCATGGCAACTCACGCTTTCGATGATAGCCCTCAGAGTATACACATCAGCTACATGGCTACCTACATGGCTTTCTGTAGCCATGTAGGTTAGTTAAATGCCATCATCTTACCTATTCAGTCACAACTTATCTTTTTTTACATGCCTAATGAATTCTTTAGCACTTTTGTAGTGCCTGAATACCATAACTTTGTGCGCAGAAAATCGTGCAGGCTCGCAATTCGCTCAAATTGGCCAGCCCTGCACCTCTTGTTTTTGTCGTTTGTTGATAGATGGCAGCACACTGCAAACGATTTGCTTGTTGACGGGAAACCAGACTCTGACGAAACCTTCTCCAGGCCCGCTGTTGTTGGTGTCAAGTCATTCACTGCAGGGAATCCCTCGGATTGCTTTCAGCAGTGATAATGAAGCAAACCATCTTGACGACGAGGATTTTTCGCTGGATGCAGAAGGCTGTGAATGCATCGGTAGTGACAGTGACAGTGAACGATCAGCTGCTAACTCACAAGGAGCGAGCTGCACTTGACGTCCACTCGTGCGGTAATGATTTTTCATGGTCACTTTGATTGCATTTAATGTATCATATTCTTTCACGATGTGAAAATAAAAGCATAGTTTTTCTTGTGCATTGAATGTGTGGATATTATGGAACGCCACATACCACCAACACGCTCGACCAGCAAAACGAAACGGTTAGAGCGATAAAACATACACAGTTATGGCTTCAATCCACACAGCTTTTCCTGTATTACCCGTAACTTTCAAAAGGTGTTGTTCGACTAACAAAAACTTGTTGCGATAGCTGATTAACCTAAGGGCTGATGAGAATTAGCTTGGATGAGGGCAATCGAACTTGCAATGGAGTCAACAAAATTCTTTGGCTGAAGTTGTTGGAGAGGGTGCTACATTCGATGAAACTGACATCTCCACTGGTGTGCATACTTGCTGACTCGAAGGTCATGGAAGAGAAGCCCGGTCATAGCAGGGAGGCTTTAGGCTCATGTGCGTTAACTTAGCTTCAAATGAAAGAAGCCCAAACAATGAAAATTGTCAGAGCACTTCACAATGATGTCTCTTATAATCATATCGTGGTTGTGGGAGAAAAAAAAATTTGCACATTATATATATGACGTCTCTTCCCTTTATGTGGCAGTGTAGTCCGTATGCCTGGCAAGCCCTGCACGCAACTATACTTAGTTTACAAAAAGACATGAATGCACCTCGTAATGCTTGGCTCCGACCAACAATATGTAGGTATATGCCATTAGATGCTGCTTGTTGAATGCTTGTCTCACAATGTGTGATATCAGCCAAAATTTTCTTTGAAGCCTGCAACTAGGGTGGTGCATCTTATAAGAAGGTGGAAGTTATATACTACAACATGGTTATCTAATTATAAAACTAACTGAAAATCAAATCAGGAGCACAGTGCTTCAAAATAAGATTATGTCTGACTCCAATTGAATGGTATTTCTTGAGCATATGACACCACCAGCATTGCTGGAACAAGTTGTCCCTTCATTTACATGCATGGCAGCAACTGACTCTGGTGACGTCGCCTTCAGTGGTGTGGCTGAACAGCAGTTGCTGAGCCTGCACGCTGCCCGACGAGTAGATGAGGAGTTTCAGGTGGCGTGACTTCCAGGCAGCCAGCATAGGTACCACATCTAGATAGAGCCTGCAATGACAAAAATAACTTGAAAGCTCCTGGGAGTTGAAGCAATACACCAAAGGCGGACACAGAAGCTATGACATGCAGCTGCAGAAAACTAACTGTCTTTGGTATTATACCACACCCTATCCAGAGCTGCAGTTGCAGGGTTTATCTCACAACTGCATTCCTTGACCAATGAGTGCATCTCATTTGCAGCCACACGCAGCATGTGCTAAGTTCTGCATTTTTCTACCACAGGTTCAGTCGTGCCATGCACTGCCTGTCACGAACTACTGCATATCTGCATGACCTGACACTTGCTGCAATGCTCATCTCATGAAGCTTGCACGGCTGGTATTAGCAACAGCGCCACCTACTCCATTGCCCCTGCATCAAATTATCGGGAAGGAAGGAAAGAAAAGGCACCAGTCTAGAACAACCAGCATAGGTCACTCAGTCAGATAAAGCTGTGAGTCTGAGTGAGTCCAAAGCGTAAAACTCTTGAGTGAGTTTCACTCATGTTTGCCGACCTACAGTCCACATCTTCAGCGTTACTATAAGCTCTACCTGGATTCATGTTCATACTCGTGTATACTGACAAGTATTCCAAAACAGTATCATTCATACACCATTTCAATATTTATTAGTAATAGGGGTTGATAATGCTGCTTTGCCAACTCTTCCAAGAGCTTTTTGATAAATATATCTTATTTTGCCATCTCTCTCAATAAAAATGTCCTTGCTGGTTCGCAACCATTCATAACTCGTATTCGTGGGTACCATATCAAAGGCACCAAGAAGAGAATCAATTACCTGAGATATTGGTGTTAAACAGCACTGACGCCATGAGCTGAAAAAGTAATTCTTGACTTGCGGACTCATGAGTCGACTCACTCAGACTCAATTTGAGGCTGAGCCTGAGTGATTCCGGGTGAATAAATGTTTGGTGATTGCGCCTGAGAGTCCCGTTGAACAGAATTTTCATGAGTGTGAGTCCAGCTCAGGCAAATTTCAGCGAGTCCTGGTGAGTCCTAAGCACAAAATATATTTCATGAGCGAGTCTGAGTGAACACCACAATTTTTGCCAACCCATGATGACCGGTATGCTACACTACACTGGGGACAGGGATGAGGGAGTTTGAGAGAGGGACAGAGAGGATAGCATGCACACCCAAAGTCGCACATCACTGTCATCATAAGACAACAAGTCTATAACCAGCGGTCCCAATTCGTTGCCTTCAAGAAACTGAGGACTGCATGTGCCAAGTTGCACAATCTAGGCAGGCATTCAGTGCTTCTTGTTGTGAGATAGCTGGCTAATCTTCACTTCATCTTCGAATGGGTGTTGATTTTTGCACTCACTGAGAGCGCACTGGCCTGATACAGTACTGTTGTTCCCTTTAGTGACAGCGCGCGCTCCACTAAGATTGCTATCTGTATGCTTTGTTTTGATACTGCTCCAAGCAGGAGACGTTGAAATCAGTTCAAATCCCAGGAATGATGTCCTAGTCTTTCTTATAGAGTTTCGTGAGGAAATCGCGTTCGACATTAAATAAGATAAAGAACACGTTGCTAGTCCGAGCACCTAGATCACTTCGATTGGAAGCAAAATTAGTAGTGTATCGAAGACTTTGGCACAGGACCTCTGTTCATGAGGTCAAGGCCAACATAACGAAAACTAATTATGAGCTCGTGGAAGTTGTAGATGATATTCGTAACAGAATGAGGTGTAACATGATTAAAGTCATACTTGAAAATAGTCAGAAAGGATGCGTCCAATCTGAGGCCATCGTGAAAATATTCTGTTTTAGATTAACGTTGGCGAAAAGAAACACGCTCATCGTGCGGGTACGCACCATTCTGGCTCTTACTATCCTATTATCATCAAGTTTCTCAATTTCAAATTCAAAGCGAAAATGTTACAGAATGCCCCCAAACTGAAAAGCCTCAACTTCCCTGAAGTGTCGAGAGACGAAAATTTTTCATCTAAGGTACAGTTTGCTCGCAGCAGAAATTGCATGAGTATGCCAAAAAACATACCATTTGCTATACATTACCACTCTATGCACTTCAAAGGCTCCATTTACCAACATGACCCAGTCACTAATGAAGTCGTAGAACTTCCTACACAGAAGCAGACATCTTGTACTTGACTTAAACTGGCAGCAAAAAGCATCATTTTATATACGAATGCAGTGTCATTGCTCTTGGCCAACTACCATAGCCTGTATCACAAACTAGAGAGCTTAAAGGCACTCATGCATACTTGCACTGCTAATGTATTAATCGGCACTGACACTTGGCTTTCGAAGGACCTCACGAACCGTGAACTTGCTCTACAACCATCTTTTATAATCTCTTGCGAAGACAAGGAAAATTCTTGAGGAGGCCGAGTTATCATAGACGATAAAATGTTCCTTCTGTGTTGATACTCCCCTTGAACTGATTGCGATTACTGCATGCATTAGCCATGCGCACTGTGTCATTGCTCAGGGGT
The DNA here is from genome assembly GCA_013436015.1 of Rhipicephalus annulatus. NCBI lineage: Eukaryota > Metazoa > Arthropoda > Arachnida > Ixodida > Ixodidae > Rhipicephalus > Rhipicephalus annulatus. Next base: position 108,619 of record WOVY01013210.1, on the reverse strand, counting down.
GCAACAGTCAAAATACATACAATTGGGAGCAATGTTTAGAGCAGCAAAATGTCACTTTTAAAGCACTAAAATACAAATTTAGAGCAGGCTAGGGGTAAGAATCGTACATTTTTTTATCATGAAATACCACATTTGAAGCAGTATAAAAAAGAAGCCTTAAATTTAAACAAATGTATAAACCATTCAACATCACCTAAATCGTGCAGTATTAACACGAGCACTGGTATTCTAATGAAAGTAGTATTTTGAACCACCCCACTGAGCAAACAGTGATGAAGTCCATATGAGCATTTGCTGCGCCTGCCAAATCATTTGATAGACTCTGTGAATATAAATATAGATCTGCTAAGCTCACGACCTTGAAATTTGGGGGATTCGTAAAACCGAAGAGTAAGAGTGGCAAAAAAAAAACTGGCCCACAATTTAGTTGTTTTTTTTTTTTATGAAAGCAGAATTGTCACATTACCAGTACTTTATTTAGACGTCAGTTATTATACTGGTACTCAGAACTATGCGGCGTACAAATGCATGAGTAACTTAGCAAAATGTGCAGTATCGAGCGCTAACATATCCTTCCAAATCTCAATATGCTTTTCCGCAGGGCACCGTTGCACAGCGGCAAAAGTGGCCTAAGCAGCATTCTCTGCATGCGTTAGAACCAAAGCCAAAAAAATTTCTAATTGCTAGGCTTCCCCCCTTCCTCCACTTTCCCATCTTATTCCTCTTTCACCAAAGGGTCAGGTGCCGCTGTGGCTCTCTTGCAAAGTGCGTTCGACTAAGTAAAGTAGCAACAGTGCGCACCCGTTGGCCTGGCGACGATATTGGATATCTATCGCCAGAACCTTGGCTGAGACGACGCAACTTCAAAAAAAAAAAAAAGTTTTATGTGCCACTGCTAAGGCAATGAATGTGCTAGCTGGCAATGCCGGCATTTGGGGCATACGCCATGGCCGCGTTTTCAGGTTAGGAAATTCACATTTCCCGCGAGGTGCAGTGGGCTTTTTTAGGGTAGGTAGTCTACACATGTGCACCAGCCTCAAGAAAGCACATGCCATAATTTTTGGTGGCCAAAACCTGACTACACGTGCGGACCAAGTGATATCTGGTGCCACAAACATGCAAATGCTTGCCCCTAAGAGGGACGCGAACGCAGGCCTCTGAAGTTACCTACCGGCATGCAACAGGCAATTTCGGAGTCCAAGGGCTACCAGTTATGATTACGACGACCTCCACTTGAGGTGCTGCTCAGACTAGGAAAAGGTCCATTTCAGCAAATTTCATGGTTGTGGTGCACCTTGGCACAACAATCAAGAATTGTATCAAAGTGATGCAGCTGCTGCACCCCTGATTGTTGCACTTATTGCCCGCCTGAATCGATTAGAATGCATATTTATTTAATGCTGCCATTTAACAGATTTTTTTCCAGTATCCAAAATGCATCTTGATTGTAAAGGGAAACTTGAACTACTCATATACTGACTGGTAAAACTCTTCTACGAAAAAAAAAAACAAGAAACAAAAACAGGAATAGATCCAAATGCACAAACTTCTTTCAAATTGAATTTTCACCATTTATCACAAGTAGTACAAAAACCAACATGAAGCAATCATGACAAGTCATCCAGACTGAAACAAGAGTACTTGATTAAATAAGCCGGGGTGGAAGTGTACTTCAGATTTTTGGAGCAGCTAAGGGATGCGGAATAATGCAGTTTCGGAGCAGCTTTGGGACAGTAAAAGGGGAGTTGTGGAGCAGGTTCGGAGCCCCAAAAGGTGCATTTTGGAGCTTCGAATAGTAGTTTTAGAGCAGCTTTCTAGGGTCAAACATATCATCGTCAAACAAAATTGCTTTAGTAGAATAATTCCAATGGTTTTCCCTAAACATTCAGAATTAATGAGCATTGCATACAACCTACAAATATGTGTGTGTGTAAAAACAGAGAGAGAGACAAAACATGCCCTTTTAATGCCCAGCCTGAAACAAAATGAAATATATGTTCTGGGTGGCAAAAACTTCGAGCTATTTCTTTACGCGAACGCATCTACTGCAAGGAGTCTCGCTAGCTTCCGCAGCGTTGCACCCAATGAGTGAAACAGAGTAGAAATAATCACGGCCCAGTTTGCTTGGCAGAAAATTGTTATCTCCATGCTAAATAAACACACTACTTTGCTCATCTGTGCTCGGCCTGGAGCGAGATGGGGACGAGCAATTCACAGAGTAAGGAGTCTCGCTAGCTTCCGCAGCGTTGCACCCAATGAGTGAAACAGAGTAGAAATAATCACGGCCCAGTTTGCTTGGCAGAAAATTGTTATCTCCATGCTAAATAAACACACTACTTTGCTCATCTGTGCTCGGTCTGGAGCGAGATGGGGACGAGCAATTCACAGAGTAAATTCGCGCACGGTACAGTGAGCCGCTCGGCAGTGATGACGTGGGCAGCATAGGCGCAGCACTGCAGTGGTCAGTTGTTGCTTAGTATCAGATTGCGGTAGAGAACTGCACATATGTACGTATCACGGAAAGCCGGTAATGCCTGGTCTGTCATTTTTCAATAGCTGCGTATCTCAGACTGTGTCATAAATTTGAAATGCTCCTTGGCATTGCCACTGCGTGCTATAAGATGATAGTGCGAGAGTTTTAGCCCAGTAACTTTTCCGCACTCTGGAAAAAAGGAAGAAAAGACTTACTGGTGGGTACTTTGGGCGACATCTGTACTATATATTTGTTTATGGGTGGCCACGGGGCATGTCAGAAGATGCACATTAGTACTTGTAATCGCACACTCAAAAAGGCGCATGGTATACAAGCAGTTCGCACTGGCTTCCGGTTCAACAACTTTTCCGTCTGCTGCGCCACTCCTTTGATATCGGTGTCGCTTGCTTTTTTTCATGGCAATCACGGAGAAAGGAATGTTGAAGTGACCCACATGAGCACCGACTATCAAATGCTTTATTTCTCCATTTGTCAATGCATAGTTATGCCAAAGTCAGCCTTATCGTACATGCGTACACAAAAAAGTTTTAGACAAGTGAAACAGTGATAAAAATGGTGAAACAGATATGCACAGACAAGAAAGGGTATTCACATGAATGCAGCGACAAGAAACTATTGCTGATACATAGACGATCTCCTTGATAATGTAAAAAGTGTCCAAGGCCAGCCGCGCATGCTCCTTCTGCCTATCATCGACGTCTGTTGAAATCACGCTTCAAAACCGCTGCAAGGGTTATTATGGGCCACAAAATTGCGCATCTGATTCACCCTTTTCATCCCTATTTCACTTGTCTAGAACTTTTTTGTGTATGCGTGCATGGTAAGGCTGACTTTAGCATAAATATGCCCTGACAAATGGACAAATAAAGCAGTTGATAGTCAGCTCTCATGTATATAATTTATTTTCTCTGCTGGGTGTGTTCTGCATTTAGGAAGAGGAAATATAGACAACCACTCATTTGTAGCACGAAGCCACAAGTAAATCCGTACAGATTTCTCAGAAATAAACGCTTCTTAGTTGCTGAAAAATTTGTCCTCGTCCAGGGATCAAACCCGGGACTATTGCTTTTTTGGGGCGGTCGCTCTACCAATAGAGCTAGCAAGGAAGCTAGCAACTAACGGCCCATGGGAGAGTTTGTTGACAACTCGAAGCACATGAACACAAGTAATGTAAATGAGTTCTGTGGAATCCCACAAAATGACGGAATGCAATTAAGAAGCTTTTCTTTCTGAGAAATCTACAGATTTTCTTGTGGCTTTGTGCTACGAATGGGTTGTTGTCTATATTTCCTATTTGTAACCTTTCTGTCACCTTCTGCAGAATCCAATCGCATTACACATCCTGTGCTTGCACTGTTCATATTAATTCAAAGGGATACGGGATGCAGCAGTTAAGTGGCATGCGGATTATCATGCGCCGGTATATGCACGTCAAGAAGTGCTATCGTGAATAATATGCGAGCTGGAAAACCAAATTCATAACTATTCAACAATTACTCATTCACAAGCCAAACAAGTGTTCATGATCTAGCATAATCAAACTGCAGAGAGGTATTACAGTGTTCAGGTATAGAGATTATTATTTAATTTTAATTAAAAAGTCATACATTGTACAATCAAGTGAGCACATCTTAAACGTGTTTAAACAAAAAGAGAGAGGAGCTATAATTCATTAGTCAGGTTTCTTGCTCCGATAATTCGCTGTTTCTTGATACTTGTTACGGCCAATAATTTTCCTTGCAGCTTCAGCGAAATCGAGGTTTACTTCCTAATCACTGCATTTAAATACAGTCAAGACCGTTTATAAACCTGAGCCTAATGCGACAACTATTCGCTGTAACTAGTAGATAAAACACAGCTTTAAAGAAAGTTGTGAGTGAAAACGCAAACTTTTTTTCGCCAGAAAAGTCTGTGACGCACGTGTTTCGAAAAGCAAAAGCAATAAAGGTGGTCTCGAGCTTGCTCCAGTGGCAGCGTGCTCTTCACCGTGGCTCGTGGCATGAACAAGCTGCATGAGGCTTCTCGTAGCCAATGGACACTTGCTGCGCACACACGAGCAAATTTGTTTTCAACCAGATAGCCTCAACGAAAGATTGGCCGGCAAACTGTTTTTTTTATTGATCATTAAACCTTTCCATTGTTTCATTTCTCTTGTTCTTTTGTTGCACGAGGGTAGCATACAATGAGGCACGGCATTCCTGCAGAGCGCTTTGAAAAGCCTTAGTGGTCCTTTCGTACTTTCACTGGAATGAGGAGGGTAAACATCCTCGGAGCCAGAAAAGTAGTTTAAGAACGAGGCTTCTGGCTGGGAAACATTGCTGCAGAAAAGTCAACTGACAGGTGTTTTTCGAAAGTACGCAAGGGGGTGCTCACTACATTTCATCCTGGATTGATGGTGTTCAATGATCACGAAGACCAGGTGGTCTCAATGTAGAGCCAACAAATACCAACTGTAAGCGAGTGCAAGTACCTCAAAGTATGAGTAAATGAGGGAGCTATATACATATGGAGGTACAGGAAAAAACACTGGAAGCAAAGGAAAAAAGGAATGCTACAATAATGAAGCACAGAGTGTTATGGGGATACAATAGGCACGAAGTGCTTCACAGTCAGTGGAAAAGAGTAATGGTTCTAGGGCTTACATTTCGGAACTAAGTGGTGTGCATGAAGTTGGAGGTGCCGTTGGGAATGGACGTAAATTGAAGGACTGTGGGACGCCTCGCGTTGGGTGCTCACAGGAAGACATCAAATGAGGCGGTAAAGGCTGATATGGGACGGACAGCCTTTGAACTAAGAGAAGCTCAGAGCGAAATGAGATTTGAAGAGAGGCTCAGGAAAATGAAGAAGAGTAGATGGGCAGAGAAGGCATTCAGGTAGTTGTATAGAAGGAACGTGGACACAAAGGGGAGAAAAAGAACTAGGAGGCTCAACAGTAAATGTACGGCTGGCAGTGTGGGTGATATGGAAACAAAGAACATAAAGCAAAAAGTCTAAGAGGATTTATTCAATGACAGCGATGGAAATGAAGCCGCCTCTCAGTAACTACCGAAAGGGCAAAATTGAAATGAGAGAGTGTTTTTTATGATAACTCAAGGGGAAATGCTGTACTGTTCGAAGTGAGGTCGGGTTGGCTTAGAACGCATAGTCAGAAAGCGAGATTCAATAAAAGAGAACAATGTACATGTTGTGGGGGAGTTACGTAAATGATAGGACATGTGCTTATTGAATGTGGCAATATCCACTCAGGTATAAATTTGGGTACAAGCCTATATAAGGCCTTGAGTTTTAGGAACAACCATGAAAAGCTGTACACATCGGCGATAGAAGCAAAGAAGAGATGATTAAAGTAGTGGTAGCCGAAAAATAGAAATAGAAGAAAGAAATAGTGGAAAAATGAGGTCATTCTACCTGAAGAGCAGATAGATAGACCGCAATGTTATATTTTTCTTTGTTATAATATGATTAATTTATTTAAAGCAAATAAAGAATTAGGGCAACATAAAAATTTATAGCATATCCACGGAGTGAATGATGATGAGTGGGGCAAAGCTGCTCAGGCTCTCAGCTCAGCTGTCCGTCCATCTGTCTGTCTGTTTGTCCGTTTGTCTGTCAGTCCACCCTCCTATTAAAGGGACACTGAAGAGGTTTTGAAATCGCGAATTTGTTAGAAAATTCAGTATCCGCGACCTCTTACAACATGTCTACAGAAGTTTTTTTTCGCGAAGATCGATTAAACAACAGCGCTAAGAGCAAGTAAACTTCGACCGAAAAAAACGTCCCTTCGGCTCATGCGCACGCAGGGGCGGAGCATGAGAGAGATTAGACACGTGGGGAGGTGACGTCATCTTGAGGGTCGAGCCGCCGCTCAGCTGGCAACTATGGGCCGTTCGGCCTGCATCGCTCAGTCAGCTCAGCTTGTTTACTTCGCGGTTGTGCCATGTTCCTGCGGCGATCTACTGCCTGGCGAAGCATCAGTTCTGCCTGTTCGTAGGAACTACATTGCACTGTTCTTTTCTTCTGCTTAGTGATTTTGGCCAGCAACACTTACGGTTGCAATGAGGTCGCTTTTCACAAGTTTTCTCGGGATCTGAAGATGGCTGCAAAATAGGCCACTGCAGTTAAAAGAAAATACCTGTGAGATGAAGCGCGCTTTAGCGGTTGCGAATCTGCCAAATGTCGAGGCAGCAGCAGCACTCCTCTTTCCCTATTTACATGCAGTGCGTGCATGAGCACCTATAGCAAAAAACCGTGTACAAAGTTATCGTTACGCTTATTCGAAATCAACTATTCTGCATGACAGTCGCATACACCGTTTGCATTTTAACACATCATCAATGTAGTACTGGGCAGCATTTAGAAAAAGCGACGGTATTATAAAAAACAGAACTGCAATATATGTGCCAAACTAAAAGTGTGCAATTTCCAGCCCTCTTCAAGCACATATCGCCGCTGCAGCAAAAATTACACTCGTCTGGCTCTTTTTTTTTTTTTGTATTTCGTGCCGGTCGCCCTTTAAGTGGCGACCGGTTCGAACATGTACGGATGTACAGTGAACTCGGTGGGACTTTCACAGTTTGCCATACTTACAGCAATTGCCCGATTTCAACATATAGTGGTGGTGGTAATAATTAGAAGAGGAAAAGGCGCCTGGTTTTCGCAGCCCGGTAGGGAGCACGATGCAGAGCTTCAACAGATAAACACGGCATTGATTGCTGGCGAGCGCATTTAGCTGTCCTCACCTTCCTGAAAGTGACGTCATGGAGCTTCAACTAATCACCGTGGCAACGAGACTTGCGATGGCGGCCGCGGCATCTGCTGCTTGTTTTCGGCAAAATAAAGTTATTTGCGTTGGTTTATGCAAATTTTATACTTGATTTTCGTGTTCGTAGCATGAAATCACGTATCATGACACCATAATCTCGTTTACTTTTTGAAGTATTTCAGTGTCCCTTTAAACTAAACCACACGCGACACACACCTCCACGCCATCTAGTGATCACTTCAAGTACTGCAACAGCAAAGCCACATCTAGTCAACATTGTGAGAAGTAAGGGGTGGCTGCTACAACGAAGGTACTGAGCCACTGCGTAAGAATCTTCGCCCCTGAAAGAAAGTTCCCTTTCCGACTTTCTTTCTCTTTTTATCCTGGTAGCACATATGTCACTGCCCTGTTATAAAGGGGACACTCATAGCATGTATCTGCCCAGTGTCTATTGCTACAAGTATGCTACTGGGCACTGGCTTCGAAGTTTCGTAGTCCTTGCCATCCGATTTCTCCAAATAGCTCTTGCCGCACACTTCATTCACAATGCCCTCATCTGTGCACAGTTATGCATTGTTGACATTATCATCGGCCATAATGAAATCATCGTAACAGATGTCCCACTCGCCCTCCTACACACTGTCACAAATCCCCGCTCATGTGGTCCTGTTCATAAGCTTCAGGCGGCATCAGGTCCGACGTCAACAAAGTCGGCCTCGCGAGAACTGTTTTGGACACATGTAGCCGTCACTTCCGCCCCAGAGGCCTTCACCATATCCACAGCTGAATACAAAAACATTGGAAGTGGCAAGTTCGCTGCCGTGCGGTCAACAAATATGAGCAAGCGCTCCACAACGTTTAAGACATTAAAAGTCTTAATGTGCGGATTATGCCCACGCCAAGTGGTCACCCTTTCGATATTTTATTGAGTGGCAGGAAAAAGAACCGAAGGCCTTCAGTCCGCCGTTCTAACCACACCAACAACGAGCAAGACATATAAGCCAGGATGCTGCTCAGGGCCTTTTTTCTGTCAAAAAAAAAAAAAAACTAAATTCGTGCCAGCACAACTGGCGCGGTGCACCTGCCGAGACAGGCGAAGGAGTTGCGAGAGTGGTGAGATGGGAGCATACAGTGGGAAAACGACCTTAAGAACCAGAGCACATGGGAAGGAGGCAGGTCGAGTAGCCTGCTCGTAAGGTTCTCGAAACGTGAAACTCACGTGTAGGAACACTTGGAAAAGCGGCCTGCACATGCAGAGGTCAAAGATTGTATTGTTCCGCCGGTAGGTTTGTGCGGCCCGGTGAACTTTGATTGATAATTTCAGATTCGATTCATGTAACAGCTGTTTTTACGCTTTCAGATGCCTGTGGAGGGCATGCTGAGCCGAATGCAAAGTGAGCGAGAAGAGGTCCTAAACACAGAACGAATCATGAACTTTCAATGTTGGTGGGGTAGTGCAAGTGTGTGCCGATCCAGACAAGATGATCGAATGCACAATGTTGGCAAATGCTCTGGTCACTATAGGCACGCAACGCCGATAGTGTAACAAAACCAGCGATTGAAAACTGTGGGTAGATTAGTCAGCCGACCAGTCTTCGAAAGATCAATCTCGTCTGGCTTCGCGGGGTGCTCGGAGTAGCAAACGACAAAAGACCGAGGGGAGAGCGACAACTAGAGGCAGGGTCGGAGCTTAACAATAAGAATCTATGGGCACCTCGCCGATGTCTTATCGGTGATCTCGTCTGGCTTCGCGGGGTGCTCGGAGTAGCAAACGACAAAAGACCGAGGGGAGAGCGACAACTAGAGGCAGGGTCGGAGCTTAACAATAAGAATCTATGGGCACCTCGCCGATGTCTTATCGGTGATCAAAAGTGGTTTCCCGGGAAATCGCTGGAGCACCGACTCCAATTGCTGTAACCGATCAGCGGCACTCAGCGACGTTTGTAGTGTGATTTTGTGCCATTGAAGTACTAATGTATATTTCCACAGTCAGGCAGGTCCTGTTTGCTTTCAGAGAACGTTTGCTTCAAGTGGGGTCGTTATACGTGGGCTCGTCTCTATTGTTATTAAACAAGAAAATGTGATGTCAGGCTATGCATGGCATCGAAAAAAAACTTGTACACATACGATGAGCAGTAGTTTCCAGCTGCAAATCGATCGCCTCAAAGCGGTCGCATATCCTGCATTTCGTTGCATCAGTTTGCGAAAATCGGTTCGAATAGCAAAGAAAGATAAATACAAATGTCCTTTACCCATTAATAATGAAGAAGCTAGAAATATTGCAGTTATTTCACATATGTACAAGAAGTCACATGGCCTGAAAAATGTAGGGAAGCCAGGTGGGGTGAGGGTTGTGTAAGTCGCCACAAATAAGATCAGTCCCATTAGCTCCACAGTGCACAAGAGGCCGCCAAAGTCTGCTGTGAGCAAAGAAAAATCTAGTCAAAAGCATGCCAATTATTTTGACAGTTGTCGTGTAGGAGTTAAATGAAAATTTCTTTTTTTTTATCTGCATGTAGATCAGCCAGAAGGGTCAATGTATTAATACACACTCCAGTGAGCATCGAAATTCCTTGAATGAAGCCGTCGCATCTCCCCTCGCTATGTCATTCATGCAAACGTAATCCAGTCTTCAAAGGCACAGTAATCTTTTATCATCAACCTAATCAGACAATGCGAAAAATTGCTGAGATACATCGTGTCATAAATAACGCCGAGATAACGCTGAAATTCTTACAAGACAAGTAATTTGACTCTATTAATCGAACATAAACACGGGTTTTTGTGGTTTGACCTCCTGCGTGCTGCATCCCCATTTTGGCAGATGTTTTTTTATGCCTGTTATGAACTGTTAGTTGTGAGTGAGCACAATATGGTGTGTGTATTCCCTTCCTTGTACTGTATAATTTCCTTTTTTGCTCTAAGTATTATTCCAACTGGTAGTTATAGTGCCGACAAAAATTAGTAGATACTTATCGTTTGTTACATATATAGTGCTAGCAACATGCACACTGTTAAGAAAATGTATTTGATTTTATTAAATGCCGACTATAAGCTACTTCTTAGTGCTCTTTAAAAATCAGAACCTCTCATTGTACTTGTCGAGAACGTCGATGGACATCAGTTATAAATGTATCCACAAATCTAAGACCACTCGTGAGCTTCACAGGCAACCAAGTTGTATCTTCTTTTTTATTTCATTTTTGCCATAAGCCACAGCCATAAACAAAGAAAGAAAAGGGTGACGCCTCATAGCCACTCAACTGATTCGGCACTAGCACCAATGGAAATCATCGAGAGGCCCTCATCGCAGCTCAAGTTCATGATTGAATTATGCTGTTGTATCTCGCCAAATTCACAGTGTCTAAGAAGCCCCAGAATGGCGCAAGCAAAAAGGTAAGGAAGGAGGCCCAAGCTCTCATCGCGGCGGCTGCTGTGGCGAACATACTTTTCCCATGAGCGCTTGCACGCTTGTTGGTGGTGCTGGGGTGCTTAAAAATTGTCTACTTCGTTACTCTATCTAACTCTCTGCCTTCCCCGAGTGCATTTACCATCTATTGGAAAATGTATTGGAAAACCAATCTATTGCTCGCACTATGGTTGTCTGTTCTACACTTTACAAGACCAGCCCAGGTCCATTTTTTTCACTTTATGTAAATTTCGTCTCTTACCCCCGCTGCCATTTTCCGATCTCTCAATGTTATTCCTGTAAAGGGGGTTCATTGAAGGAACTAAACAAGCGGGTGGTAGCTCAAAAGGAACACAGGCGGACCCAGATGACGGTGCTCGATCGCCGATCTCGTGCCTTTTTCTTGTGTTAATGGTAATTGAGCCGATGGTATCAACGCTTTTACTATAATTACACCCGGCGGAAAAGTTGAAAACATTCTGGCAATATAACACGTGGGGACAAGCGGGTTGAAGTAGGGCTTGAGACGGTTTACGTGAACAATATCACGTCCGCGCCAACGATGGTCCCTCGGTGCCGTGAGGGGTTCAATGGCGTAGTTCACAGGTGAGGTACGCTCCACCACGCGGTAGGGACCATGATAATTAGAGAGTAGCTTGGGTGATACACCAGGGGCGCAGGGCGGTACATGCAGCCATACCAGTGCTCTAAGAAGGAACGTTGGTGCAGAACGATGGTCGTCGTCACGGGTCTCCTTCTGGCGCTGTTAGTCGGCTGTAGTAAGCCGCTTGGCTAGCTTGCGGCACTCTTCTGCGTAACGAGCGGCTTCCGAGACAGCCGTGCACTCAGAAGGATCTGGCGAGTATGGCAGCGAAGTGTCGATGGTGTGCTATGGTTGGCGACCGTACAGGAGAAAAAATGGGGGAACCGGGTAGTGACTTGCGTAGCGGTGTTATATGCGTATGTCACAAATGTATATGTAAGAACGAGGTCCCAGTTTGTTTGATAAGAACTGACATGCGTCGCAAGCATGTCCCCCTGAGTATGATTAAACTGCTCAGTCAAGCCGTTCGTCTGTGGGTGGTAGGCTGTACTCTTTAGGTGTACAATATGGCACTGTTGAAGAAGTGCTTGGATTACATCGGAGAGGAAAACACGCCCTCGGTCACCGAGGAGTTCGCGAGGAGGAACATGACGAAGCACGAAACGATTGAGTATGAAAGTTGCAACGTCTTGTGCTGCAGCTGTAGGGAGAGCAGCAGTTTCAGCGTACCGTGTAAGATGATCCACAGCCACAATAGCCCATCGGTTGCCTGCCGTTGTAAATGGTAGTGGTCCATAGAGGTCACTTCCTACACAGTCGAATGGGCAGTCTGGGCATGAAAGTGACTGCAATGAATCTGTTCGCAGGATGTGGTCGGTTTTTTCGCTGCTGACATCCGTGGCAGCCGCGAATGAACTGGCGGACGAAGGTAAACATTGCACGCCAGTAATACCTTTTTCGTAGGTGCTCGTAGGTCTTGAAAAACACCGGCGTGAGCACATTGCGGGTCGGAATGAAATGACGCGCAAATAGTAGAGCGCAGCGTTCGGGGAATGACTAGTAGCCATTTCCTACCATCTTCTGAATAGTTGCGCCGGTACAAAAAACAATCCTGAATATTGAAGTGCGGAGCCTGGCTGCGCAGGGTTCGAGTGCTTGGAAGTGTCGATGCCTCGGATAATGCGTCAAGAAGCGAAGCGATCCATGGGTCATTGCGTTGTGCAGAAGAGACAGTGTTCTCATCAAGAGCTGACAACGTGCTGTCCGAGGAAACAGATGCAATGTCCAGAGATAGGGGATATCGAGACAGTGCATCAGCATCGGTATGCTTGTGGCCAGAACGATATACAACGCGGATGTCATATTCCTGAAGTCGAAGAGCCCAACAGGCAAGACGACGCGATGGATCTTTGAGTGAAGACAACCAGCATAATGTGTGGTGGTCTGTTACTACATCAAAAGTACGGCCATAAAGGTATGGGCGGAACTTGACAGGCGCCCAAACGATCGCCAAGCATTCTTTCTCGATGACGCTGTAGATCGATTCAGCCTTGGTAAGAGTTCTGGTGGCGTAGGCGACGATATACTTGGCGAATCCAGGCTTGCGTTGCGTGAGAACCGCACCAAGGCCGACACCACTGGCGTGGGTGTGGACCTCAGTTGCCGCCGTAGGATCGTAGTGACACAGTATTGGTGGTGAAGTGAGGAGATGACGAAGAGTACAGAAGGCTTGGTGACCCTCAGAAGACCATGACGAAATATCAGTGGCGCTGCCTAGAAGTTCCGTCAAAGGCGCAATGATAGAGGCGAAGTTGCGCGCGAACCGGCGAAAGTAGGAGCATAACCCTATGAAGCTCCGTAACTGCTTCATAGTCGTTGGTTTGGGGAAGTTGGCGACAGCACGTAGTTTAGCCAGGTCTGGAAGTATACCGTCCTTTGATACGACGTGCCCGAGAATCATAAGTTGCCGAGCAGCAAAGTTGCACTTTTTGAGTTTGAGTTGGAGCTGAGCATTCTTCAGGCACGTGAGGACGCGTTTCAGGTGCTCGAGATGTGTTACAAAATCTGGCGCAAAGACGACAATATCGTTGAGATAACAGAGACATATATCTGCCACTTCAAACCTCGAACAATCGAGTCCATCATGCGCTCGAAGGTGGCAGGCGAATCGGAGAGGTCAAAGAGCATGACATTAAACTCATATAGACCCACGGGTGTCACGAAGGCTGTTTTTGGTCGATCGGCATATGCAACGGGGACCTGCCAGTACCTTGAGCGCAAATCTAATAATGAAAAAAACTCGGCACCTTGTAAAGTATCAAGCGCATCGTCAATCCTGGGTAAAGGATACACGTCTTTTCGAGTGATCTTATTTAGGCACCGGTAATCCGTGCAGAAGCGAACGGAACCATCCCTTTTTTTTTAACGAGCACTACAGGTGAGGCCCATGGACTTTGTGAAGGTTGAATGACGCCGCGTTGCAGCATATGGTCCACCTGTTCGGTAATAACTTGGCGTTCCACCACAGAAACACGGTATGATCGTTTTCGTAGAGGTGCATGGGAGTCGGTATCGATGTAATATAGCGTGGTAAAAGTACGGCCAAGTAAAGATTGAACAACATTGAAAGATTCGCAGTACTGGTACAGCAGTTGAAGGAGTTCAGATCGTTCAGATGGTGACAGTCCATCTGCGATCGACGAAAATCGAACACTTTCGAAGCCTGTAGATGAGAGTGGTTAAGAGCACTGACGGCGGTGAGGTCACTTTGGGATGATTCTTGCGGCACGATAAAAATTTGTCCGTTATCAATGGGCTGTGCGCATCCAAGAGATTCGCCTTTAAACATTTTGATTGTATGCGGAAAGGTATTGGTAAGGCAGAGAGCACTGGCTCCATTAGAAATTGAGAGGGCTGAATAAGGGAGCAGAAGTGGTTTCCGACTTAGAAAGAGGCTTGATGGCTCAAGAAATGCTACTTCATCATGCATGTTGTCAGAGACCACAGAAAGCAAAACAGCTGTTGTCGGTGGAATGTTAGTGTCTTTTTTGACAACTAGCTTGTGCGCGGCTTGATTCGTGTGGTCGTAGGGCTGGTCGAACTACAGAAGCAGTTTAAGTTTAGAACGGGCACAATCTATAATGGCGTGATTACGCGATAGAAAATCCCAGCCAAGTATGATGCCATGAGAGCAGGAGGAAAGGACGATAAACTCAACAATGTAGTGGTCCTCCGCAATTGTGAGTCGGGCAGCGCAGGCGGCTATAGGTCGAACAGGTACTCCATTTGCTGCACGTAAGGATATCATATCAAGCGGCGTGGTCACCTTTCGGAGCTTGCGGCAAAGTTTGGCATCTGTAACAGGCACAGCGCCATCGGTATCTACAAGAGCGTATGCATGGGCGCCGTCTACAAAAACTTCGACGATATTTGACGGCAAAGTGCGAGGAGTTGAACATTTCGATTGCACAGCTCTTGCCTCCTAAACTGCGATGGCTATTTTCCCTCATTTTGAGGGGCTGGTCGTGGACACATGGGTGACAATGAGCGACGATTCGGTGAAGGTGAGTGACGAGACGAAGTTGCCGGATAGCCACGGGAAGATGTGCTTGACTGATGATCCGAACTTTCATAACCAAAAGGGGGTTGGTCCATGTAGGTGCTCCGGGATTGGGCGTCTGTGTAGCCGGGCATGCGACGACGGCTGTATCGGGAGATATGGCCAGTGCAGCTGCATGCAAAACAGATAGGCCGGTTATTGCGCGTTCGCCAGGCATTTGCAGCGAGGGGCGTTGCCCACATGGCATACGGCTGAGTCGAGGCTGTGGCAGTGAGGGAAGGGGCCCATGCAACAAAAGACTTGGTAGGAGCAGTGACATGCGGCAGTCCATTGAACGACGAGGGCTGCTGTGGCTGCTGCCTCTTTACGGCGTCAGCATAAGTAAGAGGCGCGGCGACGACTTGCTGCTGAAAGGGCACTGGCATAGCCTCGGCAATCTGGTTCTGAAGCACATGTCGGAGCATGGGAGCTAACGGGGTCGGTGGTCGCTCTTGCTGCTGCTGTGAAAGCTTTTGGCGCTGACAAGACGGCAGGAGGAAAAGTTGACGTGGGACCTCCTCACGCACAAAGTTTTTCATTTGTGCTAGAAGGTGGGAGTGGTCAGGCACGACGTCCAGTGCAGCGGGTGCTTGGTTAGGCTGAAACGAACGACAGGTGAGAGCTCGTTGCTGTCACAATTCGTCATAGCTCTGGCACAGAGTTGCAACTTCAGACATCGTGCCAGGAGACTTCGCAAGGAGCATTTTAAATACGTTGTCATCAATACCTTTCACAATGCGCTGGATCTTGGCACTTTCGCTCATTGCGGCATCGACGCGACTGCAGAGATCGAGTATGTCTTCGATATAGGCGTTAAACGTTTCCCCAGGTTCTTGCGCCTATGTACGCAGGCGTTGTTCAGCGCGCAACTTTCGCACGGCCGGGTGACCGAAAACCGAGGATATTGCCTGCTTGAAAGTGGTCCAGTTTTCGAACTCAAATTCGTGGTTTGTGTACCATAGCTTCGCCACTTAGCCAAGTAAAATTTGAGGGTGCTCAACTTAGCAGCGTTATCCCACCTGTTTGGTCCACTGACTTTTTCGTAGAACGACAGCCAGTCCTCGATGTCCTGGTCTTTGGCGCCCGAAAAAACAGGGGGGTCTAGCTGGTGAATCGGGTCGGGGCAAGTAGCGGCCACGAAAGGTGGTGTCTGTTGGGCAGGGTCAACTTGCATGGCCGACGGCAGGGTGCGAGATCGGAGTTCAAAGTGTAGGTGATGTAGTTACTCAGCAGGATCCACCAAATATAAATGGGGTTTATTGAAGAAACTGAGCAAGGGGGTGGTAGCTCTAAAGAAACGCAGGCGGACCCAGATGACAGTGCTCGATCGCCAATATCGTTCCTTTTTCTTGTGTTAAATATAATTGAGCCAATGCAATGTCTTTCTTATTCACTATATTCCTATCATTCTACGTTCCATTGCACACCTCAACTTTCGCTCCAGTTGCTTTGTTATTCTCCATGTTTCAGCTTCGCACATCCAGACTATATACTTTGGGCTTTACTGATAGTGGCAGATTACCTGATATTATTTAAGAGTGCCCGCTGAATGCATTCCAGTCGATTCGTTTCTATAGGGGAATTTCATTTTCGTTATTCACACTCACACCAAGCCATCAGTGTGAGTGTGTCCGGGTGCATAATATGTTGGTGAGTGAAGATGTTAGTTAGTTATTTACGTTGGGTTTTAAGGCGCAAAAGCAATAATGGCTATGATGCGCCAGACACTGGGTGATTTTGATAATAGGGTTAAAATGTGAGGTGAAAAATAGATTTCTGTTTACAGTTTGTTTAAAAGACCTGTGGCCTCTAGAAACCGAAAAACATCCTGTATGGGGATGAGTGCATTTTCTAATAGTATTAACATTGGGTGTAGAGGTGTTTGTGTTCTGTAAAATTGTTTAAATAAGCGTGTCTTTTTTTTTTCAAAGACTGGGCATGTTAATAAAATATGGATGATTTTCATCGGTTCCTTGCAATGTTTGCAGTCTGGCTGATCTTCTCTGTGCAATAAAAAGTTGTGGGTGAGGTGAGTATGACCTCTCCGCAGGCGGCAGTGTTACTTTGATGAAGCGCTTTTGGTGATTGCACGACTTCTATTCTTGTAGAATAGGCTTGACAATTTGAAGCTTTTTATGCACTTGAGCCTCTCACTCTTCTTGCCATTTGCCCTAAAGGCTGTCCGACAACTGTTGAAACAGTCTCTGAATGGTGCCCTTATTTCTGCTATGCTTTGATGACCTGCCCTTGTCGCTACCCTGTCTGCCTTTTCGTTTCCTGGGATACCAACATGGCTCGGCACCCATACAAGTCGGATTGTCTTGCCATTTTTCTCAGCTCTTTCTAGCTTCATTAAAATGTCCCTAAGAAACGGTTCGTTTTCCGACCTTAAATGTAGGGCTTTTAATGCGTTAAGTGAGTCAGTGTATATGACAGCTTTTTTGTGATTTCACAATAAAATTTCTTCGAGAGCAATCAAAAGAGCATATACTTCTGCTGTGAAGATGGCGGCAGTCTTATACATGTTTCTGAGTGTTTTGATATGACAGCACTTCCTGTACATTCTTGTGTTTTTGATCCATCAGTGTAGTATTCAGAGTGCGTGTTACACTTTTCTTGTACGGCTAGGAAATCCTGGATAATTTGTTCCCGTGGAGTTTCCTTCTTCCTTAAATGAGTTAAGGCAAAGTCAGTGTAGTGCGAAATGTCTAACCATGGAGCCAGTCTTTCCGGCATTTGGACAACGCTTATTGCCTGATTCGGTACTTTGTAGTCTAGACATATTTCTTCAAATCGCAGGAGAAGTGGTCTTATCGTGTGCGATCTGTTGTATTGTATTCTGGTATCGATGTGAGAGACAATAGTGTGACATATGTGGCTTGGTTTCGATCTGGTTCTTAATACATAGAATACAGTAAGTAGCGCTCTTCTTTATTTCTGATTGATTGATATGTGGGGTTTAACGTCCCAAAACCACCATATGATTATGAGAGACGCCGTAGTGGAGGGCTCCGGAAATTAGGACCACCTGGGGTTCTTTAACGCGCACCCAAATCTGCTTCTTTATTCCTGGCAAGGTTCGTTGCTCTCAGCATATAAGCTCTGGACCGGTGAAGTTCTATACGCTCCAGTCGCCAAGCGCAATGCATGATTATGTATTTGGTCAAGACGTTCGAGGTAAGATTTTTTGGCTGAACCATAAATAACGTTGCCGTAGTCAAATATGCTGTGCACGATCGAGCGGTATATGTGTAAAAGGCAGACTCGATCGTCACCCCAGTGTTTCCACAATAGTATATTCAGAATGTTGAGCGCTTTGTTTGCTTTCTTTTTTGTGTAATTCATGTGGGAAATGAAGTTTAGTTTCCTGTCAAAGACTAGGCCTAGGAACTGGTGTTCTGACTTGAGTGACAGAACAGTGTTGTTGATTTTAAGAACAGGGTCCGGATACAAGCCGCACTTTTGTGAGAAAAGTAGGGTAACGGTTTTCTGGGTAGAAAAGCGAAAGCCGTTTTGGTCTGCCCATTTGGTCAGTTTGTTGATGCTTAGCTGCAGCCGCCTTTCACATGTGGATATGCTTGAGGCTCGACATGCTATTTGAAGATCGTCAACATATAATGAGTGCATGATGGAGGGTGGGATTACTTCATTAACTGAATTCATTTTGACTACGAAGAGTGTAGTGCTTAACAAGCAACCCTGCAGCACACCATTCTCTTGGACAAAAACACGCAATAGTGTGGAGCCCAACCGTACCTGAAAGTTTCGGTTTATAGAAAGTCAGAGAGGCAATTAAGCATTCCTCCGCATATTCCAAGATTCGCCAGGTCTCTCAGTAAACCGTACCTCCACGTAGTGTCGTAGGCCTTCTCCAGGTCAAAAAACACTGCTAGGCACTGTTGCCTATGTAAGAAGGCCTCACATATTGTGTGTTCGACACGAACAAGATGATCGATCGTTCAATGGCCTTTCTTATACCCACACTGATGATCATCTAGTAGGTTGTCTATTTCAAGGGTGTATGTTAGTCTTATGTTTATTATGCTTTCGTAGGATTTTGCCATAGAGCTTGTAAGTGCTATGGGCCTATAGCTACCCGGTGAAGTGAGTGGTTTTCCAGTCTTTAGAAATGGCACTATGGTTGCCATTTTCCATTTTGTGGGCATTTTGCCAGTTTTCCAAATCACGTTAAAGAACTTCAATAATGCTTGCACGGCAGCTTGAGACAGGTGTGCGAGCATTGTGTAATGAATTCTGTCTGGCCCGACTGCTGTCTTTTTTCCTGCTGAAAGCACAGTGCTTAACTCTTGGAGTGTCAAGGGAGCATTGTACGGCTCATCTAGGCCACCGGTTACTGGTAGTTTTTGTTTTTCGGTTGTGTGTTTGTATGCCAGGAAGGATGGCGTGTAATTAGCGGAACTGGATATAGTGTAAAAGTGTTCACCTAAAATGTTAGCCTGCTCTTCTAGAGATGTCTGTGTGCCTGGATCTGTAAGCATGGGTATTGCGTATGAGGAGTAGTCGCCGATGAATTTTCTAACCTGGTTCCACATTTTCTTGAATGTGGTTGTGCTATTGATTGTAGATATGTACTTCTGCCAGGACAATTTTTCTGCATCTCTACGAATATATTGTGCTTTTGCTATAGCTTATTTGAACGCGAGGAGGTTGTCACATGTGGGGTACCTACGGAAGTTGCACCATGCTTTATTTTGTGGTTTTTTGGCTTTTGCACACTCACTAGTCTACCATAATTTTAGATTTCTTCCCACTAGTCCTGGTGATTGGGGAATAGCTTGCACTGCCGCATACAGTATGCAATTGCTGAACTTGTCATTTATTTCATCTACGGTCAGGTGTTCAGAGAACTCATCCTGTAGATTAGCTCTCTGTGTAAACAAAGGCCAGTTAGCTTTGTGAAGCTTCCAACGCTGTGGTTGAGAGCGTAGGGTCGGAAGTGGTGATGTTAGTTTTACAATCGACGGTAGATGGTCCCTACCTTAAGGATTGTTTATTGTTTCCCATGTAAAATCAGCAAACAGTAAGGTAGAGTACAAAGCCAAATCCAAGCAACTCATGGTTCCTGTGCCTGGAGAGCAGTACGTTGGTGATCTATTGTTTAAAAGATACACATTGTTAGTAAGAATAAAATCTTCAATTACCTGCCCTCTACTGTGTGTCTTTACACTACCCCATAGTATGTGGTGCGCATTGAAATCTGCTGCCAATAAAAAAGGTTTAGGTAGCTGTTCTGCAATCGATTCTAGATCTTTTACGGTAAAATTGTATGAGGTGGAATGTATATGGAACAAATAGTGATAGTTTTATCTGATAAAATGGTGACTGCAGCCGTTTCAATGAAACTGTTAACCATAACTTATTTTACCGCTATACCACTTTGGACAACAATGGCGACGCTGCCCGACAGCCGGTTGCTTTGCGAACGGTCGCGACGTATAACAGTGTAACCTTTTAGTATTTTGGTGTTTTTTGGTCCTAGATTCGTTTCCTGCAAGCATAACACTACAGGAGAGAAGCTTGTAAATATGTCCTTAACGTTGCTTAAGTTTCGTGTCATGCCTCTGCAATTCCAATGGATGATGTATGCCATTACATGAAATGATGTGTATAAAATTTAGTATTTCGAGTTAGTTGTGCATAAGCTAAAAAGCGACTATCCGTGTGCTTCGTCACTTCTTTTTTTGTGGAGCCAAAAATGTGTTTCGGCTCCCTTTCCCTCCTTTGCAGGGAGAGATGATGGGCTACCTGATCGCCCTGCTAGTTGGAGCAGGGTCTGTCAGGCTTTCAGTGTCTGACGGACTTAGGTCCATGGACTCAGCACCACCAGGGTGCTCAACAGTGTTGGTGCCCGGCAAGGACGCTCGCCTCCTCAAGGGAGGCTGGCTACTCGGCACCGTTGTTGAGACCTCTTTTGCCTCGACATTAGGTTGGTTGGCACCGACACTGGTGGAGGCTTTGGGGCCTCCCTGAAAAAAGGCACTTGGTGCCTTTTTTTCGCTCTTGTCTGGGGTAGGACCGTGGCCACTAAGTCCTAGAGTTCGACCTGTGTGCCTACAGAGACCGTCGGCAGTGCCTCCCCCCTTTGCACCGCTTCAGCGTAGGTGCCCTTTTGGGCAAGAACCACTCGCTTGCACGCTTCTGGATATGGTATGTTTTCTTTGGTTTTCAATGTAAGTATGTCTTTCTTTTTGCCATTCTGGGCAGGAGCGTAAGTACGCTGCATGGGGCCCCTTGCAGTTCACACAGCTTAAAGCGTTGGTGCACTCGCCATGATCATGTTCATTCTGGCCGCATTTCATGCAGGTTGGATTACCACGACATGAACGAGACTCGTGCCCGAACCTCTGGCAATGGAAGCACCTGAGGGGATTAGGTATGTAGGGCTTCACACGTAAGTAAAGGTACGCTACCTTAACTGCAGCAGGAAGCGTCGTGCTTGGGAAGGTTAGTATTACATTCCTTGTGCGGGTTTCCTTCTTATCTCTACGGATGATGATTGCTCGTGCGGCAAGTACACCTTGATCCGCTAAAGCATCCTCAATTTCTGCGTCGGTGCACTTGAGCAGTTCATTGTCAGACATTACACCTTGTGTG
Organism: Rhipicephalus annulatus; assembly: GCA_013436015.1. Taxonomy (NCBI): domain Eukaryota; kingdom Metazoa; phylum Arthropoda; class Arachnida; order Ixodida; family Ixodidae; genus Rhipicephalus; species Rhipicephalus annulatus. The sequence goes on along the minus strand of WOVY01013210.1, from coordinate 87,197 downwards.
TAATTGAGAGATCCGTGAGCTGTTACACGGACTTTCCACGGACTTTACACGGTGCTGTTACACGGACGGACTGTCCGATTTTTCCAAGGTGTCTGATTTTGTCACCTTGTTCTTTGTTTTTCACTTCTATGAGGAGATCTCCTGAATTCATTTTTTTTTGCACTGTAATTGCTTCCAATGCATTCTTTGATTGCTTTTGCGATCGGGAATGGTGATATGTCCTGAATCTTGGTTTCAGTCAATGACGTTACAACAAAGAATTTTGTCTAACCGCTCTCTTTAGTCAGAAAGTTTCTATTCGCTTCGGTGCGACCCCTTTTAAGGGACCGATCATTGTGGAAAGGGGGGTCCTTTTTTCCATAGAAAAGCATGATCATTCAGTAGCTATGCTGGACACCCACCATGGAGTCACACAAGGGGAACATATACACACGTTAGCCAGACATTGCTACTATAACCCTGTGGTCCTGACCAAGGGAGGTCAGTCCCCCAGGGTTAACCCTAGCCGCCGAAAAATTTGGAAGTAAACGGAAAAGAGAAGACGACAGGACAGATAAGAAGTGAGCGATCAAGACAAAGATGTAGGGGGAGAGAGAGATAGAACAAGGCGACTCGATTTCCCCTGGGTGGGTCAGCCCAGGGGTGCCGTTTACGTGAAGCCGGGGACAAAGGGGTGTGTTGCCTCTGCTGGGGGGCCTTAAAGGTCCATTCACCCGACGTAGGCTCAACCCCCTTTTCACCGGACACGGCAAAGCCACGCACGGCTAGGCATGGGAGGAAGTCACGGCGGAATGTGCACGCTCTGAATCGCCTCACTCTGTATTTCCAGGCGCCCGAAGTTCCTTGCTTGGCAGGCACTACTGCTGAGTATCGCCCTGGTACCCCTCGCAACATCGCTCCGTCACGCCCGCGTGTCGCCAGCTACAGTGTTCAAGGGATACGCAAGCAGCGGTTGTGCATCCTGCTCTGCGCATCCAAAACGGGGCTATAAGGACCACTCTGGACTGCCTGGAATCCATTGCAGCAGCAGCAGTCACGGCGGAATGTGCACGCTCTGAATCGCCTCACTCTGTATTTCCAGGCGCCCGAAGTTCCTTGCTTGGCAGGCACTACTGCTGAGTATCGCCCTGGTACCCCTCGCAACATCGCTCCGTCACGCCCGCGTGTCGCCAGCTACAGTGTTCAAGGGATACGCAAGCAGCGGTTGCGCAACCTGCTCTGCGCATCCAAAACGGGGCTATAAGGACCACTCTGGACTGCCTGGAATCCATTGCAGCAGCAGCAGTCACGGCGGAATGTGCACGCTCTGAATCGCCTCACTCTGTATTTCCAGGTTGGTGTGCGAATTTTATGTAACTATTCTGTGCTGTAAAAATTACCGTGACTGCTGCTCAACGCTGCTTTTGACCTGTATACAATGCCTACCTGTGCTGAACTTGCTAAAAAAATTGAAGCGCTTGAATCTGCGTTTAAAGAGCAATTAGAAACTGCAGTTAAAGAGTTCAAGGCGGAGGCTAGGAAAACACTGGATGACAAAGGCCTTGAAGAGCATGCAAAACTATGCGAGAGCGTTAAGTTCCTCAGTGCTCAGTACGATAACATGTGTGTGAAGCAGAATGCGCTCATTGCAGAAAATAAAGCGCTAAGGGCCCATAACGAGTCTCTTGAAACCCGTTTGGCTGAACTTGAGCAATATTCTCGACAAAACAATATAGAAATTAAAGGTGTACCAACGACTAAAGGCGAGGACTGTACTGCCATTCTAAAGCGCATGGGCGATGCAATAGGATGTACTGTAACACCTGCTGACATAGACACAGTGCATCGTGTTCCCACGAAATCAGCAGTGAACAACATCATTGCTCGGTTTTGCAGTTGTGACAAAAAAAACGACTTCATCCGCAAAGCTCGCAAGGCTCGGCTTCGCACCGGCAGCATTGGCTTTTCGGAATCTACTGACCAGGCTATTTATACGAATGACCACCTTACTGCTGAGAATAAGAAGCTATTTGCTAGGGCACTGGCTCTCAAGAAAGAGCACCAGTGGAAATTTCTCTGGACAGAGAACTGTCGCATCCTAGCACGCAAGTCTGAAGATACCAGGGTCTTTCGAATAAATACCGCCTCTGACCTTTCGATTTTCATTTAAACGACGCCTTACATATTCTGTATCGACCACTAAGTTTTTCTTCTTTTTTTTATGTCTTCGATTACCGTTAGCAACCTCAAACATTCGCTTACGTTACAGAAATATTCGCTAATTCATTTTAATGCTCGCAGCATCCGAAAGAACTATGACGCGATTACCACTTTTCTTTCTCTACTGCACCACCAGTTTTCGTTTATCTGCCTTTCGGAAACGTGGTTGTGCGACGCAGACCGTAACATGTATTCTTTTCCACAGTATCAGGCAGAGTATTGTCACCGATCTTATGACGCGCATGGTGGGGCTGCAATTTTTGTTTCCAGTGGGGTTTCGTACACGCGCAGGTTTGATCTGTCTTTCACCGTACCACTGTGCGAATCTGTGTGGATCGAATGTGGCAAGTCACCCCTAAACAACGGAAAAAAATTAATCATTGGCAGTGTGTATCGCTCTCCTTCCTCTCCTGTTCTAGAATTTCTGTCAAATCTTGATAGATTACTTCACAAGCTATCTTTTGAGAATAAGCAAGTTGTACTGGTAGGGGACATCAACATAAACTTATTAGACATAGAATCCAGTATCTACTCGGCTTACACGAACTGCTTCAGTGGCTTCGGCTACGAATCACTTATCACTGCTCCAACAAGATGTGGCCACCAGGGTTCCCAATCTCTTTTAGATCATGTCTTATGCAATTTTTCTTCCGCCCCCGAGGCTGGCGTGGTTGACACATACATTACAGATCACTTCCCCGTTTACATAACATTTAATGCTAGGCGCTCCAGTGTCGATAGCTGTTTTTACACATCTGTGCTGGATCATGACAAGTTTATCGATGCTATAGCTACAACTGACTGGTCACTTGTTAAGTCCGATATTCTTGATAATTCCTGCTCTGACGTAGAGGCTATGCTACAGAAATTTTGCGCTTTATTTTTAAAGGCCGTAACATCTAGTACATCAACTGTTAAATGCAAAAAACGGTATAAATTTCCCCACAATCCATGGATGACAAACGGCTTATTGACAAGTGTTCGTAAAAAAGATAACCTTTACAAAAAAACAAAAAGACAGCCTTTTAATATTTCGCTTGCCCGCCGATACAGGAAATATTGCAACAATTTGAAAATTTTACTCCGAGAAGCAAAAAAGCGTTATTATGAAAATGAGTTGACCAAACATCAGGGGGACCCTAAAAAACAATGGAACCTTTTGAACAACTTTTTAAACGAATCATCTGGAAACTCGCCTATATCTGAAATAATATATAGTAATATTTCTTTGCAACAGCCAACTTCTATTGCAAATGCTTTCAGCGATTTTTTTTCTAGCATTCCTACTACACAATCGGGCATACCAAAACGTTCTGTTTCTCGGGTCGCTTCTTCATTTTTCTTTTGCCCGTAACCCCTGACGAAGTATGCTCAGTTCTCTTGAATCTAAAAAATAAATGCGCAGGTCTTGATAATATTTCTGCATATCACTTAAAACTGGTTGCGAGTAATATTTCTGGGATACTTAGTGATATCATTAATCTAATGTTTCAGCAAGGCGTATTTCCTAAACTTTTAAAGAAATCTAAAATAGTTCCGGTATTCAAAAAGGGTGACAAAAGAACAGTTTCTAATTATCGGCCCATATCAATTCTTTCTTCCCTCAGCAAAGTTATTGAAAAATTGTTCGTTGATCGTTTAAGTAATTACCTAAGCAAATTTAATATACTTCATCCGTGTCAATTTGGCTTTCGTTCAGGCAGTTCAACAAGCTTAGCACTAGTTTCATTAATAGATTACTTTAAAAAATCGATTGACTCTGGTAAATTTGTTGGATCGGTCTTCCTAGATTTCACCAAGGCCTTTGACACCATTAATCATGCCACCCTGTTTAACAAATTGGAGGCCTATGGGGTAACTGGAGCTCCATTAACCTTCCTGAAAAATTATCTGCACAATAGAGAATGCTCGGTGTACGTATCAGGCGCTTCTTCTGAAACTAAGCTAATCAATCAAGGCGTGCCCCAGGGGTCTATTCTGGGCCCTTTATTATTTATTATTTATATTAATGATCTTGTCGATGCAATTAAATCAACTCACTGCGTGTACTACGCAGACGACACGACTATAACTGCAGCTGAGGACTCTCTAACTGCTCTTACTTTACACTTGAATAACACACTTCTAGATATTACTAAATGGTGCTACGAGAACCAGCTTATTATTAACCCAGCCAAAACCAAGTTTATGATATTTAGGTCCGCTCAAAGACCATTGCCTTTTCATCAACCCTTAACCCTAGGTCCTCACTCTATACCCACCTGTGATACTGTAATTTTTCTTGGTGTACATCTTGACTGCCATTTAAAGTTTAATCTCCACACTGATCACCTCAGAAAGAAAACTGCATTCGGAATTCGGGCTATAATAAAAGCTCGTGAAGTTTTTCATATAAACGTACTTATGTCTCTGTATTTCGCCTTCATTCATTCCCATATCATGTATGGTATCGCTGCTTGGGGAAACACGTATGACTGTCATCTATCACCCATTCAGAACATACAAAATCAGGCGATCCGCATTATCACTAATAGCTCACGATACTCCAGTGCACACCATCTACTCCAAGACAACAAAATCCTACCTGTTCGTAAGTTATTTTTTTATAGCATAGCCGTTCTTCTGTTTAAATTGCACAATGCACTGCTACCGTTTGAGTTAATTGATTCAGTTTTCTTACAAAACGACAATGTAACCAGATTTGCAATGAACCTTAACTTTTTGCTACCCGCGTCGCGCACAAATTATGGAAAAATGACCACTGCCTTTGCGGCCATTACTTTTTGGAATAACATGCCTCTTTCTGTTAAAACGATACCCACATTGTCATCATTCAAAAAGTCGCTTAAAAGTTTTCTGTTAAATTATTAGCTGCCTGTATATGGGCTTTTTGGGGGTTTTGCGTTTTTGGTTATGCCATTTAGATCATTGCATTTCGATTGACAATGTCCGCCACTGAACGAGATGTTTTTTTGTGTCTTTCTTTGTGTTTTTTTCGTTCTTTCTTTTTTGTTTCCTTATTTGCCTTGCTTTTTGTTGCCTGATGTGTCACTTAGCCTATAATAATTACTTATCACTCTATATTGTATAATTGATTTCCATTCACTCGTTGCTTGTTAACTTGATCTTATTTATGGATTGTTATAATGCATCGAGGGTCCCGATACAGTTTTTAACTGTGGGACCCTCGTCTGTATATTAATATTACTGTACTACTTTTTTGAAATGAATAATAAACTGAAACTGAAAAACTGAAACTGAAAAACTGAAGTCGACACTCCCCCGTTAGCTAGGGTCCGTGGTGTCGCTACGCACCATCCTACTTGCGCAGACGCCCCTGCGGGGGGTGAGTGAAGAGTCCGGTTGAGAAAAATTTCGGCGAGTCTGAGTCCAAGTGAGTCCAAAGAGCAAAATATATTTTATGAGTGAGTCTAAGTAAGTCCATACTTTTTGCTGAACTATGATTCTCTTTACTCTACTTCTGCATTACCATTATCTTCCCGTAGGCTCACATAGACTTGCACGTACTTGTAAGCCTCAGCGTTCATATGCCAGATCAATATTGTTGATCATAGGCGGGAGTTACAAAGGAAGAAGAATTTCGTGACTTCCATGCCCCCAGCTTCGAACACTATTAACCGAAAATTTCTGATAAAATTTCGTGGGAATCACCACTTTAATAAAAATGGCCTCAATGGCTTGCTACTACTAATACCTCATATTTGAAGGTACAAGATAAAAGGTGCCATGTAGAACACTGATTATGCCAGATATTAGTGTTGAAAAGGATCGACACTGAGTTCGAAGGAGCCAATCGGGCGCAAATGAACTCGTGAGTCTGCTCACTCAGACTAACTCAGACTCGGATAGATGTGGGTCCGAGTTTGAATGTGTCCAAGCAAGTAATATTTTTGTCAGTATGAGTCTGAGTCCAGCTGAAAAAAGATTTTAGTGAATCTATGTGTAGTAAAAGGATGCGATTAGGAAGGGAAAACGAAACCAAAAAAGACAAAAAAGCGCGTGCGAGAGGGAGATCTACCGTATTTACTCACATTATTCTCGCACTTTTTTTGGCGGAAAACCGATGCAAAGTTGGGGGGTGCGAGAATTACGCGGAGAAAACTTTCCACCAAAACCTGGAAAAAAAAAACAAAAAAACAAAGTGGCCGCAAATCGGGATTCTCACACCAGCAACAAACCGCAAGCTTTGAGAACTACTAATTAAAATTTACCTCAACAATAAAAGCACACGTTCAACACAAGGCAAGATTTATTTGAGACACAAAAAGTGCAAGCAAATAGTCGAGAATTAGAATACCACATGCAAAGCTTGTGGGCGTTGCGGGCGTGGCAGTAGCGTTCGTTGCTTGACTGGAGCCCTCAAAGTGTAAGCGTAGGGCGTCAGTATTGGGCTGATAACTACTTAACAGAATCGTCCGCAGTTCCCTTCTGAAAAAATAAAGTTTACCATCAGTCCCAGTTTTAGGCACACGGCAGGCCCAACGCCTCTTGGTGGCTTTCAGCTGCCGTCACCAGTAGCAAACACAAAACTAGTATGCTTCAAAAGGCCTACCGGCGGCGCTGTTGCCGTTGCTTACATCATGATCGATCACTTTCAACTTGAAAGCAGCCTAGTAGCTTCAGTATCGCCCCATAATATGGCAAGATTACCGACACAACATACAAAACACGCCGCAACGCACACTAGCCACTTTGGCTTCTATTGGATTGAATATCCGTGCAATAATAGTACACTTGATACTTAAGAGACGGCGCACGCTATCATCATCAGTGGTTGGAACGAGCAGACGACATTATTTTGGCAGTTTTTGGGGGTGCGATAATTACTCGAGGAAAAAGAGAAATCGTATTTTTGTTGGGCGATGTGGGGGGTGCGAGAACTATGCGAGTGCGAGGATTACGCAAGTAAATACGGTATAAGCAGCGCATGAGTTTCGGAACGCAGACGAGCAAAGCCAGCATGGCTGGCGCACTGAGATGCGCATGACGTTCAGCCTGAGGGGACCAAGTGGACCAAGCTGGTGCTACCAGACTAGCTGGAATGAGTTTGGAGTGACCTGAGGACGAGAGAGTAATCTCGAACGACGTAGCAGTGCTGTTCCTGCTCTGAACAACCGAGTACCCTGCCTGGACGAGCAGCTGATCTCGTTCCACTGGTAGACATTGTGGTCTCAGTGCCACGTCCAAGTGGGTTCCGCCCTACTAGTGGAGATTGTGGTTATGGTGCCACGTATTTGCAGGCCCATCGCAACCAGGAGCTGAAGTCGTGGTCTCAGTGCTACGTCGGGCGCAATGTGGTCTGCGAGTTCCAGGGCAAGCAGTTCATCCTCTACTCATGCACCATCGCACAACTTCATCGTACAGGCTCGTACGACTCGTCGTGCTCCTACCGGTTCCAGCTTGTGTCGTCGGCACCCATGGGACATATAAGTGATGTCACATGACCTTACACCGATACTCTCATGTGTGTAGGCTGGGAAGAGTAGGTTTAGGATATTTGTAGGTTTGATATTTGTAGTGTTTAGTCAATCAGAGTGTTGCAATTGTGTGAAGTCGATAAATGTTTCTTGTCCTTGTCCTAGTTGTCAGTGTCTGAGGGCCCTAAGCCACCAAAATTGGCGAGTCTCTGCCAGGATGGCTTATTAAAATCTGAAGCCATTACTCAGATACAGCCTGTGTCGTGGATAGAGAAACATTTATTGCGCATGGCCGACAGCTAGGGTTGGAGGATTAAGAGCTTAGGCAGTGGGTTGATCAAGCGTGTGTTGAAGCTCGAGATGAGCATGCTTGGGAATGGGAGATCACGAAAAAAGACGCGGAACGGGAACTGAAGCTATTAGAGCAGTAACAGAAGGTGCAGGAGCAGGAGCTCAAAATCCTAGAGCTGAAGCTTTGACTTCAGGAGTGCGAGCCGGCCTCAGTATACTGCGGCTGATAAACAAAAAGGGCCTGGCAGTGGTACCAGAGATAGGTCTGCAGTCCTCATAAGCTGATACCAGCCTTCAATGAAACACGGGACGGCTTCAACGCGCACCTGCAGCGATTTGAGCAGGTGTCAGGGCTAAAGTGGGTTCTTTCGCTTAGCCTCTGCATGACTGGTGAAGCACTAATCGTCATAGGCCGGTTAGACCAAACAGCTGTGCTGAATTATGATCAGCTAAAGGCAGCGCTTCTACAGAGGTTCTGTTCTACTGCGGAAGGCTATCACAAAAAATTTTGCAAAGCCAAGCTTTAAGCCAAGCTTAAAGATGAGGGCACGTAGTAAGAGGATGCAGTTAGGAAGGAAAAATGAAACCAAATAAGAAGGAGATCAACGTGAAGCAAGGGAGCTTTGGAACACCAACCAGCACATGACGTTTGGCCTGAGGGGACCAAACGGACTGAGCTGGTGCTCCCAAACTAGCTCGAACGAGCTTGGCATAATCTGGGGACGAGCAAGTGTTCCTGACAGAACGTAGCAGTGCTGTTCCTGCGCTGAACGAGAGAGCAGCTGATCCCGTTCTAGTGGCGGAGATCGTGGCTTCGGTGCCAGGTACAAACAGGCTCAGCCCAACCGATGGAGATCGTAGTCATGGTGCCATGTACGGGCAGGCCCCTGGCAACCAGGAGCTGAAAGAGTAGCCTCGGTGCTACGTTGAGCCCAACATGATCTGCGAATTGTAGGGTGAGCAGTTCATCCTCTGCTCGTGCATCGTCGCACAACTTCATCGTAATGGCTCGTACGACTCGTCGTGCTCCTACTGGTTCTCGCTTGTGTCGCCAACACCCATGGGTCATGTGAGTGAGATCGGATGACCTTAGACTTTGGGACACACTGATACTCCTCGTGTGTGTACGCCGGGAAGTGTAGGCTTAAAAGGACCTTATTGATATTTGTAGTGTTTGGCCAATCAGAGCGTTGTAATTGTGTCAAGTCGATAAATGTTTCTTGTCCTTGTCTTAGTTAGTTGTCCGTGTCTAAGGGCCCCAACGTACCACATCTTGTCAGACAGAGTCTGGTAGAGGAAAATTTGTCAGTGAGTTCGAATGCCAGAACATGTTTCATGAGTGGGTCTGAATGATCTACAAATTTTTTCGCCGACCTATTCTTGTCCTAGGTATATGTGGCGCTACGATGAATGGCAAACATGGCCTGACTCATACGCCATGTTTTTTCCATTCTGACTTCTTCCTTCTCAGCTTCTACCAACCATCGCTTTATACGTCACACGATCCCCCCCCCCCCCCCGAAAGAAGGCATGGATTACAAGAAGTAGTAAACAAAGAGAGATTAAAAAGTCACAAATGTCAAAATTCATAATCGGTTCTATGCTTCAGGGGAGTTCTGTAAACTTTCAAAGACTTCAGGAGATAGTGCAGCAGTCCGGTCTACGCAGGAGTTCTGGTGGGCGAGGCTAACTGTGGCGTTCTGGAGAAGATAACCGCGTCCTGCACAACTGCACTGACCATGACACGGCTTCAGCAGCTGCGAAGAACCAAAGAGGCTGGACGTCCTTGTAGAACTTGAAGATCGGACGTCGTAGACGCCGAGTTTTTTATTGTGGGCGCTATATTCTGTGTCGTGGCTGAGACAGAAGCATTGCTTCAAGCTTGCGTTCGCGAGAACCGAAGTTGATAATACAATGTCTGGTCTGTGTACCTGCAATTTGCAAATGGTAACGTTCAGTCTCTTTTGTGGTTTTCTGTGGTGGTATCTCCATCGGTAGGATTGTACATGAAGCCTTGATATCTCGTACAGAAGACTTCCTTGACGTTTCCTTCTACGAATATGGCTCAGATGTTGACTTGGTCTTTCCTCTAGTTGGTGTCGTTTCTGACAATCATCCTTAAGCCACAAATCTGCTTGTGAGCTCATTTTAGTTTGTCGTTGTGCTTGATGTAACTGCCGTAGTTTCCAGAGTTCTTTGAGTTCTTGATGGCACTGCTGATATTGCAGAATCTTACGAGGTGGTACTCCTTTAGTAACACGAGCCTGCTTTTTCTTCATAGCTGATGTGACTAGTAGATAGTTGGTAGTCATTTGGTTGTCGTGATTCTCGAAAGAAAATGAAGATGGTGCACTAAAATCGACAGGGAGGTCTTTGGAGGCTCTTGCAACGCCGTTCTTAATAGACGCTTAGGCGCTTCTGGTACAGGGCAGTGCTTGAGAGTTGATTCTTCCGAGCCTACTGTGTTTGTTGGACTCTTAGGTGGCTGGGAACTCAACGGCGACACTTACAAATGCTTGATTTGGTTGGATTTTGCTTGGGATTGTTTCTCTGTCTGCGCAACTTTGGAGGTTGACTGTTGTGATGCATGAATGTGGACGGTAGACCCTGGGCTTGGCCGAGTATAGTCGGAGTTCCTCAGCTGTATACCAACCGTAGCGAGCGTGTGAGGCGTGAGGTGGGCGTTGTGAGTAACTGAAGAGCCAAGTTGCGGAAAACCAGGTGGTGGGCCGAGTGTACGATGCGGGGAGTACAGTGCATTGAATGGTTCGTTAACATGAGTCCTATGGTGCAGTAATGATGTAGAGGGCAATTGTCGTGCCGTAGCAAAACACGGTGGAAGATTAACTCTTCGTGGAAATAGATCTTGATGTCTTTCAGTGAGAGGATGTTTCAATTGGTCTTGTTGGAATGGGAATGGCGGACTGGATTTGGCTGGTTTAGTGCTTGAAGACTGCTGGTGGTTGTGACAACCGAGATCGATTGCCTTCAGATCACGGGTTGTAAGCGAATCTTCATCGTAATCTTCAAATGGAATGATCATTTCTTCTTTGATTTTTCGCCATAATTCGTCGTTGTCAAATATGTGGCTGAGCTAAAATTTGAAAGCCTCACCGGAGACGTAGTCGGTAAAGTTGATGACCATCTCCCGTTCCGACCATGATGCAGCGATGGCGTGGAGCTCGAAGAGGTTGAACCAGTCTTCTACGGGTTCGTCGTCTGCTGATCTGGTGTACTTTTTGGATGTCAAGGTCAGCAGATGGTTCTGACATGATACTGGCCGATGCGTAATACTAGGCGCTTGTACGGTAGTCCATGTGTGGTCAGGGTGTCTTGCAGAGAACTGCGTAGATGATGAGCGACTGATGAAGGGGCTGGCAGGTTTTCATCTTGTCGACTCGTGTGACGCTACGATGAATGGCAGAAGTGGCCTGGATCGATGATGATGATGATGATGACCTCTTATGGATGGCGCTCACCCACAGAGAGGGATGAGCCAGGAACCGGGCGGCAGGATACTTAAATGAAACTAAAACGAAAATGAAGCCAATTTGAAAAAGTAGTTTAAAAATAATACTACCAAAAAAACAAAACAAAAATATTTGCTAAGCAAGCGGTCAAACCATCTCTTGTTTTTGATAGACATAACTACGAATTATAAACTAAAGATCTGAAAAGGTTGGGGTTCACTAGCACGGTAATCTTTTAGTTGCGTTGATGTAATCAAACACAGTGGAGCATACATCCCTGTGGCAGTAACCAAATGAAGTTCCGCCGAGTAATATTATTACTGGTAGATTTACTTGTATTCCTAGCTTTTGTAATGGGGCTACTAAAAATCTTTTTCTCTGATAAGAATAACGATGGCAGAATAAAAAGAAATGTTCAATTGTTTCAATTTCGTTGCACCAAATGCATAGCGGTGACGCCTTGAGTCGAGCTTTGTTAAGAGTTAAGGTAATAATTTAGTTGTGGAACTGCACAGCGCAATCTGGTATAAGTGACCTCTAACTGGCAAGATACACACCACTGTTTATTCCAGCAATAGCTCAAATGCTCGAAATCTTTGAATTTATTCAAATTACCTTTTCCCCATTGCAGGCAAGCATTTCAGAACCTTAGCGCTATAACGTAAGCCGTATCTGGCAAAACTGGGATGGTGGGCCCACCCAGGGATACTGCTGCTAAAGAGTCCGCCATTTCATTCAAATATAATCCGCGGTGTCCCCGTACCCATATCAAATGCAGTTTTTTTACGTTTTTCGGTACTGAATGCCGAAACGTATTCGTCAGCTCTGCATTTACTGCCGCAGAAAGTGCATTACAAACTGATAATGAATCTGTAATGATAACTGCTGATGATTCGCTTGAGGGCAATTTGCGTAGGGCAAGAACAATGGCCAATAATTCTGCAATGAATACAGGGGTATAATCTGGGAGTCGAATCGAAAAGCACCAGTCCAAAGAAGGAGAGAAGATGCCAACCCCAGCCTTTTCTTTTGACACAGATGCATCAGTCGCAATGATATTGCTTATTTCTAGGTGAGCTAGATACAGGTAATCTGCTAACTGGTCATTTAAATACCTATATGCCAATCGTTTCGCGTTATGAGGAAATATATCATCGAATTGTATGCTAAGCATTGACTTTAGGTTGTGTATTGGATCATACGACATGTTTTTTCCATTCTGACTTCTTCCTTCTCAGCTTCTACCAACCATCGCTTCATATGTCACATATACATATTCTTGTACACACTCCAATGTATGGTTTTAGACCTTAAGTTCTTTCTTTTTCACCAGGCCAATTGACATTATCTTTGTTTTTGCCATATTCATTATTTCATACTTTCTCAGTTTTGATCCTCAATAATCTTTTGCAATTCGAAAAGCCTGGTGTCATCTGCAAATCGTAGATTGTTAAGCCATTCTCCATCAACCTTGATTTATGTTTCCTCCGAGTCCAGCTGTTTAAACACTTTCTCCAAGCAAGCAGTGAACTATAATAGAGATTTAGTGCCTCCTCGTGAATAACTGAAGTAGCAATGGAGTTTGTAGATGTCGGCTAAAGCATTGACTCAGAATTTAGATACTCCTTCTCAATTTAAAGCTTTTAAAACTGCAGATATCTCTACTGAGTCGAATGCCTTTTTGTAGTCTATGAAGGGTATGTAAAGGTGTTTGTTGTATTCAGCAGCCTGATTTATCACATCAACATGACCCATTGAGGAGTAACCTTTTCATGAACCCAGTTGTCTTTTGGTTTAGCTGAAATCAAGTGTTTCTTTTAGCCTGTTTTAGATTTCTCAAGTAAATATTTTTTATATTGACAAAAGTAAGCCGATGGGCCTATAGTTATTCAACTCTTTGATGTCTCCTTTCTTAGGCATAGTATAATGTGGAAATTTTTCTAGCTTGCTGAAACCGTTGCCGTCTTGAGGCACTAAATATAAAGTGTACCTAGCTTTTTCCAAGTAAATTCTCTTCTGTCCTTAATTAAATCAACTGTTATCCGTCATCGACAGCTACCTTCCCGCATAGCAAATCCCGTATGGCCTTTCTAATCTCGTCGGTAGTTACATATGCCTCTCGCGTATCTTTCTTGTCGCTAATTTCACCCAAAGTTGGATAGATTATTTTCGGACTGCTCATATAGTTCAGGGTAGAACCCTTCCTGCCTCTCAAACTATGTCATTGAACTTGCCGATAATATGTCCTTGAGGGTGTGCATTTTGTTTCTTCATATACAAAGTATACTTTTTGTGGGTTTGATGCTGGTGCTTTTCTTTTACTGCTCCTTCTATTGCTCTGACGTTGTTATGTCAGACTTTTCTCTTGTTCATAAGCATTGTTAGCTTGAGAACTCTATTTTAAATACTCTTGGAGTTAGTCTTCTTCATGTGATGCCATTTCGTTAATATTGTGATAGCAATTATATACACACTCTTGGCTAGATTTTGCTGCCGGCGACATCGTCACTCACTGTACCAGTATACGCATCTATATACAGTCGAGCCCGCTTATAACGAACCTAAGCGTGACGCGGCATCCGTTCGCTGTATCCCGAAGTTCGTAGTAAATGAAACAGTTTTTAAAAAAAGTTGCGAGTGAAAACACAAACCTTTATGCTCCAAAAAGTCCGTGATGCACGTGTTTCGAATAGCAGAAGCGATAAGGGCGGTCTCGAGTTCATTTAAAACGGCAGGGTGCTCATTTACCGAGGCCCGTGGTATAAGCTGCTTGAGGCAATGACTCCAAAATTTCGTCGTTCTCGCAATCCGATTCCTCCAAATCGCTCTCGCCACGTACTTCATTCACAATGCCCCAATCTGTGCACGGTTCCGCAGTGTCGGCATCATCATCGGCCGTAATTAAATTATCGCAACAGATGTCCTACCCGCTCTCCCAGGTCGGAGTCGACGACGCGCTGCCACAAATCGCCGCCGCAGAGGTCCTGTTCGGAAGCTTCAGGCTCGGCATTGGACCCGACGTCAACGAAGTCGGCCTCGCAAAAACAGTTTCGCGCACATGTAGCTGTCACCGCCGCCTTCGAAATATTCACCATCTCCACAGCTGAATACCGGGACACCTGAAACGGCAAGTTCGTTGCCAGGTGGTCAACAGCTATGAGCAAGCGCTCCACAACGCGGATTACTCTCAAGCCAAGCAGTCACACTATTGACGTTTTGTTGAGCGGCAGGAAAAAGCGTGTTAGTCCTCCTATCGGCCATAATGACCACGCACGCACACCAAGAGCGAGCAAACACGCGACACACATACCAGAACGCGTGGAACAGCTCTAAGCCCATTTACAGTCAGAAAACGAAACTAATTCGAGCCAACTTGGCGGGCGTCGTGGAGTGGTGGAGACGGGCGAAGGGGTTGTGATCAAAAGAGGAGAGCAGACTTGCGAGAGGTGGTGGTAGTGGTTCGGTGAAGAAAGGAAAAGGGCACTTATTTCTGCAGCCCCTAAAGGAGCACGGTTCAGCGTCTTGTAGGGGTGGGGGGTAGGAGGGATAAATAGAATAGAAGGGAACTAGATGAAGAAATAGAGAAGGCAAGCGACGGAAAATATAAGGAGATAGAAAAGTTGGGATCCGGTCAAAGCAGTCCAAGGACGGGGCACCACAATGCGAAAGCTTTTGCGGCGTCAGAAGACCGCAGAGGGCGAACCAGTCGGCGGGAGCTACGCTGTCGTCGGAAATCGCGAAGCACAATCGTCCAGTTTGAAATCCTCCGAGCGAATGAGACTTGCGAGAGAAGGGCAAGGAATTGTGATAAAAAGAGGTGAGGATGAGATGGGAGGGCGACCTTGAAAACCAAAACACACGGGAAGGAGGCAGGTTGGGTAGCTTGCTTGAAAGGTCCGCGAAACTCGCACGTAGAAAAACAAAAAAAAAACTTTTAAAGAGTGCATGGCCGCCTGAATCCGTGCGCGCGGCGGTGTTCGAAGAATTGGCGACTGTGGTCAAAAAATCACTTTGTTGCGCCGGCGGGTTTGCATGCCTCACAAACTTCGATATTTCGTGATTCGTTCTGCGCAAATCAACAGCCGTTTTCGCTCTTCCGCACGCGCGCGTAATGCATGCTAAGCCGAGTGGAAGTGAGCGAGAACAAGTCCTTAACACAAAACGAATCACAAAATATCAGAGTCGGTGGGCTAGCAAACGCGCGTGCACTACACGCACACTATTGGATACATTCGGTAGCCGACGATGTTGGCAAATGGTCTGGTCACTCTAGGCCGGCGACGTCAACAACAGTACAAGCGATCAAAAACGGGGTAGATGGCCAACCTGTCTTCGAGAGATCGGTCGCAGTGTGAAAACACAAGCCTCGTCTGGCGATGCGGAATGCTCAGAGTAGCGGGGGGACAAAGGACGGAGGGGTGTGTAACAAAAGTGGTCGAGGAGAGTGGCAACTAGAGGGGCGCGGTGGCAGGGTCAGCGTTTAACAATAAGAATGTATGGGCACCTCGCCGATGCTTGATCGGTGGTCGAAATTGGTTTCCCGGGAAGTCGGCAGACCACTGACTCCGTTCGCTGTAACCGGTGAGCGGCGCTCAGAGACGTTCGTTGTAAGTGCGATTTTGTGCCATTGAACCAAGGTATATTTTCACGGTCACGCGGATATTGTTCGTTTTAAGCGAAAGTTCGTTTTAAGTGGGGCCGTTATATGTGGGCTCGACTGTATATGAAAACAAAGGAAAGAAAAATAATCAAGAAAAAGACTCCGGCACGTGGAATCAAATGTCGGACCTCTGAATTGTGAATGCGAGGCATGCATCAGTCACTGAGCCACTAAAAAGGACCTCCTTCAGCGTTTGAACGGCAAGCTATTTATATCTATATACACTTACTGCTGGTGATGGGCATCTTGAGGGGAACTATCGTGCTTTCAGCATTACCAGCAAGATGGCTCAATGAGTGCGCATTGTCACATCGTCACGACACGGCAACGCTTGCTCTCATCTTGCACGCGTACTTTGCCCTGCAGAGAGGGGGAGGGTGGAAGCTCACGCATGTGCTTGCTTATGTCGCGATGGGGACAATCGTACGCCTTAGATGGCCTTGGGCTTTCAGCGGAACGATTCTGTTGTAGTTACTGGGCACACAATCATCACTGAAATCGTTGTACTGTCTTCGTTTGCAAAAAAGGCGCGCTTTTCAAACACAGCGACGGAACAACTGAAACACTTATTCGTGTTCTTCTGAACCTGATTCGCCTTCGCAGTAAAGCTGTGACTTTTTGAGTCCTTAGTAGATGGAAAAAGCTCGCCTAGTTCTTGTCTCGCCGCTTCACCTCCGACTTCGATAGCTGCTTCAGAAGTCTGTCTAGTAACTGTTTTGTTCATCTCTTCGATTATTCTGTTCTCTTAAAAGGGCCCTGCAACACTTTTTAAGCATGGTCAGAAACCGCTGCCAATCGGTAGTAGAGGCTCCTGATAACACGCGAGCCAAATATTAAAGCGTAGCACACGGCCTGGAATTCACAACAAATTATTAAAGCAAGCTTTTCCTTCTCTCGACAAATCACGAAATAAGCCCGAAAATCACTCGAAGTAAGCCCATCTATCAGCCATTGGCTGGTTCGAACATGGAGTGCTCGGTCGTTACAGAGATCGCCGCGGGAGGCCATCACTTGTCCACGCAAACAGGGGCAATCGCACTGAAAAAGCCACGTATTCAAAGAAAAAAAAAAAAACAAAGCTCAACGTCACGAGGCGGACATAAAGTTTTTATTTTTTTGCCCTCCCATCCCTCCCTGCTTAGCTTCCAGCACTTTCGTTGGGACGAGAAAAGAGAGAATGCGATTGTAGCGTGTGACAAATCTTTGTAACTCCACTCGTACTGGACGGATTCCTAAAATTTCTGCGGCGTTGAACTTGTGAGGCAATATGCCTTTCCAGTAAATTAATTGCATTGTTACTCAAAAAAGTGTTTTAGGGCCCCTTTAAAATTATGTACAAATTTTGATTGTAATTCTAAAATATTCTGATTTTATTCTTACTACATCTAGGTTGGGGTCATCTTTTCATGGGTAATCGAGATCTTCTCAAATTAAATGCTATTTTTGCTTTTACTAACCTGTGGTCACAGTACACTATACCTGATTCATGATATTATTGTCATTGTATGCCTGGGTTTCCGCACAAATTAAAATATTGTTCATTTTTTGTTTTTCTTCCCATTTTTACCTTTTGGGAAAAAGGTGTTCGTTATGTGGAGCTTAATCCGCTCTGCAAATTCCACCAATACCTCTCCTCTGCCACGCCTAGAATCAATCCCATAATTATGTCTTTCTCCTTTTGTTTTGTTGTGACTTATGCATTCAAGTCTTGTTAGAACTTGTTGTTAAGCTAGTTGGTAACTTGCCACACTGTCAGAAATCAGAAATTTTTATTATTTTCAGAAAATCTGGTTATTGCAATTGAGTGTACGGGAGGAAGTCACGTAGTCAGGGACTGAATTGGGACCTCCTATGCAGGCTAAGCATGGGAAAAAATGTAACATTTGCATCAACAGGAAAGAGTAAAAATTTAAATGTGCATATTGAGCACAGTGGGTAAAAAGAATTCTAATATTTATTATACCAAGAAGAAAGCATGTGATACACCTGAAAGAGAGGAAAAAAAGGTTTGCTGGGGTATATACAAGAATGAAAAAAATGACACCAAATTATTTTTAAGGGCTGTGTAAACGAAAAGTTATTTAGTGTTGTACTGACTGAGAAGAAACTTTTTGATTCTTTAACAAATGAGCTTAGAGCCATTGATTTTAAGACAGATGGCAATGAGTTCTACAGGGAAAATGCACTGAAGTGAGCGGTTTGTTTAAAGTAGTTAGTTCGGATTCTGAATTTTTTGTGTGAAGCAAATCTTGTGTTGTTAGGGTTAAAAAATGAAGAAGAAGGGATGATGGAGATGGGGCATCTATTATTAATGTGCTTGAATAACCAGATGGCTAGATTCTATTTTGCAGTGTCCTGTACTGTAAGAAAACAACTGTTTGGAACCGCTGTTAGATGAGAACAGACGAGAACAGAAGTTACTGTCCTGATTGCTTTGTTGTGAATTGTCTGTATCCATGCAAGGCGAGTATTGTAACTATTACCCCATGATGTGATGCAATAGTTGATATGTGAGTCAATAAATGCGTAATATAATAAAAGCAGACTGGAGTGTAAGTAAGTTTAGTGCAACTTAGGAATTTGTGAACCACTCACACACGCTTCCACTCAAAAAACACACACCCACGCTCTGTGTGTTTCTTGAAAGAAAATGTGTGTGAATGTGCGAGTGCTTCGAGGGTTTCGCAAGTAGCACCAAATTACTTACAATATGGCATTGAAGTATCCCATGATTACGATTTGTCGTGGTCTCAATGCTAGTTCAATATTCGCGTATAGCTGTTTCTCTCATACGTCATCAAAACTACAGACCTGAACTAATTTGAGTTTATATAATTTGTGTATAATGATAATGAGGTTCGCTACCCTTTCATTCATGCTAGAAACCTCTTCAATGTTGCCTGCAAAGTCTTTGGGAATTAAAATCTAACACCACATTCTATCCTGCCAGGAAATCCTCCATAGCACATGGCTTTTCCGCTATATACAGTGTCAGTCTCCCTTGTTATTCCAACTTCCCTATGGCCAAGAATATCCCAGTTCATCCTTTCTAGCTTCTGAATTAACTCTTCTAACCTAGCTTCACCTGATAAGGTCCTGGTGTTAAATCTGCCAAGGTTCATTGCATGCAAGCACATAAAGTGATTGCGGTAAGAAAAATATGTTGCAAGACCTTTTTTCTGTCTTCGTGTCCTTAAGCTGGAACACTATTGTGCCTCCTTGTAGTCTGCGCTTATGTGTCGTTGCTAGTCAGTGGTCAAAATTACGCAGTAAAACAATTCCTGGTGGTGCATAGAATGGAACGTCGTAGGCATGACATCGCCTCAGAACTTTTTGCCAGCTCTTAGTTCACTCTGAACTTAGTAAATTACAACAGTATTCTAGAAGATCCCTGGTGCTAGTGCACTTTCCTGTGGAAGAGCGAACCCAGTGGGGTAGTTAAAAGCAGTGTGGGCTGTGGTGGGAAACAAGCCTTGCCGAAAGACTGTTCACAGAATTGTGCTACCGGTGGTAAGGCTATCCGAAAAACGCTACGAAGGGGAAAGTGGAAGCTTGCG
The DNA here is from genome assembly GCA_013436015.1 of Rhipicephalus annulatus. Classification (NCBI taxonomy): domain Eukaryota; kingdom Metazoa; phylum Arthropoda; class Arachnida; order Ixodida; family Ixodidae; genus Rhipicephalus; species Rhipicephalus annulatus. Next base: position 67,582 of record WOVY01013210.1, on the reverse strand, counting down.
ATGAAAAATCCACAAACAGGGGTTGTTTTGAGTTGACGTTTCGACAAGCAGACTTGTCTTCCTCAAGGTCAGAACAGAACCGAGTTATTTAGCGCTAGTGTGTCTAAGCTTTGTAACCTCTTCTTTTTCGTAACAAAAGAGGGGGAGGGGTAATATTGAATGTGGCAGTGTGAGAGGGCAGTGTGCGGTGTGAAAAGAACCAGTGTTAAGAGAAAAAAGAAAGCGGTGGGGAAGTAAGGATGTACACGTGTCGCTGAGTCCCGGTTGTCGAATCGGTTGACAAAATTAACAATGGCAGGTTTGAAATTCCCAGATGGCCAGGCTGTGGTTCAAAAGAGTGAAATAGAAGCCACCTACGATGCACACAGCTGACCACTGGCGTAGCCTTCTTTCCAGATGAGACCCTGCAATGTCTTAAGCGGTGGCGCTTTGCGGTCAGCATCCATCTGCCACAGCAAGTTGGCCTCCAGCTGAGCAATGAGTGCCTCCCTGGGTGCTTTGACTGGATTGTCCACGGGGGGCACCGAGCCATCATCCTTCGCATCCTGAATCGCCTGCATAGTATTTGCATTAACTACCACTGGAACTCGACAACATAAAATGACTGTGCATTCTCCATGTTTCTCTGAAGATCTTGGGCTGGAGTCACGAAAAATCGCAAAGTATTAGAAGCATCAAAGTAGTGACTGTGTAAGTCTGTTGCTTTATTTGCCACTGACATGCCTTTTCAGAATCATTTATTTTACTCTGTGATTTTCAACTGGTGAACCTGTAACCTGCTGGATGTGACCTGTGCACCTGCAGAATGCGTGTGCAAAATTCCATTTTTTTAGTTGACTTCCCATTAAAAGTTGTTAGAAACACCCATGTTGTACTACTTCGCTGACTGTTGCAGTGCAGTACAAAAACATAAATGCAAACACCAATCAGCCCCAATAACCAATTCTCCTTCAGAATATTACAAGAAAAATATTCCGTCCAGTTGTGTGTTTGGCAACACTTATCGGAGTCAACCACTCTGATGAAACTAGGTTTGCAATAAGAAAAATGTGTTGTCTGAAGTCTTATAGATATATTTTGATATCTTTATACATGAAAATTGCCACTAACTTACAAAAATAGAAGCTTGGGCTAGTTTGTATGTAGTCATAATGGCAAGTTTTTCAGTGCACAAACATTGGAAAAGGATAGAGAAGACAGAAAGAGCGCTGACTGCCAACTAACTTTATTTCGCAGAGTGGGATGATAAAAATAGGAGGATGAAAGGCAAGCCCAATCAATGTATCTGTAGTCAAAGCTCGAGTGACGGGTCCTAGATTGCCCTAAAGCATGCCAGGTAATCACATTCTAAATGTGATAACCTAATTGATGGGGAGCTTATGCAGTTTTCACTTGGTTATTATTTGAATCTTTTCTGCTTCAATAATCTTGCAGGTAAGTTGAGTCCTATGCCTTGCCATTATCGCACATTGATTGAAGAGGGCGGTAGAAACCACAGTCTCGGCAATGGATGCCAAGCTGCCCTTGTACCACATTGTGCACATTATGTCGATGCTCAAGGAACCAGTTGGTTTGGCTGGCATAAGCCTTCCCACATGTCAGTGGGAAGGCCAATGTCGGTTATACCAGCAGGCTTGTTAACGGCTGCTTCTGAGAGACTTGATATCCTTAAAGTTTATGAGATTCTCAGCTGTAAATGAGTCTCGAAGCAACTTCCATGCCTCAATTTGTTTTTTGCATGCATTACAGCAGCCATTATTTCAGTATGGGTCTCATCGTTTCCCTGACGATCCACATGTTTGTGGAATACAATTTGTTGCAGCATTAATCAAGGATGCTGTAAAGTAGTTAACAGCATCCTCTATGCTTAACGCCCCAATGTCAGTCGAAGCTAACCGTCATTTTTTTGAAACTGTTCCTAATCGGCTATGCAATGAGCCACTTGGGAACCTGTGGAGACATACATTTGTTATTGATGTGTTGACAACAAGTCATTTTTTGAAGCTGTTCCTAATCAGCTATGCAATGAGCCACTTGGGAACCTGTGGAGGGCATACATTTGTTATTCATGTGTTGACAACTATAAGAAGACGGTCACTACCATATCCTTTAATCTTTTCTTTTTTTTCCTTTGTTTTGTGCATGTCAAACCGCAATGCAAATACTTTGCAATCGCATGCGAAAACGCGTAGCATGTGTCATTTTTGTTTTTATTTTCAGTCTCGTAGCAGTGCACAGAGCTAACATGCCTTTTTCCTTTGTAAATGTGACCTTGTGCGCATATTTCGATGCTCCCCCCCCTTATGTAATGCCCAACCCAGGGCCCTTAAGGGACAATAAATGATGATAATAATGACTACCCATTAAAACAGAGGCAGGAGTGATAGAAATGTTATGCCGAGGTCTATTGACGAGTCGGTATTGGTAACGATGTTGTAATATGTTAGATTTTTTCGATTCAGGAGGCATGCGCCAGAAGAAAAAAGGAACTGTTCAATCAGGTGACCTCGTGCATCGCAGTGAGAGTCTTCCCATAGGCTATTACTATGTGTAATAAAGTCCCCGAGGACAAGATAGAGTTCTCGAAGTTCATCCATTGATGACAAGTTAATGTTTATTGAGTTAGTGATTGAGTTATGTATGTAAATAGAGCAACTTGTGACCAGTTTGTTGAAGAGTACAGCTCATACGGCTACTGCTTCAAGGCGCGTCTGAAGCGATAAATGTGCACAGGCTGTTCCTTGATCAACTACAATGACAACAGCGCCGAATGACACGACAGCATCATCGCATAATCCCGATCCTTTCGAAAAATAGTATAACTGCATAGAAAGTTGATGTGCTTGGATTTTAAGTGTGTTTCTTTTACACATAGTACTTTTGGTGTATGTTTGTATAGAAGTTCTTGGATATCGTCGAGGTTTCTCAGAAGTCCTCTGATATACCACTGTAGTATACGTGTAATTTTAATGTTGTGTGTTGCTGTGTGTACAAAAAGTGGTGTCTTAGGTTACTGGGCCTTTTGGGGGCACTGTAATTTGGTTTTTTTTTGCGCTCCGAAGAGTTGCGCCTCTTCTTCGGCGTCTGAGGCGCAGGAAGAGTGGGGCTTGTTTCTTGAGGTGGGGGATGGTGCCTGCCCAGCAGGCACATTTGCAGTGGTTTTGGACCTGACTGTGCTTGCAGTGGCCCAGAGTCCAGCAGACACGGGAGTCTGCCGGCCCTGTTTGTGTTTGTCGAGTGGCGGAGCAGTACAGGCTGCTCCAGCCGGAGGTGCTGATGGCGCGACCGCGGTCACACTCTGTGTAACACTTGAGGGCGTGGAAAGATGTGGCACGGCGCATCGGCAAAGGAGAAAATGGACTAATAGAGTGTGAACCGTTTGCGTGCCTTTTGAAAGGATAGATTGAATTTCATTTTAAGCTCGAGGATTTGTTTTTCTTTTTTCTAGGATAGGCACGATAGAGAATAGGTGGGATGGTCTCCTTCGTAGTTGGCACAGCGGGCTGCTGCAGTACAAGAGTCTAATGAGTGTTCATTGGAGCTACATTTTGCACAAGTAGCACACCCTCTGCAGTTTTGCCATCCATATCCAAAGCGCTGACATTTAAAACATTGACGGGGATTTTCTTGTAGGGCCTGACAAGAAGCTCACAGTAGCCGGTTTCAATCGAATCAGGTACGTCACTAATACCAAAGGTAATAATTAAATGTTTCGTTGCTGTTTCTTTGTTGTCTCGTTGTATCACTATTCTCTGGACCTTGACTACGTTCTGGTCTTGCCAGCCTTCTAATAATTCGCTTTCAGACAGTTGAAGGAGGTTACCATCAGAGACCACATCGTGCACTGTACTCATTAACCTGTGCACGCTTACTGAAACTGGGATGTCCCGAAATGCTACAAGTTTAGATAGATTATTATATTGGAGCTTGTCGCGCACCTCCAGAAGGAAGTCCCCACTTCTCAACTTCGTTACAATGTAGCTTGGGCCAATAACTTCTGTGAGCGTTTTTGAGACGAAAAAAGGCGAAATTGATTGCACTATTTTGTTTTCGTTTTAACTGTGCGCGACATGGTAGTTCGGGAAGAACTGCTTTGGTTTCTGGAGTGTGAAACTTTCTTTGGTGAGGCACCGTTTCGGGTGTTAATCAGGGAGTGCGGCGAAAAAGTGCCATACGGAATATCTAATATTCGGCGGTGATTGTGGCCACCCACCACCGAGCTCGACAAGGAAATGCTGCAAGGTAGAACACTTAAAGCCGCCAACCATGCATCGCCGCTATAACCACACATAACTACCCAAAATCGGACGACTACACAAGGTTAATCCTCGCCAACAAGAAAAATTGGAAGTAAACGGAAGATAGAAGATGACAGGACAGACAAAAAGTGAAAGGTGAAGATGAAGATGAGAGGAGAGAGAGATAAGAAAAGGTGACTGCCGATTTCCCCTGGGTGGGTCAGCCCAGAGTACAGTCTACGTGAAGCTGGGACAAAACGGGTGTGTTGCCTCAGTCAGGGGGCCTTAAAGGCCCAAACACCCAGCGTCGACTCAATCTCCAGGATCCCCTTTTATTCGAACATGGCAGAGTCATGCACAGCTAAGCTTGGCAGGGGGTCTAAACCCCCCAGTTAGCTTGGGTTCGTAGTGTCGCCAAACACCAAATGCCCGCTTGTGCAGACGCCGCTGTGGGGCAACGAAAAGTGAGGCAACACTGAAACTCGTAGAGTGAAGGAAATAGTTTCTGAGAAATGCCTAAATATGGCTGATATTAATATACTTTTGCTACAAAGTTTAAAAGACTTATTAACTTTGTTTTTGAACCAAATTTCACTCCTTTCTCTCTGCAACAACAGCTACATTTCTCGTTATTGAACTGCTGAGTCGGTGAGGCTGTTCTTGAACATGCTCACATTAACGCTCGCAATGCTAGGATCCTGTATGCTATCTAGTACCGGGGTTGTGGAATAGGAAAGAAAAAACATTTTTGCGGTAATTATACAGGCTAAAGTGAACAAGAACTGTCTACTAGAAATATTTTTTCCCTGACTAAGCCATAAAGCCTTTCTTCTGTACATAGTGAGAATAGCCCCTTTCTGAGTAGGTCGTCCGTCCGTGCATGCGAACCAGTGTCGATGAGGCACGCGCCATAAGTTTTGGTGGCCTAAACGAGACGACAGGTGTAGTGTTGCTGTATATAAAGGTAGCATATACAGAAACTCCAGAAAAGAGTAGACGGGTGTAGACCAAGGGCGTCACTGATTCCTCTAATTTGGAAGGCAATCGGCGGGCTCATTCTAAGGGCAGATGTATCCACCCCCGAAACGCGTCACGAAAACATGGACAAATTAGAATTGGTTCTTTTGGTGCACCAGCGAACGCCAGCTGTGGTCCAAAGAATGAGCCAGAGCCGAGAGTTAATAACACAACAAAAATATATTCTCAGGTATCGCAGAACAAACAACAAACAAACATGCACAATTGGCAATAATCTAATACAACAAATCATCAATCACAAGATACACTAAACAACAAGCTACACAACACAACAAGATACACTCAAAATAATGGGCACAAGCAACAACACGCGTTACAATGCAATCTCATGAATTAACTAGCCAAGACACTTATAGACTTAAATGTTCGTCAAATGTATTTGTTCCGAAGTTCATGGAACAAAGCTTGAATGCTTCTCTTCAAGAAAACACTCACTCAAAGTCCAGCGACAGTTGTCGTCTCGCTGCGTTCGAGATTTCTTCTCCAAGAAACTCTCACGTAGTCAAATGGCTGCACTTCAATAACAAAACTTCTGTGTTGGTGACACATCAGCCACTCACACGCTGATACTGCAGAACACGTCTTCACCTACAAGCGGCAGACACACACCCTTCTCCTGCTTGTAAGACAAGCCTTCACCTGCAGGTGGAAAACACCCTTTTTCGTCTTTGCTGCTTGTAAGACACTTCGCCTGATGGCAGAAAACTCTCTTCATATTTTTCTGCAACTCCGTCTGCTTCTGTCTTATAGGTGTTAGCCGCTGGGTCCACGAAATTTCTGGGTGTTTCGTCGGCACGCCACACAGCCAAGGCTGTGGAAAGGGCGGGACCTTCCTCATAACGAGGCGCAAATGTGCAGCACCACGCCTCTTTTCTTCGAGATGTTTCCAGAGATCGGCCGGCGGTAAATGCGAGGAGATTAGACGTGGCGGTGGTGTTTTGGAGGAGGAGAGAAGGCGCGCGTGTGGTGTCTTTTGATGCTTATTTCTTCTTGTGTACTTCTTATTTCTTCCTGTGTAGAAAAGTAGCTCTACCATGTGCCATGGAGCCACAAGGCATCGTATATAACAAGCAGTTTTAAGCCACTGTAACATTGATAAGGTCTGGTAAAATTGTACGAATAATACTCGTCGAATGAGCATATTGAGTATAATCCTTCTTTTGGTTAGAGGTTTCACGTGAAACATAAATTTGAGGTATAAAAAACTTTGAGCTTCTGTAACAAAGACACATTAATTAACATTTACGATTGGGTAGTAATGGCGGAAATAACGTCTGTTACTTTTTCCGATAACAGTAACGCGCTACCTTTTTTGTAGGTAATGTAGGGCAGTAATGCGTTCCTTTTTTGTTGAAGTAACAAGTAACGTACTTAGTTACTCTTTTTCAGGTAACGGATCGAAAACAAGTTACATCCAATAATTTGTTATATCACGGTTTGTTATACAGTAGACTCTCAGTAAATGGAAATCGGTTAAACGGAATCGCTACTTAAATGAAACAACTTTCTCTGACATGATTGCTTTGGTACTTTAATGCTGCAACCCATTTCACCTCTCAGTAAACGGAACTCCTGTTAAATTGAACACATTTTTCTGGTTCCTGCAGGTTCTGTTTAATGGTAGTCTGCTGCAACTAGGTTTGAGTGTACTTAAACCTTGAAAGACATGGCGCAAACTTAAAAACGAGAATGAAGACAAGACAGAAAGAGCGCCAACTTAAAACTACGTTTACATTCGTGAAACACTCGCCCACACTGTTTCATTAGCCCACACCTACTCTGTTTCAGGAGTTCCTTGAAACAGAGCCAAGGCTACGCGATCTTCAAGCGCAGATTCTTGTGAAGCGAGATACAGTTCCCATGTTCAAAACTCATTGCATGTCCTATTGACATTTACAAGCAAATTCTTTAGAAAATTTTTACTTGAAGGCTTCTCTGCATTTCTGAGCTGCGAACTGCCTAACGATATTGCCCCCTTTTTCATATAGAACAGTTTTTGGGGCTCTAAACAACTGAAGAAATAGTTCTTGCTTGTTTGCATTATAACATGCAAATGATGGAAGAAATAACTTCTATGTGCCTCGTATTCACTAGGTTTTCATTTCTGAAATAGAAACTATTGGTATGACATTGCCTAAAATTTCACGTGTAGTCACTACAGCCACAGCCTCCGCAGGGTCGCAAAAGAGCCAGCATTGGGTTTGAAAAACATGGCTGCACTGCCGGAAGCAGCTGTCACTCGCCTCAAATACATGAAGTTGCCGCCATGTGCTATGTAGCTTGTAAGCGCCAAACTGATGCTTCCATTTGCTTCCTTGAGCTTCGACAACAGAGTATTTGTGCCAATAAGAAACAGTTTTTGAGAGTAACACTCAAATAACTAATTTTGTAGGCTTAGAGTGCGGTGATGGGCACTTGCCAAAGCTCGAAAGGCATACATTACATGTTTGCTAGTTTTGCCTATTCCTCAATAGCCAGCATCATTTGTCCAAGGACCAGCGTGAGGACGAGTCATTTCTTTGACACCAGGCGGACTGAGGCGCTCTATTGACTGCTGGAACTATGCCTGGCAACGACGCGAAGGACATCCGCACTTACAGCGTTAAAAACATGAAGCAAGAAGCTCGCCACAAACATTGCTCACCACCTGCAGACGACAGGATGCGGAAGGATATTTTTTGATATCCATGCATCTTTGGTCGCGATTGACTGCCCCTACCACAATGCTGCACAGAGCTATTGAAACAGAGTATAGCTATCCTGTTATAGAATGTCGATGGTATCCAAAAAAAGCTGAAAAAAAGAAAGCCAGGTCTGCACGGTGCACGCATCCCAGGCAAAGTGAAAGCAGCAAGAGCAACCTTTCAGAGCCTTTTTCAAGCACTTTTTGGGTAACTGCTACAAGCAGGGTACCCATTACAATATTAATCACATCTTTTGTGTAGTCAACAGGCATTCACTATACCTGCCATCCTTTGAAGAACCGTGGTACCTGCTATACATTTGGTATTAAATTTTGTGCAATTCTCTGATGCTGTAGCTGACAAAGATGTCTGAAGCTTTTTTAATGGGTTGGAGCATTCGATGACACACTCATTACGCAATTAGCATTGTGCGACACCTGGTTGTTCCTTTGCTGTTCTAAAATGCTTTATCACTCACATTAATAAAAGTTGTTTCCCTACATCAAGCCTCACTGAGACCGGTTTGCGAAGAAGTTTCAAGAAATGGCGTGGCTCTGTAGTAGAATACCGTGCTGGCATGCAGGAGACCCGTGTTTGAAGCCACTGTGTACTTGGCGATTTTCATTTACTTGGTTTTTTTCCTATTTTGCGTGATAGTGGTTATGGACGCAGGTGGCCGCAGCGGCGGCTATGGTGACGGATAATTACAGCACATGCGAACTTTGTTGTGTTCTCATAACAACTTTCACTGTAAAAGAACAAGAGGATGACCTTACATTTAGGTCTGGTGATCCAATGCCGATACGATTGCACGAGCAGCATGCTAGTACCGGGCACGGCTGCGGACTTTTCCTCGCTGTCCTCGGAGTTTCCTCCAGCGGTTTCTGAGGCCCGAGCGTCCCGACCAATTCGGGCTCAACCTCCACTGCTTCTTCAAGGGTGCCTTGGTGCTTCCTGCTGTGGGGGTGCGGCTGGATCGGGCGGTGCTCTTAAGCATATTAATTTGATGTCTCTTTCCTCTCCCGGCCAGGCATATTCTGCCTGGTCGGCTTCCCTTCCTAACAGTGATTTGCCAATCAATCTATTTTTGTGCAGTGGTCTGAAGAGCCTTCCTGTGGCTCTAATTCCAACCAATGGCGAATCCATTCACATGAAAAATCCAAGACTAATTCAGGAAGACCTTCGAAAGATTTTCAATCATTTTGAAATGATTACCGAGGTGCGTCAATTCGGCCGTGGAGGCATCCTGTGCTGCTCACTGGATCAGGCCTGCATCACAGATCTCCTAAAATGAAAAACGTTCGCCCCGAATCCGGTGAGCTGTTTCGTGCCTGCCTATTTGGCTAGAGTGAAAGGACTAGTTCGTGGGGTGGACTCGAGCCTTACACAACCTGAAATACTAGAAACGTTTGCGACTGCAGGAGCAGGCTCTCTATCTCGATACTCGCGTAAGGTTGAGAACAAGAAGGTCCCCACAGAACTAGTGATCGTGACCTTTGCCAGCACGGCTCAACCAACCAAAGTTAATGCATGGCCACTAATTTATGGTATTGAAGCGCTATCCCCTCGCCCATGGCAGTGCAACAAATGCTGAAGGTATGAGCATACCCTCAAGGGATATAGATCGGATGTGAGGTGCCGCTCAAATGTGCTGACCAACATAATCCCGATGAATGTTCAACCCAAGAGATGAGATGTTATTTATATAGAGGAGCTCACGCAGATGATGAAAGTTGCCCCATGAGAACACATGAGTTGCAACTGTTAGAGATCATCGAACAACACCGATGCTTTGGCGTGAGGCCCAACCTATTTTTGAGCGCTCACGTGGCTATGCCACCGCTGCCAACCGGGCAAATCAGATGCTTAAGTCGTCCTTGCCTGATCTGATAGCATCAAGGGTGGAAAGGGCGATAACAAAGTTGATGGATTCTCTATTTGAGAGCCTAACGGAGTCATTGGCACAAATAGTGAGTACTCAGTTGACTCAATTCTTACATGACAGTAACCAATCCACTGTGCCCCCTTCTCTACCTTCGCCAGTTGACGTTACTGAGATTCCATCGGAACCAGGCCCTTTGAAGCTAAAGCCAGGCCATAAAATAATTGTACCTCTTGTGCAGGACTTAGATTAGAGCTCGGACTCTGATTCCCATGTCTCACAACCAGTACAAGTGAACTCTGACTCAAGAAATATGAAAAGACGTGCTTCTCCAGAAGCACAATGCTCCTCAGCGAGTCTCAAATCAAGGAATAAAAAATACCAGAAGGAAAACCCATCAAAAAAGGATTTTTTAATGGATAGCATCTTGGAGAAAGCAGTGAGTGCTCCTGGTATCACATCAAAATAAAGAATTTAAAAGTACTACAGTGGAATTGCCACTCCATTTTTCAGCAGCTAGTACTTACTTACTTTATCTTTGCGATCATTATTCCTCTGATGTTGTTGCTTCATAAAAAACTTGGCTTGCAGAGAATAAGTGCTTTAGTATTAAAAATTACCGCACATTTCATTTAAACTACCCTACTTGGGGTGGTGGTTTGGCAATATTTATTTCCTCTAAAATCCCCCATAGAGCTAAAATTATATATCAGTCAATGACTTCAGAAAGTGAGATTTTAGCATTAGGCTATTACTATTCCTGGGTTCCTTCCAATCTCGTTTATTAATGCATATTTTCTTGCGGGTGTTCTAAATTCTTCTGTTCTAGATACTGCAGTATCCTATTGCCAAAAAAATATTATATTAGTGGGTAACTTCAATTCTCATCATATTTCGTGGGGCTTTAGAACTGATTTGAATGGCAAACATTTGTGAGATTGTGTGAATGGGAATAACTTTGTGTGCACAAACACAAGAGCTCCCACTTTTATGTGTAATCAGTCCTATTCGGTGCTTTACCTAACTTTTTCCAACGTTAAGCTGTTCATCTCATCATGGTCTGCGATTAACTCGGGAACAAGTAGCGACCATATGTCTATATTATCAAGGTGGTATGTCCAGTAACCTCCAGGAATAGATTATCGGTTACGCATGTAAACTTCAGTACATTTGAGAAATTGTTAAGGGGTGCTTTATCTAACCGAACAGATCCAGATGCCATCAGAATAAGCGACATTTTAAAAGACTCGTTAAATAATTCTAAAGTCACCATTGAGAACTCTAAACCTTCTACCAACCCTTGGTGGTATGCGGACTGTTGGCGGGCTCATAGAATAAGAAAGGCTTCATGGAAAAAAATTAATTTTTAACCAGTGTCCCAGGAACTGGAGTGATTATAAATAGTATGCGGCCGCTCTCTTTAAGAGAACCATTGCTAATGCGAAGTACAAATTCGGCAAGGAAGAATCTGAGTTCGTTTCAAAGCTGGTCAATAGTAAAGCACTATTTCGCTTTCAGAGAAATAAGAAAGTTCTTCTGGTACTAAAAAACGTAGAATCTGTAGTATAATCACCAGCTGAACTGAAGGCCTTTCTTGAAGATATAGCTCAAGGCTTAAAAGTCGCTTTGGGACAATTCTCTCATACCAAGCCCAGTCCCCCATAGAGGTGAGGATATTGAAGGGGTCACAGCTGCAGAACTAGCAAACGTATGCAAAACACTACCCCATTCTGCTCCTCATCCTGATGGCATGACGATGTTGATGATAAAATCAGTACATAAAACATACCCACTTGGCCTGCTTGAAATTGTTATTCACTCACTTAGAAGCTCTTCGATTCCAACCCATTGGAGAATGGCAAAAGTGATTCTATTACTAAAAAAGCAAGGTGCTGGGTTTACCTTAGATAATATCAGGCCCGCTGCACTTACAGCAAATCTAATAAAACTCGACGAAAGAATTTCATATCGAACTGTATATCACTGGATGTCGAAAAAAATGACACTGAGCTCACGTCAAATTAGATTCAGACGTGGTTGCTCTGATTGTTGTGTGTACATTAATCTCGAAAGTAGAATTCAGCTTGCTCGATATCAGAAACAATATTCACGAGAACTTATGATAGCGTAGAGCATGTGAAACTGCTAAATTTGCTTCGGAACTTAGGACTGCCTCAATACTTTGTGGCCTGGATCCATGCTTTCTTAAGTGATAGAAAATTTTACTGCTTGCAGTCTGGTGTCAATTTTTCAAAATATAGGTAAACGAGGAGTCTACCGCAAGGGTCGGCACTATCACCCTTATTATTCAATGCACTACTATGTACCATTCCCATACAGCAAGATGTACGGGTCTATGTGTATGCCGATGATATTTTATTTTTTGCTGCGTAGGCGGACATTCACACACTTTACCTGATTCTGCAGACATACATGAATAGTCTGGAAGCGTGACTAGAGGATATTAACTTATCACTCAATATTAACAAAAGTGCAATCATAGTTTCTGCACAATATGCCCCAGTGCAAATTTTACTAATGTACCGACAAGATGTCATACTTCAGGTCTAGTCAGTTAGGTATTTAGGGGTAACCTACACTGAAACACTTATTTGAAGCCCCCACATAGAAAACATGGCTGCTAAAGAAGCACGTGCCATAGGGATGCTGCAGAGGCTCACTAATCATCGTGCTCATTTGCGTAGAGACGTGCTCGTAATGATATATTGCATGTACATTCGACCAATATTAGAATTAGGCTGAGGTTTTTTTCTGGTGCTACGGGTTATGACGTTCGGCCATTGATTCTGTTAGAACATGAATCGTTATGCTTATGCCTGGGGTTACCTAAATAGGTTGCAAACAATATCCAATATGAAGAATCCTGCCTGCCTTCTCTTATCAAGAGATTTCATGTTCTAACAGTACGAACATTCCTAAAAATCTATGCATCACCTCAGAGGAGGTCACAGTATATGTTAATTAACCGGAAGGCCTCATTGTTCAGCCACCAATGGTCAAGTTGCATTGCCCCCAAGTTATTTTTACACAAACTTTTGGACCCCTTAAGAGTTAATCTTGTTTCTTGTTAATCTTGTAAGAGTTAATCTTGTTGCTTTCAGTATTCTTCAAAAGATTGGGGATAGCGTGGGTGAGACCGTTGACACGTCAGATATTGACATTTGTCACTGGGTTCGCACGCCAAAACCTACAATTCAGAACATTCTTGCTCGGTTCGTCAGGCGTGGAAAGAGGAATGATTTTCTGGCTAAATGTAGAAAGAGGAGATTAGACACTTCAATGCTTGGTCTTAGACCAGGGGCTGCTATTTTTGTAAATGAGCACCTAACTCAAGCTAACAAGGCGCTGCTTTCAGCCGCCATCCAAAGAAAAAAGGAAAAACAATGGAAGTTTGTCTGGACTTCTGGTGGTAGAGTGCTTGCCCGTAAGGATGAATCTTCTGCTGTGGTTAATGTGACCTGTCAAGATGACATAGAAAAAATGTGCTGAGTTTGTTGAGTGTATCTTGCGTGTACCAATGTTGTTTTTCGTTGTTCACTATGAGTGTTTTCAGTGAAACTCATAAGTATTACAATGTTCTTGATTTAAAATCGTGTTATCCACAAAATAAGAATTTCCTTTCTGCTTTACATGTGAATGCCAGGAGTATTAGAAGTAAAATAGACGACATAAGCATTTTTCTAGACACCGCGGCAATAAACTTTGATATGCTTATGTTCACTGAAACGTGGTTAACCGATGATAATAATGTCCCAAGTTTTCCTGGATATCGATCTGAGCATCTTTGCCGCGCGGACAGAAAAGGAGGTGGAGTCGCAATTTATTTAAAAGAAAAATATACCCATGAAAAACTAGAACTGTCGGTAATCACAACAGATTTTGAATGTCTGGCTATAAAGGTTGATAAACTTGTAGCGATTGTCATTTATAGGCCGCCTCAAGGGCACAAAACACGTTTTTTAGAGTTTATAGACACACTCCTATCTTCCCCATTACTTCACAACACTTCTTATGTTATCATGGGGGACATTAATATCAATCTTGCTGCAAACGATACGCCCGCCGTACATTTTGAGACACTGCTTTCTGCGTTTGGTTGTGCAAATCATGTATGCTCCCCTACCAGAGTGACCAGGGACAGTGCAACATTACTCGATATATGCGTTACAAATTCGAACCCAGCGGAGACCATAAGCGGTATCGTGTCAAGTGATCTTAGCGATCATTTGCCAGTTTTTTGTTTCATACCCTTGTCATTGAAACACCAAAAGCAACAGAAGGAAACCTTCGTCCGACGCAACATAAATAGTGAAAGTAAGAACTTATTCTTTCAGCTCGTCAAAGCAGTAGATTGGAATGATATATATAAGATAAAAGATGTTGATGAGGCCTACAATGGTTTTTTGAATGCATTACGTCACTGTTACAACACGGCATTTCCTAGGAAAGAAGTCTCTTTCCGAAAGAGAAAAACTTGCCGGAAACCTTGGATAGACTGCTCGCTTTATAAACGTATTCAAATAAAAAATGGCCTTTTTAAAAATTTTTTAAGCCTACGAGAACCCGAAGCATTTGCCGAGTACAAAAAATACCGCAACGCACTTACATCAGACTTAAAAAAGGCTAAACGAGAATATTATCAGAAAAAATTTCAGAACATATGTGATAACCCAAGAAGGGTCTGGGAAACAGTGGATGCCCTTACTGGGAGAAAGAAAGCAAGATATGACATCACAGAAATGCAAGAGGGAAATGTGGTGCTGCGTGGCGAGAACCTAGCCAATGCTATAAATCGTCATTTCGTCAATGCGGGCGCGTACAGTGGCTTTTCTGAAAGCGAAGATGACTCGTGTTTCGAAGAAACAACAGCTATGCAGAATTCAATCTTTATGCTTCCTACTGACAGTGCTGAGATAGCTAACCTAATAAAAAAACTTAAGAGCAATGTGACGCCAGGTATAGACGAAATCACTGCAGCTGAACTAAAGTTGATATGTCCGCTAATATCCGAGGCGCTTGCTTACATAGTAAATCTTGTACTAAAAACAGGCGTGTTTCCGGCACAGTTAAAAGTTGCAAGGGTAACCCCAATTTACAAAGGAGGTGGCATTAATAATATGTCAAATTATAGACCCGTTTCAGTACTTTCGACATTATCAAAGGTTTTTGAAGGCGTTATTCACGTCAGGTTGTTATCCTTTTTCAATAAGTATGGCATCATCACAACATGTCAGTATGGTTTTCAGAAAAATAAGTCTACTGAACAAGCGTTAACGATTATTAAAGATCAAATAATTACAAATATGGAAAATAAGAAATTTACGCTTGGTTTATTTTTGGACTTAAAAAAAGCCTTTGATTCAATACATTATGATATATTGTTACGGAAACTATCACGGTACGGCATACGTGGGGTCACCCTTAAGCTATTACAAAACTATTTGCATAACCGGTATCAACTAGTACAAATGAAGACAGCTACATCAAGTCGGCTTCAGTTGACCCAAGGAGTTCCGCAGGGTTCTATACTGGGTCCTTTGCTCTTTTTGCTTTATGTTAATGATATTGTATGTATACCCGCCTCACCACAGCTTATTATGTATGCAGACGACACAAATGTATTTTTCACATCAGATCACTTAGAAATACTAGAAAAAAATGTAAATGAATATATGACGTCACTCTCAAACTGGCTTAAACAAAACAAGCTACAGTTAAATGCCAAGAAGACGACATATATCATATTTCGCCCAATAAATAAACATGTTAAATATGACATAAAGATAAGCTTTGACGGGAACATCATAAAACGAGAAAAACATCAAAAATTTCTTGGGGTATGGTTCAGTGAAGATTTAACGTGGAATGTCCACGTTAATCATTTAGTTAGGCAACTTGCGGGAACGGTAGGATGCCTGTACAGAATTGGTTCCCTCATTCCTCAGTGGCTGAAGAAAAATTTGTACAGTGCCCTATTCTATTCGAGACTTTGTTACGGCGTACTAGTATGGGGTACCACAACAGCGAAAAATTATAACAAACTTATAATGCTACAAAAGAAAATACTTCGCTGTTATGAAAATTACCAGGGTAGAATAGACCGTTTGCGCACTTCAGTGCTCTTTGATAAACATGAAATCTTAAAGGCAAACCAAATATATTATTTTAAACTGCTTCAAGAGGTACACAAAAATAAGTGGTATAAACAAAAAGAAAATGACCAACGTTATCCTGCAAGAAGAAACTTGCAGCGTTTACCGAGAACCAGGACAAATTACGGAAAGCAAACACTGCATTACCAATCAACGCGAATAGTAAATGAATTCCAAAATGGCTTGCAGTTTGACGTCAGTCTAGGGACATTTAAAAAACAAGTTAAAGAAATTTTGATCAAAAAAGAAATAACTTATCATCACTAATCTATATTGTGTAAAAAAAGTAGGTAGAATGTTAATGTTAAGAAAGTAAGTAGTTCATTGTGGCATACGATGCATCCATTTTTTGTTCCTGCATCTGTATTATGCTAAGTGTATTATGTGTTGCTTGTTTTTTTATTCCTGTATTTCTTTTGTTAGCGCTCATGTGGTACATGACATGTTAGAGTTTTTGTTGCTTGTTTGTATCTGCAAAAAAAAAAAAAAAAAAAAGTGCATCTGTGACGAACTACAGGTGCAGAGGCCTTTGTCAGGCGTATGAAACGCCTTTTGCTTCTGTATCCTTTTTCTTGCCTTTCAAGAAATAAAAAATTACTACTACTACTACTAAAAGTACTTATACTCAACACTAAATGCAATTAGGATTGAATTTGATGATCTATATCCCAAGAATGCTAAAAATTTACCACCACCACCATCATCATCATCTGCCTGATTAGGTCCACTGCAGGACAAAAGCCTCTCTCATGTTCCACCAGTCAACTAGGTCCTGTGCTTGCTGCTGCCAATTTATACCCGCAAACTTCTTAATCTCATCTGCCCATCTAACCTTCTGTATCCTGCTAACCCACTTGCCTTCTCTAAGAATCCAGTTAGTTACCCAACAATTTACCATATCAATTTCTAAATGGCATTTTGGAAGATTATTTGGCCAATCTAGGAACATCCATAGTGATAGCGACTGAAGCTTTTTTTTTGTGTAGGAATCTTATCACCCTCTCTAGATTGGGCTTTCTCAATTGGATTACACGACTTTATCTATATTTACCAAGCTGAGTTACTGGCAATAGTCTTAGCATTGCGTAAATTGTCCCAAGGTCTATCAGCAGTGGTTGTTCTCACAGACTGTCTCTCTTCCTGTGCTGCCTTCAGCGCACCAACTTTTTCGCATACCTTATATACATTCTACTCGCTCATCCCTAAGCATGTGCACCCGTTCGACTAGTTTGGGTATCAGGTTTAGCCCTCAATGAGAGGTTTAGCCCTCAATGAGAGGTTTAGCCCTCAATGAGCATACAGATGCACTAGCTATATCTTCCCTTGATGGTCCTGTTCTGCACATTTTGCCTACATCTGAATATATCACAACAGCATGTTTTGAAAAACGTACAACAGCCAATAACTTCGAAAAATATTCTTTGTTTTCATCACACTATCCACAGCTAAAATTTCCTTGGCAGGATAGGTGGTGTACATCAAGAAAGGAGGAAATAGTGATTACAAAGCTGTGTCGTCCACTCCCTTCATTGAACTTTTACTTTCACAGGTCGGGTCTGGCACAGTCGCCTTTACAACTTCACTGTACTGAGAGTGAATCTCTGGAGCACTTCTTTTTGACATGCTGAAGATTTAAAAGTCACAGGAAAAGACTACTAGAAGAACCCTTACGAAAGTTGGACTTCAACTTGTCACTTCCAGTGATTCTTTCATTTGGAGCAATCACATTTAGTTTTAGCCACAGGAGCATTTTTACCGCTGTTAAAATTTTTTATAAGAGTCTAAAAGAATAGAATGCCAAGCATGGCTAAAGTTAATTTTTTTAGACAGAGACTTTTTTTTTCGTCTGTGTGTTTATTATGTCACTCTTTTCAAAGCTTTTGTTTTGTTTTGAAATCCTACAACCTTAAATTATTACCTGTAGTACCTAATGAATTCAGCACTTTCATTCAAGAAGTGAATTAGTTTAAAAAGCAAGGCGCTGTCTGATTCATGGCCAGTTCTCCCTGGGTGGGTTGTGCCAAGTTGTTGACGAACCAACCTATCAATGCTGCCGACTTCTCACAGGGCCGGTGCCCTCCCGAGTGACCATACTTTGTTCTGCTGAGCCCCAGGCCAGAAGTGCGCTTGAATCCATTTCACCGGTAGGTTCTCTACGGCAGCGATTCTGTGCCTACGGCCAGATGCTAAACTATTTCACCAAAGTTGTGGTGGATTAAGGTGCACCCAGCGGCCTTATGGGGTTGCCTTTCAATATGAGTACACGTGAACAACCATGCGCCCGGCTGGTGTACTTCTCTTCCCATTAGAAAAAATGGTGGGTTTCCAGTTGGCCCTGGGAATCAAACCTCGTACTATAGTGAACTAGATAAGGGTAGAGGGACAAGGGGGTATCTCCCGGTGAGGCCATTTGCACGGAAACCTTTAGGCAGCGCTGCGGTGCCTCCTTAAGCGCGCCGCGGTGTGCACTTGTTTGGCGCACTTTCAAATGATGAGTGCAATATGTTTAACATTGATGCTAGACCCCTGGTTGCGTAAATTGTACACTGAGTTAACAAAAAGAGAATTGTTTTTTCTTGAAAGCTACAAGACGTGAGATTTTAGGAACAAGCCTGACAGTGAGAAAGTTTTTAGAACTGCGTGTGGATACTCGGAACGTATGAGCGGCTCTGCACAGCCGATGTCGTGCACACACACACACACAAAAAAGAATGAAACAGTGAGAGACAAACAACTAAAAGAATGGATCAAATCATTTTGATTAATACACAGACGCTTTTCAAAAACTATATGTGCAAACACAAACTCAGGTTCGTTCGGCTGGGCTTGTTTTTTGCTCCCTGTTCAAGTGCAGACACATGAAGAGACAGACGAAATAATTCTCGTGTTTGTTTCTTCCTTGTGAGTGTCGCATAGAATACCATTCAAGCAGAGCAAATTGTTCTTCACAAGAACCACGATCACGAATGCTGTTCCTGTGTAACTCCGAGACAATGAAGTGTCTCTATGAATGCGCATAAATAAGAGCTGGGCAGACATTCATACAAGTATTCCGAAAGTACAAATATCAAAAGATACATGCTGGAAGCCTAAAAATACAAATACTGAGAAATATTTGTAAAAGACAAATTGCGATGTTATGAAGATAATTTTGCAAAAAAATGACAAAAGTATGTATCCCGGAACACAATTACAGGAATACATGTATGCAAAAATAGAGACACTAAAATATTCTTAAGTTACATGAGTGTTAATGTTTCACATGCACATTAAGTGTATCGTAACATTGTCGATAACGCTGCAGATAATTAAAATGCAAGTCAGCCATATGTAAAAAATGTAAAATGTTTTTTACATTATATGTAAAAAATGTGAAACATGCTGCAAATTGCAATTTTTTTCCAAGGCAAAAAATAAAGGAAATTGAGACACAAATTAGCTTATAGTCATGAAAAAGCAGGGTGTCTACCATTTTGACGTTTTTACGATTCCCCTTGCTTTTCCAGGTTTTCGATGACGATTAAAGGCACCAGGCCTTCGTGTAAGGCATTGCACAGTCACAGCGAGAGCCAGAAGAGCGGCCTTTTAGAGCCTTTTCTAAACACTCATTGGGTAACTACTGCAAGCACACTTGCTTGATACCCACTATGGCATTATTAATAAAGTTCTTGGTAGAAGGCCGGCATTCACTGTGCTATTTTTCATCATTCTTCTCAGAAACATCATATCCGCTAAACACTTGCAAGAAATTTTGTGCTAATTGTTCATTCAGTCGCTGACGACGATAAAGAATTGTGGCTGAAGTGGGTATGCGCCATTGCTTTTCCTACATCAACCCTGCCAAAGGCAAGTTTGCCACCAAGCCCCAAGCAGTGGCGTGGCTCAGTGGTAGAATATTGGGCTGGCACGCAGTGGACCCAGTTTGAAGTTCTACTGTGTTATTGGCGGTAGGCTTCTTTTTTCTAATTTCGTACAATATGGTTACAGACACCGGTGGTGGCAGCGGCAGCGACGGACAACTACGGTGGCGCGTGACGCGAGTTGTGATCTCATTACAGCTTTCGCTGCAAAAGCAAATTCCATGACTGTGACGTCTGCTTGGAAAAACTGTACATAGAAAAGAAACCCTTGAGCGAAAAAAAAAAAATTAAAGTCAGGCACTAATACAGAATGAGTAAGCATATTGACCACATGCGCTCAGATGTTTTGAGCATGTGCGGTAAATATATAAAAGTATATCTGGCCAAAATAAAATATATGAGCCTGGCAGTGAGCAAGTTGGCTGTTTGATGTTTGGAAGAACCAGGAAGCAAACTCAGGAGTTAAAATTAACTACAGCTGAAAGTTTAAAGGAGCCCAGGGTGGTCCGGCGACACTGCCGAAAGTACTACGAAACTCAGAAGTGGCGCCTTGTCGCGGCATCAAGGTAAAATGAGAACAGGGGAGCCTGGCCGGTTCGACTGCTGGAGTATATTGTAGTTCAAAATAATGGCTACGACCCAGGCTGCTCAGAATGTGGATTGAATTTAATTACATTGACATGGACTGCTGTATTCACTACAACTTGCGTATTTCATGCCCTTTGCCATGACAACGACTAACGACAACGTCGCAGTAATAGAGCCGTGCTGCAAAATGCTCTTTTTTTTTTCATGACAAGCAGATGCGTGTTGGTGTTTTATTTCTATGGACTTTGATGCTTAGAGCATGATAGATGTTCTCAGATGCCTGCAATGAAAACTGGAGGTATCGCTTAAAGAGGTGACATTTCAAAAATATGATGGCAAGACGGGATGTGTCATGTCGAAACAGCTAGCTCAACTTCATAGCTGAATCACAAATGGAAATGTGTGACCTTTGTTTACGTACTCTTATGTGGGTGTGATACTAAAAATTAATCACAGATTCAAGAACACCGTCTCAAAAAACTCAAATAAAAAATTTAGCTGAAATTATCCAATGCTACCCTTGGAATTGCTACTCTTGTAGCTGGGGACGTTTGCCGTTGCATCACCAATAATAAAACTAGTAATAATAATAATAACAATGATAGACATGGCGTACCCTGGCAAGCCTCTGCTGATGGCAGTTCTAGCAAAACCAGGCCTTCAAGCCAAGCCAAAATCGTGGCCAAGACAACAAATTGACCTACATGAGTAATGCTGTGGTTCGAAAGTCAGATATGCTGCGTGGTAGGTAGAAACAACAGACATCCAAATAGTTCATGTACCAATATGGGAGCTAAGATAGTGAACATGAAGGATAAGTAGCTAAGCAGAAATTTCCCCGGTCTTGTCTACTCCACAGGCTCCCAGGATAGTGACAACCAGTATGACCGATGATTTCAAGAAGAGATCGTTGAGCATGCGACGAAACGACGCATGACCTTGAATGCCCTTGCTGAACATGTGCAACCTACAAGCCATCAAATTGACTCGCCAAGCGCACATGTTCTGGCAAGAAAAAAAAAAATGAGAAGCTAGCACCATGCCTGCACGTGGAATCCCTGCACATAGGCTGAATAGGAGCTTCCGACAATGTTCTCTCGGGGCTTATGTTACAAACTTGGGCTTACTTAAAGAAAAACAGTAACTTGATTTAGATTGACAAAATGCACTCTGAGAACTTCAATGCCTTACGTTTCAATATCATAAAGAGAATATAAAGGTTGAAGTTTTATTTTTCAATTTTGGGCTAAAATCTGCACTTTTATTTTGGGCTGAAGAATGCACTTTTTGTATTTAGCTTGAGAAAAATTTCTGGAACTTTGTATGTTACATCTATGGCACCTACAGATGACAATGTACTTTATTTTTATTAAGTGCAAGTTGTGTAGGATCCAGTAGATGCCTAAAAATATATATCTTCACGATGTTTGGTACAGGAATCTGAAGTTGGCACCTACGCCCGCATTTTTTTTGTGCGATTTCTTGCTTACTAAAGGTCCTGTCGCGATAAGAATGGGGAAGGACAATTTCACAATCTCTAAAAGATTGTAAAATTGTGCTTCACCAATACACCAAAAATAGCTTTGCTTTTTAGTGTCCCTTTAAATACGCTGTGCCTTTATTATGGCTTTTGTTGCGAACAAGGCTCCCACACGAGATGCTGAAATGTCAGTAAACTTTGTGTTCTTTTGGTTGGTGTATCCTTTCAGGTTTGCACTAAGAAGCGACAGTTATGTACTACCTTTTTTTCCCACCTCTCCTAGCCGTTTACCGTAGTCAGCTGAAGGAGCGACTTTTGAAAGCTTTGATCAATGGTAATGCTTATTTTTGTGATGGACACACACACTACGATCAGTTTGCAGGACCTGGCTAGGTTTTTAAAAATTCCCTGACTTTTCCCAAAGGGTCGGAATTCCCCGACTTTTTCAGGTTTTCCAGACTGGGAAACATCCTGGTAAGTAATGCCTTAAGATTAAAGAAAAAATTGTTTTGTAGTAACTGCTAGAACCAGTAATATTATTATAATTATAAAGCACTTCAACGTTTCACATGGGATGCTACGAGCTTCCTTTTTATAATGAAGTGGTGACATGTGTGCCACCAGGCTCGAAAAAAAAAGAAAAGTTTCTTTTATTAACCTAATGCTCTATTTACTTCAATTAAAGCGATCTTATTATAATAAAAAAAACTATAAATTCCCCGTCCATCTCTCTGCCTTTTAGGGCAGGGAGATGGACGGGGAATTTATTTCTGTCCTTTACCTCTCCTTTTCTGCCACCAATGCTCTAATCGCCTCGAAAAATAATCCCATTAAGTTTTGGAAAACTATCAATCCTACCACGGCCTGTCCGTCAACCTTCATGATAGATGATGTGTCCTGCTCCGATTCATCCAAAATTTCTGAGGCCTTTAATAAGTATTTTCAAACTGTATTTGGAGATGACAATGGAACGACCCCTGACATTCGTAGCAGCCAGGAAATAGATTCGTTTTCAGCAATTGAAATTAGCTACACTGGCGTTCTTAACCTTCTGTTGAATATCGACACTACTAAAGGTGCTGGGCCAGATGGCATACCAAACATGTTTTTGAAGCGTTACGCAGAATGGAATGCTCGTTATTTATCAATAATTTTTGTTAAATCATTAGAAACAGGTATTGTGCTGACCGTTTGGAAAATCGCCAATGTAATTCCTGTGTTTATATCGGGTAATAAGCAACTCATTTCTAACTACAGGCCTATTTCATTAACGTGTACTTGTTGCAAGCTTTTAGAGCACATAATTCATAAACATGTACTTCAGCACCTCACTAATAACAACTTATTGTCCCGTAATCAGCATGGTTTCCGCTCTGGTTTTTCTACAACTACACAGATCATTGAATTCACTCACGACATCGCTTCGGCTCTTAATACTCGAGGACAGGTTGACGCCATATTCATAGATTATAGCGAAGCATTTGATGTAGTATGTCACAAAAAACTTCTTACTAGACTCCGAAGTATTATTAACGATGACAAAATAATAGGCTGGATAGCTGATTGGCTACGTTTGAGGTCACAATTTGTTACGTTTGAGCATGCGCAGTCATCGTCGTGTGCAGTCACTTCTGGGGTACCGCAGGGCTCGGTGCTTGGGCCGCTATTGTTCATTATTTATATTAATGATGTCACACAGATCATTAAGGACAAACCAGTGAAGCTGCGATTGTACGCTGACAACTGCGTTTTATATACTAGCGTAAATAATGCTCATGACCATGTTCTGAACAAAGTATTTTCGTCCTTTTGTGGTTGGAGCGCCACGTGGCAAATGAACATTAATTACCAAAAAACTGTTCAAATTACATTTACTAACAAAAAACAGCCGCTAAGGTTTAGTTATAGTTAAAATGGGCACTACCTAAACTCTGTTAATACATTCAATTATCTTGGTGTTACCTACACTCAAAACCTAAAGTGGCACCATCACATTGAAACAATTTGCACTAGAGCACTTCGAAAACTGGGATACATAAAACGAACACTCAAGCACTCTACCAAGGACTGCAAATTAACGGCGTATAAATCGCTCGTCCGACTATTGCTAGAGTACGCCTTAGCGGTGTGGTCACCCTATACTGCACTTGACATAAATATGCTCGAGGGTATACAGAAAAAAGCAATACGATTTATATTTGGCCGGTATGACCGCAATTTTTCTCCCTCATCTCACGCTTGCTCATTGTCGTTAGAACCCCTTGCTTTCCGACGCACACTTGACCGTATCACTCTGCTACATAAGATTGTACACAGCCGCAGTTGCATTGAAGCACCAATCACTTTTTGTGATTCAGCACGACGAGCCACGCGCCGATCTCACCCACTCAATATTGTTCCCTTCCAGCCATTTGTAAATTGCTTTAAGCATTCTTTTTTTCCAGCCGTTGTTGAGATTTGGAACAACCTAGATGGTTCCCTACGCGAGAAACCAATTGAACTGTTTTTGAAACAACTGCCTAACCATATTTTGTAATATGTGTTAAATGCTTTGTATGTTTCTTTGGTATTGCTTAATGTATGTCCGTTCCTTTTCCTAATGTACCCACTCCTGCTATGTCTTGTGTATCGAGACAGCAGTATCTGTAAATAATAAAGACGTGAAAAGTGATTGCAGTTTAAAAAGCGGATCCCTACCGATAAGCATCCCAGGGTGTCGTGGGAGCTGCTGCCGGTATGGCAGTAAAAAGTGCTTTTTTCTTTGAGCATCTAGCTCATTGCACTCAACGAGGATGTGGAGAACCGTAAGTGGTTCGCCACATCTGTCACAATATGGTGGATTGCCGGTAAACAGGAGATATGAGTGTGTGGAGTGTGTATCTCATGGTGCCCTGGAACCCAGCAGACAACGACATGCTGTTTTGATGTGTACAGTGTGAACAGAAGTGAGTAAAGTGACAGCAGCACGGGGTTCTTGTGTTTTTTAGAAGTTTTCAGGGCTTTGACCACACTTAGGGAATCTGTGTATATTACTGCCTTTTGTAATTTTATCTTTTCGATGTGTTTTACGACCGCAAGTATTGCGTAAGCTTCCCTTGTGAAAATGCTTGAATCAGGATGAAGAACGCCGGCCTCGGAAAAAGATTGGCCTACCGCTGCATATGACACAGAAGTGTTGGACTTTGACACATCGGTAAAGAACTCAGGGCACGTGTATTTATGTTGCAGTTCTAGGAAGTATGTATGTATGTGTGCAAGGGGTGCGTGCTTTGTGACTTCAACAAAAGAGACATCACAGTCTATAAGCTGCCACTGCCACGGTGGCAGATGTGTTGCAGGAGTAGATTAAACTGTGTTAAAGTAGAGGCACGCCTGTTTCTTCGGCCAGGCCCCTTACACGGAGCACGTAGTGCTGCCTAAACGAAGGACAGTTCTAGAACAAGCTAGAACAAGACAAATTATTAATTGTGAAATGGGAAGGGTGTTTCTTGTTTGCCTTCACCTTCAAAAAGTACAAAAAGGACAGGAAACATCTTTGTAGGTGGAGCGACCATTCATTCGAATGCACGTACAGGCTCTCCACAGGGCTAGTTCGGAAAGCACCCGTAGAAAGGCGAATGTGTAGATGGCGGACAGGGTCGAGAATTTTCAAGACTGATGGTGTTGCCGACTGATAGATTATAGCATCGTAATCTAGGTGGTGTTGCCGACTGATAGATTATAGCATCGTAATCTAGGCGTGCGCGTATGAGGCTCTTATGTAAATTCATTAGACATTTCGTGTCACTACCCCATGTAGTGCGTGACAACACTTTCAAAATCTTCATTGTTTTTAAGCACCTGTCCCTTAAATACTTGATGTGTGGGATGAAGGTTAGTTTAAGTGTCTAATATGAGACCAAGAAACTTGTGCTCGGTCCTCACTGACAGAGGTTGACCATGCAGGTCAATGTCGGGGTCAAGATGGAGGCGTCTCTTTCGGCTGAACAAGACACAAGTGCTCTTTTGCGCATTGAGTATAAAACCATTCTCATCTGCCCATTGAGATACCTTGCTCAACCCCCCATTGAGATACCTTGCTCAACCCGAGTTGAACGTGACGTTGGTACACTGAGATATTGCGCGATTTGAAACCAATCTGTACATTATCGACATATATGCAATAAAAAATATTACGTGGGAGAGACAGGCGCAGAGAATTCATTTTAACTATGAAAAGTGTGCAGCTCAATACACCTCCTTGTGGCACTCCTGTTTCTTGAACAAATATTTGAGATAAGACAGTGCCAACTCGGACACGGAATGTTCGGTTGGACAAGTAGCTTTCGATGATTGACAGCATTCTACCCCGCACACCTCACATGCGAAGCAAGCGCTCTACCTCTGAGCTGCACCCCTATACCCCGCACATCTAAATGCGACAGGTCTCGCAATATGGCAAAGTGCCATGTAGTGTCATACACCTTTTCCATATCGAGAAACACAGAAAGAAAAAATTGCTTATGAACAAAAGCGTCGCGAATTTTCGCCTTGATACGGACAAGGTGGTCAGTGGCGGACCGAGGCTCTCGAAACCCGAATTGGTACGGGTCAAGTGCGCCATTAATTTCAAGGAAGTGCATCAGGCGCCTGCTAATCATTTTTTCAAAGACCTTGCAAAAACAGCTGGTTAATGCTATTGGCCTGTAGCTGAAAACCGAGGCCTGCTCCTTGCCTTGTTTCAAAATTGGGATAACGATAGCTTCCTTTCAGGCCGAGAGTAGCTCGCCGGAAGACTATATTGCATTACACCGGGAGAGGAGAGCTTTCTGGGTTTCAGTGAGCAGGTGTTTTAACATTTGATATGCAACACGGTCCAGGCTTGGGGTAGATTTATTGCAGCAGGTAAGTGAGCCTTGTAGTTCAGTCAAACAGAAAGATTCACTGTATGCCTCATGTGTTGTGGGTTTGCGCTCTAATCTCTGTTTTTCTATTCTGGTTTTGTATCGTCGGAACGCTTCACTATAGTATGATGAGCGGGAGACCTGTTCCAAGAGCGCCCCAAAAGTGTTCGCCTGGTCTTCCAAACTTTCCCCTTGTGTGTTCACTAGAGGAAGTGAATGTGCTCTTCGTCCTGCCACCTTACCAACCACGTTCCAGACTCTCGCCTCATCTGTGTATGAATTAATGCCTGATAAAAATTTGTGCCAACTTTCCTTTCTTGCCTGTCGGCACGTCCTCCTTGCTTGCGACTTAACATTCTTAAAGTTTACAAGATTCTCGGCTGTGGGTGAGTCTTTAAGCGACTTCCATGCCTTGGATTGTTTTGTTTTTTTCACACATCATGGCACTCGTTATTCTCCCATAGGACTCGTTTGTCTGACGGCCCACATGCTTGCGGAATACATTTCCTTGCTTTATCAACCAAGAAAGCTGTAAAGTAGCACACAGCATCCTCTATGCTTAACGCCGCCATATCAGTCCAAATTAATAGTCACTTTTTGAAACTTTTCTGTGTCGCCTTTGTCGGTGAGCGTTTTGGGACCCTGTGGAGGGCCTGTCTTTGTTATTGATATGCTGATAACGATAGAAAAATGGTCACTACCATATTGATTAATAATGACTTACCATTCAAGTAGAGGCAGGAGAGATGGGGATGTTATGCTAAGGTCTGTTATTGAGTATTTATTGTTAGCGATGTTGTACTATGTTGGCTCTTTTTGATTCAGGAGGCACACACCGGAAGAAAAAAGGAACTGTTCGAACAAGCGACCTCGCGCACCACAGCGAGAGCCACCCCAGAGGCTACTATGTGCATTAAAGTCCCCTAGGACAAGGTAGGGTTCTGGAAGTTCATCTATGAGGGACTGGAATTCATGCTTTTCAAGACGGTGTTGTAGAAGTATGTGGAGAGAGCAGATGGTGACGAGCTTATTCAAAAGAACTGCTCGAATAGTCACCGCTTCAAGGGATGTCTGCAGTGATAGGTGTGTGCATGCAATCCCTTGATTGACTATAATGTCAACACCACCGGATAGCACAACGGCATAATTCTGGTCCTTCCGAAAAATAACGTAATAACGTAAAAAGTTGGTGTGTTTAGGTTTCAGGTATGTCTCTTGTACGCACAGCACCTTAGGTGTATGTTTGTGTAAAAGTTCCTGGATGTCGTGGAGGTCGTCGAGGTTTCTCAGCAGTCCTGTGATGTTCCACTGTAGTATTTCTGCCATTTTAATGTTGTGTGGTTAAAGGGCCTTTCGGGGTCCTGTAACCATGTTTGGGGGCCCTGTAAGTGTTGCGTTAGGTTATAGGGCCTTTTGGGGGCCTGTGATTCGAGGTTTCTCTTTCTTGGGCGCGCTCCGAGGAGTTGCACCTATCCTTCAGCGTCTGAGGCGCCGGAGGAGTGGGAGTTGTATCCATCACCTCTAGTGAGGTGGTAAATCGTGCCTGTTCGGCAGGCACACTCACAGAACTTTCGGACCTAACTGTGCTTGCAGTGGTCCGTGTTCCAGCAGACATGGGGGTCTGCCAACCCTGTTTGTCAGATGGCAGAGCAGTACAGGCTGTTCCAGCCGGGGGTGCTGGTGGCACTGCCGCGACCACACTTTGTGTGACATCCGCGGGTGCACAAACGTGTGGTGCGGCACCCCGGCGTGTCACATTGGCGAAGGAAGGAAAAGACTGCCTGTGTAGTGCGAACCGTTGACGTGCTTCTTGGAATAACAGATTAAATTTGACCTCAAGTTTTACTATTTCTTTTTTTTCCATGTGGGGTATGATCGTGAGTAGGCAGCGTGATCTTCTTCACAGTTCGAACAATGAGTTGTTTCTGAGGTGCAGTTGTTCGATATGTGTTGCATGGATGCACATTTTGCGCAAGTGGCACGTCCTCTGGAACTCTGCGATCCATGCCTGATACGTTGACACTTGAAAAATCGACGAGGATAGGGAATGTATGGTCTTACATTGAGCTTACAATAGCTGGTTTAAATTGATGCTGGTAGGTCACTGCTTCCGAAGATAACTGTTACGTGTTTTGTGGGGGTCTGTTTGTTGTCACGCTTGATTATTCTTCTCTGTACCTTCACAACGTTTTGGTCTTGCCATCCTTCTAATAGTTCGCTTTCACTCAGATAGATAAGATCATCATCAGAAATTACCCCACAGACTGTGTTCATGGACCTGTGTGTGGGCCCACTGAAACAGGAATGTCCCCAAATGTTACAAATCTGGATAGTTTGTCATGTTGAGTTTCGTCACAAGCCTCTAGAAGGAGATCGCCACTTTCCATCTTTGTCATATTATAACCTGGACCTATTGCTACGGCGAGAGTTTTCGACACGAGAAAAGGTGAAATTGCACGTACTGTCTTCTTTTCGTTCCGGCTGTGAATAACATGGTACTGTAGAAAGGTTGGTTTTGGTGTACTGGGCATGAAGGTGTTTTCGGTTCACCACCTTTTCAGGGAGCGATGAGGAAGGGGGGGGGGGGGTAAGAATTTGCCATAAATAGACTATAAAGTTCGGCAGCGGTGCCAGCTGCCCACCACCGAGCCCAACCAGGGGACGTGGCAGGAGATGCTGGACAAGTTCTGTCGACGCCATGTACAGCGCTGCTATAACCTAATATGGAACAGCCAAGACTGGGCAGCCACACAAGGTTAACCCTTGCCGCCAAAAAATTTGGAAGTAAACGAGAAAGAGAAGGTGACAGGAGAGATAAAAAGTGTGAGAGAAAGACGAAGACAAGGAGGAAGAGACAGGAAAAGGGGACTGCCGATTTCCCCTCGGTGGGTCAGGCCAGAGGTGCCGTCTACGTGAAGCCAGGGCCAAAGGGGTGTGTTGCCTCTGCCGGGGGTCCTTAAAGGTCCAATCACCCGACATTGGCTCAGCCCCCAGGATCCCCTTTTCCCCAGACACGGCTCAGCCACGCACGGCCAGGCGTAAGAGGAGGTCGAACCCCCCCCCCCCCGTTAGATCGGGTCCATAGTGTCACTACACACCAAATGCCTGCGTAAGCAGACGTCCCTGCGGGGGCCGACCTGACGCTGAAACCTGAGAAATGTCATTTCGGTTTCAAGGAACTGCCGTTCTTAGTACATGTTGTGAGCTACAAAGGTGTTCGCCCGGGCCCCGACAAGATCGATGCCATCAGAAAATTTCCGGTGTCAAAGAATAAGAAGGTGGCAAGACTTTTTCTTTGCCTTTGTACTTACTACATCAGATTTATCGCCAATTTCTCGCACATAGCGTCGCTTTTAAACGTATAGCAAGAGAAGATGTTCCCTTTGTATGGGGCAAAGAGGAACAAGGAGCATTTTACGATCTACGACAGCGCATGCAGACACCACCTGTGCTTGCTCACTTTGACGAGCATGCTCCTTCCATGATCCACATCGATGCCAGTAATGTAGGTTTAGGCGCTGTACTCGTCTAGAGGCAAAACTCAGCCAAGCGAGTGATCGCATATGCAAGTAGAATGCTTTTCCGTGCCAAATCCAATTATTCCATAATGGAAAAGAAAGGTCTTGCTGGGGTACGGGCAGTTATGAAGTTTCGCCCACACCTTTACAGCCGTTCCTTTCACGTAGTCAGCGACCACTACTCCCTTTGCTGGCTGACCAACTTGAAGGACTCACCTGGTGGGCTAGCGTGCTGGAGCTTGCACTTTCAAAAATTCGATATGACGGACAATATAAGTTGGGACAGCAGCACTCCTATGCTGATTGCTTATCCAGGTCACCTATAAAGCAAGAAAATGGCCCAGAAGAGGATGACATAGCGTTTTCAGGAGTAGTCGACACGGTCACCATTTTGTCTAAGGAGAAAGATGACAGCGAGTTGCTCCCCTTGAATATTTTCTTAATGGCCAGTCTACAAACGTCCCTAAAAAATTTGTGAGGAGCCCACTGTCATTTTGCTTGCACAGTGGTCTCCTATATCAAAAGAAGGCTGCGGCAGCTGCATTTCCGATAAAGGCTGAAATTCTGTAGGCCCGTGTGCTCAGATTTGGGTGCACGTTAAAGAACCCCTAGTTGGTGGCCAAATTTCCGGAGCCCTCCACTACGGTGTCTCTCATAATCATATGGTGGTTTTAGATTATATGAGAACTTTTTCTCCAGCAGAAGTACCCACTTATTTGTCATCCTGACATCTATTCGCGGGGAGATCCTGAGAGCTTGCCACAATGAGCCAACCTCCGGCAATCTCGGATACATGCCCACATTGGCCAGAATCCAACAAAAGTACTACTGACTGAAGCTTCCAGGCACTGTAAAACATTACGTCTGCATGTGCCTCGATTATTCCCAACGACAAAAATCGTCGCCTTGAAAACCAGCATGATTGTTGCAACAAGTTCAAGTGCTCACCGTGCCTTTTGCTCAAAGTGGAATGCACCTCCTTGTACCATTTACAGCTTCGCATGCTGGAAACAAGTGTGTAATTGTCGCTACCGATTATCTTACTCGCTATGCAGAAACAAAGGCTTTATCAAGCGGCACGATTCTTCATTGAAGATATTGTTCTGAGGCATGGTTCTCCTAGGATCATAATAACAGACAGAGGTGCCGCTTTAACGGCCGTGCTCATAAAGTCAGTGGAACAGCTCAGTGGAACAGCTGATCGAAACACTACCTCCTACCACCCACAAACCAATGGCTTAACAGAACGCCTCAACAAGATAATCGCCGATATGCTGAGTATGTGCAATACCATCCACTGTTAAAAGGAACATTCTAATGAGCACCTGTCACTTTGCAGGCCCCATAACTGCAGGTACGACGCAAAAAAAAAGCAGTTCGTACATGACACTAGGATATCAAAAGGAGTCAGGACAGTCAACTAGCAGCAGTCTTCTGGAAATCTATGTCACTATGCTTTTGTCAGAGAGTGAAATCCCGACATGGAGCAGTCGGAAGCGTTCCCTTTAGCAGTGGACCCATCTGTACATCAATATGGATTACAAAATTGGGACAACGTTCTATCATACGTGACGTTTGCCTATAATATGGTGCAGCAGGGAACTACTTGAAGCATGCCATTCAGTCTTCTTCATGGCCGTGAAGTGACGACAATGCTTGATGCCATGTTGCTGTATGACTGTCACAATACAGACATGGATGCTCAAGGTTTTACCCAACGAGCTGAAGAGGTGAGGCAGCTTGCACACGTGGGAATCGCCCCGCAGCAGAGTTAGTTACCCGCACAACGATATAGCCTGCGACACCGATACGTCACTTATCAACCAGGCGAAAGAGTGTGCGTCTGGAGCCCTATTTGCCAAGGCGGTCTTTCTAAAAAGTTGCTGAAGAAGTACTTTGGTCCCTACAATGTTGTACGGCACCTAAGTGATGTGAACTATGAGGTCATCTCTGACAGTCTTTCGTGAACTCTCCAACAGAAATCAGAAATTGTACATGTTGTGCAGATGAAGCCATATTGCACAAGGTCTACTATATACGTCTACTATATACACCTTGTATTTTGTAGCAGAGCATCGGGACAATGCTCTTCGTGGAGGGAGGCAAATGCCACATTTAACCTGCAGAGAAGAGCTCGCGCAGCAATAAAGAAAGACAAAGTTCTTACCCGGTTCTCCTTGCGAGTGCCTAGCATATTATTTTAAAGTGAACTCTCCTATAACCGACTTCTGCTGTTTCTGCGACGTGACAATGTGTAGGATAGATGCTTTCATGGTTTAGTACCTCGCCACTTCCATGAAACTACTTTTACAGGGAGTTATACACAGACTAATATACACTTATTTGTTCCACCCGAATTGAAGCGAATTCGAGTACTGTAATATTCGTTCGAATAATGAAAGCATTCGAACGAAGCAGTGTGATGAGGTTCTTAGGATATTTAGATCAGACAGACTTCGTCACAGCAGCGATGAAAGCGTTCGCAAAAAAATGGTTAGGCTATTTGTCGGTTTCGAACAACAATTTATAAAAACAGGAAAATAAACTAGCAAACACAACCAAAGGAGCTAACATGAGTCTCTGATAAGCGTAACGTCTGAACAGAAGGCTGACGCCAGCTCATCTGTTGAGAAGTCAAACGTGCAGAGTGCAGCGAGGAGACATGGCGCCGGTACGAGAGACGCATCCTGGCTTTTAGGGGCCCCTGATGGCTTGACCTTGGTGAAAGAAAGAGTTGCAGACAGGCGACATCAGCGGACACGTTGAGTTCGTCGCAACAACGCGTGAGCCTCGTCCCAGATATTGACACTCAGGTCCAACAACCCGACTATCGAACGCCAAGCACCGTTTGTCCCTTTTCTCTCTTCTCTGCATGCAGCTTTTTTTTATTCTCTTCCTCTCCACCGCTCGCAAGGTTTATGCAATTTCGCACGAGCATAACGGACATTGTCATCTTCTGTCCCACGTCCCACACCGCACCGGAGCACTGCCGATCTTTCGCCAGCACGTCACATTACAATCAGTCTGACAGCCTTCAGAAATTACAGCAGTGCTCTCATTGCTCTTCAAAGCCGTTCCATAGTCCCAAAATGTTTCATTTTTCCTTCTTTTCCTCAGTGATGAGTAGTGAACTGGGCTCAGGACCGGTAAACCTCCTGGCCTTTTAACACGAAAGTGTTTTGTTCCGAGGTCCACCACGGCTCTGCTGACATATTTTCGTCCCAGACATGACCGTGATGCAGGTTCTCTTTATGTTGATATGAGCTCTCAAGGTCCGAGTCTCAGAGAGCCTTCATGAAGTACAAAGACACTTAGTTTCTAACAAAACTCCAACAAAAGGTTTCATTAAAAAGTAAACACGATAATCTCCACACAATGAAACACTTAATAAAAGTGTCTTACACGCCCTTAAACACTCATAGCGACAACTAAATCACAAGTCGATTAACTAAACCAAGCTATCCAGTTCGAACAGGGGTGAAAGGCAGAGTAGGGCAAGATTCAAGGCAGTCTCACCAACATGTTAACATGTTAAGGAACGGCGATGATGAATGGACCGGAATGTGGTGGCTCCGGCTTTAGGACGTGGGCTGGCTGGTGATCAGAAAACACTGGCTGCTGGTGATGTGTCGAGAAACCAGGGGCAACCTGGCCAGGCTGCTAGATGCCAAGCTTGGGCCTGTAGCCCGACAACTGTTGCTCGCCTGTCAGCACTCAAGTCCGCAGGCCCTGTGCTGGAGTTCAGGATAGGATGGCCACGGTCCTCTCAAGCAGTAATGCGATGGCAGGAAGCCCTGGCCTGTTGAAGTCTTCAAGGCTCGGCTCGAACACCCGACAGCCCGTCTTCAACACCCGGTCCGGTGACGACCTTCCTCTCGCCACATCCTCTTCGAACTCTCCTTGCTGTTTTCTGCCTCTGATCTTCCTTGAATTCTAGGCCACTTGTCAGGTTCTGATTGGCTGTGGTGATGTTTCGTGGTGTCCAGCCATTGGCTCCTGAAATCTCCATGATCATTGCCCATTGGTTCTCTTTTCCTTTCTTTCACTTTGTTCCCATCGGGCTGTGCGTCCTCATGCCCAACGCTCTTCGACATGGTCGTTGTTTGAGCGGCTCCGTGCAAGCACTTTACTGCCTCTTTGTTTTTGCTCCGTGCACTTTTTGAAGATGCACTTGAAAACGCCCACCAGTCATCACAATGAGGTAAAATATTCGCAACTTTCACAGATGATAGCGTCGCCATGCGGCATCCGTCGTAACTCTCGTTTGGGGGATGTCCACGCAGTCAGCCCATGCCATCGTTCAGTCCGCCTCACTTTGGCGGCTTGCTGGTGTTTTATATTTTGTTGCTGGTAATTTCTACAATGGTTATTGTGAAGTCGGACAGTTACTGCGAGTTGTAGTAGCAATGATTTAATCTTTGTTGTTTGCTTGCTCTAATACAATAACCATAAAACCATGTAATCGAGTAAAAATGAAAAGTTATAAAATATGTTTCTTCCTAATCATTCTTCAACGGGAAGACACATCCCTGGCTATGCCATTGGCAGGCTTCAACAGCAGAGAAATAAGAAATCAGATCAGGAAATAAAAAAAAAAGCGATTGGCAAAGCACAGAAGTAACGAACGTGTACTGCACGCGATTTTTTTTTAAATCGTACCACGTGCCGTTCACGTGCACCTGTCAAACGTTCCGGGGTCTCAACAGTAACGCTTACAAAGCGGAGATGCCTAATACGATTACACTTATTGGTCACAAGCTGCAATACCGCTTTGGAATAAGCTACTGACAAGCCTCGGTATATGTTACAGTCATTGATTTGTCTCTTACAAAGCTAACCTTAACCCTTTCATGCTTGCATCGCTCATTCATTAAACATGAAATAGCCTAACCTGTACTATGACATTTTTTTATCTCATGCATTTTTGTGTTCACTTAACATGACATACCAAGAGACCTCTTTAGCAGCACTTGTGTTAGTAACGCCCCCACCCCTCTATATAAACTTGATATATTTATTTATTTATTTATTCAATACTGCAGACTCGAGGTCTAAGCAGGTGGTAATACATATCCAAATATAAATAAGATAATTGTGAAACGAAACAATAAAGGGCGAAGAATGGTTATTGTATTAGAGCTGCCTACTCGAAGTTCGAGTGATCTCATTCCGGCTGCGGCGGATGAATGTTTCACGAAGACAAATGCTACCGGTATGCGTGCTTTGATGTAATGTGCACGTTTAAGAGCGTAAGGTGTTTGTAACTACTTTAGTTTTACACTAAAGTGTCTCTTATAATCACGTCGTTCTATAGGACAGAGCACCCTAGGAATCTCTACTACAACTTTTTTTTTCGGATAAATAACTTTTCTTAGTGAAACAACTCTAGCCATTCTTTCTTCAGCAGCAGATGTCATAAATACAACACTAAATGCAATCTGAACTACCCTCTCACCTTTTCTTTCTGATCTTTATTATACTACGTTATAATATAGTGTACTATATTATACTACACTATACATACTTAACTATATACTTTATTACTGTGCATATACGGGCACAGACGTGCATTTTTATTTTTTTCATCTGTTTTATTTCTGTCTTTTTCTATTGCTGTGTCTATCTCTCTATTTCTTGCTTCATTTCTTCTTTCTATTTCCCTCTTTCTTTGATTTTTTTTCTTCTTCTCTGCTTTTGTTTCTTTTCTCCATTTCTATCTCCTCTTTTTCTATGCTGTGCTTCCCTCTACCCTTTTCCTTGCTTTCTTCCTAACACTTGCTGTTTTCTTCCTCGAAACCCCTTACCTCTTCCAACTTATTGCTATACTTCTCCATACAAGGCTATGCTGTGCTCTTCTAACGTGCCTTGAGAGTTGAGTGGTTAAGACGCTCGCCTTCGTGTCGTGGAAAGGCGGAGTCGAACCTCGCTTAGTGAAAGAATTTCTTTCACATAATATTTCCCTCCTTCCTGCTAACCTTCTTTTTTTCTTTCTCACTGTACTTTGTTTATCGCCTATCACAGTTATTGCATCCCACGGCCGCTCGCTGGATTTCGTGCCGGCCGATTGTGCCCCCGCGATCTCCGACGACAGCGCAGCTTTGGCCGACTGGGCTCGCCCTATGCCATCTCTTGACGCCGACAATAGCTCTCGCCGAGTGCTGCCCCGTCCTCGGACTCCTGCGAGGACGGGGCAGGAGACCGAGGACGGGGCACCTAATTTTCTCCTTATTTCAGTATGTGGGTCTCTGTCCGTGCCTCATCTCTATCCCTATCCCTTCAATCCTCCCTATCCCTTTTAATCCCTCCTTACACCCATTCCTCGTAAGTCACTGTTGAGGTGTCGTACTATGATTCATGCAGTTACGGGGCTCACTTTTATCTTCTTTTCTCTCTTTTAGAACCACTTACATACACACAAATGGGTGCACGTTTTTTTTGGGGGGGGGAGGAAGGGGGGAGCGAAGCAGAAGAAAAAGATGTGGACTAAGTTGAGTAAGAGGAAGATAGTATATTCCTGTTCATAATGATAGTTCTTTTTATTGACGAGTCGTACGGCAATGATGTATTTACGAATTTTCATATACGACAAAACATCTTCACTGTAAAAAAAACTAAATTAATAAACGAGCAATTTCGTTCTTCAACTGTGGCTAAGCGATGCTCCACAACGCAAGAACCCAGCTGCTCGTCGCGACGGTGCGTGCACAACACAGCTAGCTCTTGTCTACAGAGCCCGTCTCGATTCTGACACTTCATCACTTTTATTTTCCCCTTCTCATTGTCGTCTTGGAAAAAATGGGGGAAAAAAGAAGCGATAGCGCGCATATTTTTAGGCGAGTAGTTACGCCGTCAAGCGGAAACACTCCGGGCTCTCGCGGAGATGAATGAAAAGAAAAGGAGCAAGACAACAGCGATGCCACCCGCCCGGAGGAAGCTGGCTGTGGAGCAAACAAGCATGCGCATGAGGGTGAAGCACGTGCGGTATTCTAGAGTGCGTGACAGCTATGTGCGGATGCTCCCACCCTGCTGTAGGAGAAGACATATAAAAAGATGTACATAAAGAAGAAGATCCCCTGTTCACACGGGGAAGACAGCTCGACTCGGTTCGTCCCTGAATACGAAGGCTGGAAAGATAAAGGATCGCGTATATACAAACGAAAGAGCGCATATATATATATATATATATATATATATATATATTACCGCAGGGGCGCCTGCGCAAGTAGGCGTTTGGTGTGTAGCGACACCACGAACCCGAGCTAACGTGGGAGTTTCGTCTCCCTCCCACGCCTAGCCGTGCGTGGCTTTGCCGTGTCCGAGGAAAAGGGGATCCTGGGGGTTGAGCCGACGCTGGGTGATTGGACCGTTAAGGCCCCCCGGCAGAGGCAACACACCCCTTTGGCCCCGGCTTCACGTAGACGGCACCCCTGAGCTGACCCACCCAGGGGAATCGGCAGTCGCCTTTTCCTATCTCTCTCTCCCTACATCTTCGTCTTTATCTCTTACTATTTATCTGTCTTGTCTTCTACTCTCTTCCGTTTACTTCCAAACTTCCTGGCGGCTAGGGTTAACCCTGTGCAAATAGCCTACCTTGGTCTAGGCGCATTGGGTTATAGTGGCGTTGTACGGCTGGCGTCTGCAGGTTTCAGCATTTGTAACCTTGTAGCGTCCCCTCGTTGGGCTCCGTGGTGGGTGGCCGCCAACGCTGCTGAACAACAATAAGGAAGACATGCATGGAGCATTCCCACTACTGTCTGATCGTACCGGCTTAAAGCCGGTACGCACCGATGATCTCACCAGAGAAGGATTGGCCACCCTGGTGCAGTATCTGGCCACCCCCTCCCGTAGGCATTCGTCAATTAACTCACGGCCCTCAGTCCCCACCAGCTGCGGAGCAACTGACCACGGCGGCGGTCAGATCTGCAAAGCAGCAGAGGGTGCTAGGAATCTCTGGATACGGACAGGCCACCATTGGAACTTGAACTTAGCAACGTTTAATGTTAGAACGTTATCTAGTGAGGGAAGTCTAGCTGTATTATTCGAGGAGCTAGAAGGCATTAAATGGGATATAATAGGGCTGAGTGAGGTTAGGAGGATAGATGAGGCCTATACTGTGCTACAGAATGGGCACGTCATTTGCTATCGGGGCTTGGCAGACAGAAGAGAACTGGGAGTAGGGTTCCTAATTCACAGAAACATAGCTGGCAACATAGAGGATTACTATAGCATTAATGAAAGGGTGGTAGGCATCGTAATTAAACTGAATAAAAGATACAAAATGAAGGTAGTACAGGCTTACGCGCCTACATCCAGCCATGATGACGCTTCAGTTGAAAGCTTCTATGAAGACGTGGAATCGGCAATGAGTAAGGTGAAAACACAGTATACTATAGT
Source organism: Rhipicephalus annulatus (assembly GCA_013436015.1). Lineage (NCBI taxonomy): Eukaryota > Metazoa > Arthropoda > Arachnida > Ixodida > Ixodidae > Rhipicephalus > Rhipicephalus annulatus. Next base: position 28,844 of record WOVY01013210.1, on the reverse strand, counting down.
AATGGGCGACTTTAATGCAAAGGTAGGGAAGAAGCAGGCGTGAGACCAGGCAGTAGGAGATTATGGCATCGGCACTAGAAACGCCAGAGGAGAGCTACTAGTAGAATTCGCAGAACGCAATAATCTGCGTATTTTGAATACCTTCTACCGAAAACGAGAAAACCGCAAGTGGACATGGAGGAGCCCTAATGGCGTAAATAAGAACGAAATAGACTTTATAATGACTGCACACCCAGGAGTCGTGCAGGATGTGGAAGTGGTTGGCAAGGTAAGATGCAGTGACCATAGAATGGTACGGGCTCGAATCCGCCTAGACTTGAAGAAGGAACGACAGAAACTGATACGCAAGAAGCAAATCAATGAGCTAGCACTGAGAGGGAAAGTACAGGAATTCAGAGTGTCACTGCAGAACAGGTACTCTGCTCTTAGCGAGGAAACCAACCTTAGCGTAGATACAATGAATGATAATCTGACGAGTATCATCACGGAGTGTGCAGTGGAAGTTGGAGGCAGGGTAGCTAGACAGGACACCGGCAAGCTTTCCCAGGAAACGAAGAACCTAATTAAGAAGCGTCAAATCATCAAAGTGTCAAGTACAACAGACAAAATAGAACTGGCAGAGCTTTCGAAGCTGATTAATAGACGTAAAGTATGCGATGTAAGAAGGTATAACATGGAGAGAATTGAGCACGCTCTGAAAAACGGAGGAAGCGTCAAAGCAGTGAAGAGGAAATTTGGGATAGGCAAAAGGCGGATGTATGCACTAAGGGACAAAGAAGGCAAATTAACTACCAATATGGATAGGATAGTTAAAATAGCGGAGGAGTTTTACAGAGATCTGTACAGTAGCCGAGACAACCACGACCTTAATACTATAAGAACTAGCAGTAACCCAGACGACACCCCACCGGTAATGATAGAAGAAGTCAGAAAAGCTTTGGAGAGCATGCACAGAGGCAAAGCTGCTGGTGAGGATCAAGTAACATCAGATCTGCTGAAAGATGGAGGACAGATTGTGTTAGAAAAACTAGCCACTCTATTTACGAGGTGTCTCCTGACGGGAAAAGTACCAGAGTCTTGGAAGAACGCTAACATCATCTTAATACATAAGAAAGGAGATGACAAGGACTTGAAGAATTACAGGCCGATCAGCTTGCTCTCTGTAGTATACAAGCTATTTACAAAGGTAATTGCTAGCAGAGTAAAGAAAACATTAGAATTCAATCAACCAAAGGAACAAGCAGGATTTAGAACAGGCTACTCAACAATTGACCACATTCATACTATCAATCAGGTAATAGAGAAATGCTCAGAGTATAACCAACCACTATACATAGCCTTCATAGATTACGAGAAGGCGTTTGATTCAGTAGAAATATCAGCCGTCATGCAGACACTGCGGAATCAGGGCGTAGATGAAATATATATAAACATTCTGGAAGAAATCTACAGGGGATCAACTGCTACCATAGTTCTTCATAAAAAAAGCAACAGAATACCAATAAAGAAGGGTGTAAGGCAGGGGGACACAATCTCCCCAATGCTATTCACTGCGTGCTTACAGGACGTTTTCAGAAGCCTAGAATGGGAACAGTTAGGGATAAGAGTTAATGGAGAGTACCTCAGTAACCTGCGCTTCGCCGATGACATTGCATTGCTGAGTAACTCAGGGGACGAATTGCAACTCATGATTACGGAGTTAGACAAGGAGAGCAGAAAGGTGGGTCTTAAAATTAATCTGCAGAAACCGAAAGTAATGTACAACAACCTCGGAAAGGAGCAGCGCTTTGCGATAGGTAATAGTGCACTTGAAGTTGTAAAAGACTATGTCTACTTAGGGCAGGTAATAACCGCAGAGCCTAACCACGAGATTGAAGTAACTAGAAGAATAAGAATGGGATGGAGCACATTCGGCAGGCACTCTCAAATTATGACAGGTAGATTGCCACTGTTCCTCAAGAGGAAGGTATATAACAGCTGTATCTTGCCGGTACTTAGCTACGGAGCAGAAACCTGGAGACTCACAAAGAGGGTTCAACTTAAATTGAGGACGACGCAGCGAGCAATGGAAAGAAAAATGGTAGGTGTAACCTTATGAGACAAGAAGAGAGCAGAGTGGATTAGGGGACAAACGGGAGTTAAGGATATCATAGCTACAATAAAGAAGAGGAAATGGACATGGGCCGGGCATGTAGCACGTAGACAGGATAACCGCTGGTCATTAAGGGTCACCAACTGGATTCCCAGAGAAGGGAAGCGGGGTAGGGGGAGACAGAAGGTTAGGTGGGCAGATGAGATTAAGAAGTTTGCGGGTATAAATTGGCAACAGCAAGCACAGGACCGGGTTAACTGGCGGAACATGGGAGAGGCCTTTGCCCTGCAGTGGACGTAGACAGGCTGATGATGATGATGATGATGATGTTTGCTTGCTGAGCTAGAAGAATCACAAAATATGTTGGATGCTGCTGTGCAGTCGCCATGCAGCCAAAGGCAAGGTTTCCTGCTTTGCACGAGCACGGCCGCTCGGTCTTTTGCAGCTGTAGCACAAGCAGCATTCACAAAGCTGTACACTGCAGCAGACGATGTGTCCGGCGTTTGAAACTTCTTTTCGTTCAATATACGCCGCACATGCATTTCTATACACGCAGTGTGGGGTGTATTACATGCTACAGTCAATGACCTTTCTCAGCAAAGCCTTGACAGCACGGTGGCTGCAGCCGAAAATACTACACAGGTCGAAGTGACGGGCACACAGGTGGCGGCTGCCGGTCCGCCAGCTGCACAATCCCCCAAACGACAGCCATGTTGGGTTTGCACCAGCGCCCTCTCTAGATGGTGAAAGTTGCGAATATATACCAACAAAATGCAAAGAAACAAAAAGAGAAGAAACATTTCTATAGCCAGGCCACAATCCTATGATCTATCGCTCTGCAGCATGTGGTGCGAAACCAACAGGCCCACAGGATGTATACTGTCTTACTTCATAGCAGCGAGCCTTTTGCATACACCATATACCGTTGGTGGTCCTCAGAGCTCAGCAACTTTAGTGCGTTTTTGTGATCAGTAGCAAGATATCACGAAGGGTGCACATTAGGCGTGCTCGAAAGGTCATAGCTTCATGCATTGCGATGTGCACGCATCCACAGGGGGTTGCCAGTGGGCGTGCGCTTATCTTGTGGTTCGGCCATTTTGTACTGCCTGTGCTTCCACTGCAAGTTCGCTTTGAAGTTACAATGATTAAAGAGGGCACAAACGTCACTTCACTCACTGGCGTGGCCACAGTTACAAAATGAGAGTGCTGCTCACACAAAGTAAGAATTGTGACAGTTCGCGCTCATCCTGTGTATACTTAAGCGTTAGTTTCTTGCATCTTTCTGTTTGAGCAGCAGCACACTTTGGGTTCCGAGCTGTGACAGTTGTAAGTACGCGCTCGTCCTTTGTGTGCTCATCTCGTGCATACTTTCTGTTTGAGGTGGGCGCAACAAGTTTTGAGCTGTTTGCCGTTCTTCACATCACATCACAATTCGTTGTAGCATTCATTCCTTCATTCTTGTGGCGAAACTATGCACAATAAATGTTCGACTTTCTCTGTGAAGACACGTTTCATTTTCTAGTAATACCGATGCCTAGACAGAGGGATCAGCCACGCTTCGTGTTGTCCTTTTCGAGGAACCGTCACATGTGCTTTGACTACCGACACATTGATTAGGCTTGTCTTTTATCTTCCTGCTTTTATCCTCCTTTTTGACATATATATTTTGCTACTTCACGAAATAAAGCTAGTTGGAAGGCAGCGCTCTTTCCGTCTACTCTGTCCTTTTTTTCCGAAGTTCGCTCACTGAAAAAACTTCCCAGTATGTCATTCTGAAATCGGTCTTACCTGCACTACTGGTCTAAAGGCTGCAAGCTGACTGATCTATGGCCACGTGTAAACTTGTGAGATAAAGCACGTTGTTGGGCTTGGATTCACTAAACATCTTGACAGGGACAGAAAAGAAGCGCAGTGAGTGTGTCTTCCTTCTTGTTTGTCCCAGTCGCGATGCCATGCATGAACTATGAACCTGGTGAAAAAGAGCCCATGGACAAACCTGTGTGTGGAGTTGTGCGACAATCGCCTTTAGCTCGGGGTCTTCCCAGCGGGACTCCAGGTAGGTTCGCATGTTCTTCCGTGCAAATGGGAACAGCACATCCTGTTGCCAAACAACCCAGGGAAAGGGTTCATAAAGTTTAAGCTGGGTCACTTTATTACTGGAAAAGTAGTCATAATGATCATGCTCAGTGTATGCTTTAAAACGAATATCTTTCCAAATTATCTCAGATTTTCACTGTTTTGCATGACAGCATTAAATTAGCACCGCAATCCTCAAAATTTTATCAATCGCTGCCACTATTGGCTTCTAGTCTACTCCCTTAATATTCACTCCACTGACCATTGTGGGTCTACCATAAACATAACATGGAAGATCCAGATGCACCTCTTGCGCTCATTAAATGAAAAGCATTTCTTAGCAAACCAAAAGCACTTTCATCATTTCCCTTAATATAAATCTAGCTGCTTATGTCTGGATGCTCTCGTGGTCCCCTCCTTAAAGGGACACTAAAGAGCAAAATGCTTTTTTGCGAATCAGTAAAGTACGATTTCACAATCCGAAAAACACCACTTTTAGCGCGACAAGACACTTGGTAAGTAAGAAAAAACATGAAAAGAAACTACGGGTGGAGACTCCACCTTGAAATTTCCGCACCAAACACTGTGACGTCGTCAATTCTTGAGGGCGTCATGGTGTCCTAAGTAGCTTCTCATTGCTAAAAGTGAAATGCATTGTAATATTGTGGGTACCTAAGGCTAAGACAGCATACAAAATCTCAGAAAATTTCATCGAGCCAATGTCGCGAAAATACCAAAAATACATTGTGGAATTTCTCATGTCCAACACAGAAATTACGGTAAGAAATTTGAAAATAAAACTTGAACCTTCATTTTCTCCACTGATAATGAACTTATGACAGTGTAACTTGTGACATTAGAGTTCTCAGAGTGCAGTTGATCAACTTAAAACAACTCATTGTTTCTCTTCAGTGTCCTTTTGTGCATACTGGGATTGGCATAGAGGGGTACGAATGCATAAAAAACATGAAGCTGGGACATGGACTAATCTATCATTCATACAACAAAACCATTTCCTATAGTCAACTGACATGCATATGCAGGTATGCATCGGAGGTCTATACTGACCCTGGACAGCAACATTAGAGAGTGAAAGCTCAACATAAGTTGGGTGGATTAAACGAAAAAAAAACATACTGCTTGTAAGCAATTTTGAAGCAGCCTGCTAACTCTTACTTGAGCTTGTAGTACGAGTTAATAGTTACACGAGCAACAAGCTAATATTTAGGTTTGTCCACTTCCATAGAAATATGTCCATAGCTTTGTCCATAGTGTAGACAAGACCGCACAGTGCATGCTGTACAGCCCCTAGCCTTCTCTCGACTTATTTTGCTGCTCTCCAGGTTTCAGTCCCAGATATAACGGCACAGACTTTCTTGCCATCCTTTCTACTCTGATAGAATCAGTTCTGATCTCATAAAAGTACATGAGCAATCATTCATTCCTAGGCGATAGCAACCTCTTTAAAATTGATGCGCTGAAGAAAGCCTTCAGATTATTATACCATAGACGCTGGCATTAATTCGACTTAGGAGAAGTCTTTGAAAAATTTACTTCCACTGTATTTATTGTGCAGTTGGCCTAAGAACCACTTCAGCTCCAGCGTCACAATGAAGTCGATGGTTAGCACACAACATTCGACTGAAAATTCCAGGACAAATCAGGAATCTTGGTTGATGGGCAGCACACACAAAACAATAATGAAGAAAAAGAAACATAGGCACTGACTTGTACCTAAAATTTATTTGCGAAAAAAGGGCATATAATATATGTGGAGTGCAACTTACCAGAACATAGAAAAAAACGAAACAGCAAGACATGCAAACATGGTGCAAGCAAGGAAAAAACCGATAAAGACATACATTGGCATCATCTTTGGCAGGTGCTGCAAAGATACGACTCTGTGTCACTCGGCAAAATTGACGGCACGCTGACACACTTATTGTAGTTCCTTTGAATGTGAAAGGCTTCAAACACTGGTTTTACTTTGTGTGTGTCACTGAAGAAGGGTGTGCAGCCACATTCGTGAAAATGAGTGATGAGAGAGTATGGTTTTGTCTTTGATAATGAGCGTTTGTGGTCACAAAGACGAACCTTGGTGAATCTACCGCTTTGGCCCATGTAAGTTTTACTGCATGATAACAGGACTTGATATACAAATCCTATTTATAAACAATGAATAAGAATTGTATATTGGAAACGATGTCATACAAACTCGCTCAAGCTTCATTTTTATGTGACTCAAATATTTAAAGAAGGATGAAACAAATTTTGTTAGTAAATTTTATAACTGTTCTAAAAATTTTAGTATCTCCTCTTTCTTAGCTGCGATTTCTCTCTCTACATCCTAAGTATGCTTTTCTTGGGCTGTCCTTTCCATGCTGCTTGCCATGGCTAATATATAATATTGTCACGGTACAACACGCACAAAAGGCAGATAGACGTTGACACAGTGATTCTCAGCAGCCGAACAGCAAGATCACCTTCTTTGTCTTTGATCAGCCAGAGCTCCACTACCTGGTGTCCGTCAAATCCCCTTATCGTTGTTTTTGTCCACCAGTACACACGCGTCATTTGCCCCCCTCTTAATGAGCATCGCCCCGATGCTAGATCGGTACTGCAATTTTTTTCTTTAAGCAATGTTTTGCGCAGTCACTACCTGGCATAAGGCTTCAAGTGTACAACGTGAACTAGTTCAGGACGGTGCTGGCGAAGCCTCGTACTACCCGAACTGTCGGAAACCACCTAGTACTATCACTCATTCATTGCAGTACTAGTTATGGCCCAAAGAATCTCCTTTTCGGAGAGTCCTCGTTTCCGTATGTGTGTCCAAACCCTTACTCTGTCGACGGTCTGGTAAACGACTGTTCTGTGACGAAAATTGTAGCGGCTTGCATTGTACTCTTGGTGCTACTGGATTCGCAAGCGTGCTAGTTGCCTTGCTTCTTCCGCTCGTTCTGTAAACATCTCTGCGTCCGGGTCGATGTCGTCACATTCATGCGCTAGCACTGCATCTAACATAGTTCGTACTTCCCTTACACAAATTAGGCTGAACGGGGTCATCCGGATTGTTTCTCGCTTGGCCGTGTTGTATGAAAACGTGATATATGGCAAGATTTCGTCCCAATTTTCGGGTTCGGCGTCTACGTACATTGAAGCATGTCTTCAATTGTTTTGTTCAGAAGCTCTGTAAGCGCGTTCGTTTGCGGGTGGTAGGAACATGCTAAGTGAAACAACCCATCTTACGATGGGTTGTTCCACTCAGCATGAGGACTTGATCCAAAAGAGCTGCCGTAAATGTGGTTCCTCTATCTGTGATTACGACGCTTGGTGCACCATGTCGCAGGACAACATTCTCGATGAAAAATTGTGCAACCTCCGCTGCTATACCTCTCTGGATAGCCTTTGTTTCAGCATAACGGGTAAGGTAACCAGTCGCGACAATAACCCAGCGGTTCCCGGCAGTAGAAGTAGAAAGTGGGCCCAAAATATCCATGCCAATTTGGTCGAACGGTGTTCTCGGGACCTGCACGGGCTGCAGGAGGCCAGCTGGTTTAGTCGGCGGTGACTTCCGTCGCTGGCAGTCGAGGCAAGTACGAACATGGTGCTTTACGGCTATAGTCAGTTTTGGCCAGTAGTAGCATTGCGGTACTCTGGCCAACGTTCTCGTGTAACATAAGTGGGCTGAACTCACGTCGTTGTGGCATGCTTCGAGTACTTAGGAGCGAAGGCCTGCTGGGATGACGAGCAAATAGGCAGATCCTGTCAAAGAGAAGTTTCTTTTGTATATTACTCCGCCCTGTAAGCAAAATGATGACAGTGCTCTAACGAAAGCAGTTGGTGCCTTCTGAGATCTTCCGTCTAGGTAATTAATTAGGGCAAGTAACTCAAGGTCGCCACGTTGTTGCTGCACAATGGTGGTCATGTCGAGCACACCGAGGAATGCCGTTTCCTCCTCATCGGATAGAGTTACAGATTGAACGGGTGAGCGGGATAAACAGTCAGCGTTCATGTGGCGGTTCCCTGACTTGTGTACGATCGTCATGTCGTACTCTGTAGCCTGAGACTCCAATGCGCTAATCGCCCGGTAGGATCTTTAAGATTCGTCAACCAAAGCAGTGAATGGTGGTGGCTGATGACTTTGAAAGGGCGGCCGTCTGAATACGGCAAAATTTTGTGACCGCCCATACCACGGCGAGGCATTATTTCTCAGTAGTGGAGTAATTAGTCTCAGCGCGCGTTAGTGTTCAGCTTGCATAGGTGATTACTCTTTCTGTGCCTTCTTGCAGCTGCACAAGCACAGCTCCCAGACAAACATCAGTGTGCAGCATCGTTGGGGCTTTCTCATCAAAATGGGCAAGCACTGGAGGCGTCTGTAGCCGCTGGCGCAGGTTCTTAAAAGCAGCTTCTTCTTCAATGCTCCATTGGAAGGCAACGTCTTCTTTCGTGAGGCGGGTTAATGGTGATGCGATGCGTGCGAAGTCCGCGATGAATAGCCTATATTATGCACATAGGCCGAGGAATCGCCGGACAGCCTTCTTATCAGTCGGCACCGAAACTGTGTAACAGCTGCAATTTTTTCAGGATCAGGACGAACGCCTGCGTGACTGACAATGTGGCCAAGAAATCGCAGTTCTTCATAGCAAAAGTGGCAATTTTCAGGCTCCAACGTCAAGCACGTAGATCGTATGGCTTGTAAAACTACCTCAAGTCTTTTAAGGTGCTGGTGATCGAAACTATGACATCATCAAGGTAGACCAAGCAGGTTTTCCACTTCAACCCAAAAAGTACGGTATCCATGGGTCTTTGAAAGATAGCAGGCACTGAGCATTAACCAAAGGGGAAGACTTTAAACTTATATAAGCCATCTGGTGTCACAAAAGCAGTCTTCTCACGGTCTCTCGGGTCTACCTCAATTTGCCAATATCCACTCCTTAAGTCCATCGATGAAAAGTAACGAGCATGTCGAAGTCTGTCGAGAGAGTCATATATACGAGAAAGTGTATACACATCTCTTTGTCACCTGATTGAGTTTTCTGTAACTTACACAGAAGCGCAGGCTGCCGTCTTTTTTTTTAACAAGGACTATAGGTGGCGCCCAGGGGCTTTTTGAGGGCTGAATGACGTCATCTTCTAGCATTTTGTCAACTTGCTTTAGTATCACTTCGCGTTCTTTTGGAACCACGCGATAGGGGTTCTGGTGAATTGGTCTTGCCATGTTATCGGTAATTATCCGATGCTTGGTTAGAGACGTGCGGCCAACTCTTGGTGTTGTCGAAAAGCAGTCTTTGAATTCGGCCAGTAGCTCAAGAAGCCTCTTTCGTTCATTCTTAGGCAAAGTAGTGCTAACGTCGAGAACTGGTGTTGAATCAAGTTTTAGCGCCTCATCAACTACTGCCAAGCCGCCTTCTGTGTCTGTGATATCGTCGAAGTAAACGATGGCCATGCCTTTTGGAAGGTGCCGGCGCTCACCACTAAAATTTGTCAGAAGCAAGTCTGTGCGTCCAGCTGTGACAATGACGATACCACTTGCGACAGAAATATCGTTTGTGAGGAGAGCGAGCTAATTCGGTCTGCAACTCCTTCGCCGTCAAACTGGACAGCAGCTGCCACAGAAACAAGCGTGCATGACCGAGGAGGGAGAACCACATCGTCATCAGTTAGACGCCGTTGGTTTGGGCTCGCCTGTGGACAATCAGGTGCGCCCGAACTGTCGCAGAACGTAATCAAACTGTCTGATATATTGATGATGGCGCCGCACTCTCGTAAGACGTCCATACCAATAATTGGATCCTTGCAGCATGTGGCGAGAACAACTAACTTTTATACTAACTGCAACTAGAATCATCATGTGCACTGGCGCGCAAGTGGGCTTGTCAGGTGGTATTTTTTTGCATTTTGTAGGCATTTTTAGTTAGTATGGAACCACTAAAAAATTAACAGATATAAAGCTCGAAGCTGTCTATTTGGACGCTATCCAAACCGATGAACAACTTTCTCATTGAAATGCCCGCCTCATTTTCGTTACTTAAAAAGTTGGTTTATAAAAGTGACCTATTTTGGCAATTAATCAAAACACAAAAATTATTCTCACTCACTCCAGGCAACAGTCAGCAACATGCATTTGATCACATCATCGTTGTGTGTGTCGGCATATTTTTAAACTTTGGCTAGAGATAGCTGGGATACCTTGTATATTTATGCAAAGAAACATGGCCAGAAAACCTATTAGTTGTTAGTGTTAAAGAACTCTAAATGTTAAAGAATGCAACGCGATAGATGGTCTTGTGATGCCATCTCTCACCAAATTTATTAATAAAAAGTGCTACTTGAAGTTCCCGTACAACATTTTTTTTATTTAAAGGACCTTAGCTTCTGACAGCAAATGCATGCAGCTACACTCCCTATAATGCAATGAAAGGTTTCAACAAGGTGGTGCTCCCCACAATGAAGCCTTACGGTCCTTTGTTTGAACAGTGCCCTGTCTGCTTAACGTATCATTTTCCACAGCATAATATTATACTAAGTAACACCACTATCCTGCTGCATTCAACCAATTTTTTTGTGGCATTTATTAGCATGCTTAAGATTTATTTTGCTTTGCCCCATTCACTTCTTTTCCACTGCAGAGAGATATGACCATAAGGGAAACCTTATGAAAATATGCAATGCTTACAAAAGGTGCCAAGTGATCACTCTTAAGTTGATTTCAACACCTCACTTTAACTATTACATTTTACACCATCCTTTCAGCCAGGATGGTCAAATTATGCTTGTGGTTTTTATAAATGAACTGCACAGCTGCTCATGGAGGCCTACGAGGTAAAAGTAGGAAGTAGACAGCTCTTGAAACGCAGCGTCTAGTGTTATTGCCAAAACAAACTTGAGCCAATGACAGGGCAAGTCCACTGAGTAAAAGCTTACTTGCCCCCCCCCCCCCCACCCTTAGATGATCAAGAACCAATAAGCAGCAGAAGGTATTTGAAAAATGTATGAAGATACAAGCTTATCATTGATTGCAGGAAGGCCATGCCGGTCATTGCAAGAATGTGCACCTTCAAGAACAAGAGTAACCTCACAGTTCTTCAATCATACCAGTGCGTTCCAAAACCGGGGCAAGCCCATGGCCAATTCTGAGGCGTTCTGAAGACTGCCGCACCATCTGGGAGCAACAATACAAAACCCTAGAGCACCTGCATGAGCTTTTGGCAAGCTGCCCAACGCCACACACAGCGCTGGTGTTGTCGCGAGCTTTTACTATGTCATTTTTTCTCAATAGATTATGCAGACATTAGCAGATGACCATGGTGTCGATGACTTGCGTGTCTGGCCTATGATGAGATTCACAACTCATATTGATTGAAGTACTATGGAATAACCTTAGAGCTTATCATGGTTTACATTGCAACACATGCACATTTATTGTGTAACACCTCGGTCTTGCACCTGAATAAGCAGGCACACACAATCATGGAAGCGATCCATATTGACCAAGCTGGTGAAGTATCTATAATTTTAAGAGACAGCTTTTTAAGTAGCAAGAGTTATTTATCAGTCCCAAGTATTTTTATGTATTTTGAATTCCAGTTTTGTTGTAATCGGCGTTTGTTCTTGCCAATTCACATACATAATGTGCACCTTGCACTGCACCTTTTCTGTTGTGTACATTTCGTGTCAGTATGCATTTATCCTCTCTCTGTGCACTACGAAATGATTAAAATGGAGCCATACCCACTCACCAAAATGTCTTCTGCTAAATCTCCTTCCCATTGCATCCTTCTCACTGTTTTCTTTCTCTCTACTGTGAAGCTAGCTTCTGCGCCCCTTTGCCCCTCCCATGGCTCTTCTCTGCACTTTTTGCCAGCCCCAGCGTGTTCTCGTGTGCTTGTATGCCACGCACATCCTCTAAGCCCCTTGTGTAAACACAGTCCTAAGAGCTTGGAACTATGCCTACCGTAAAGGACTTGCTGCGCTAATAGCAATCCAGGGGGTTTCTAGGTCCCAAAACCATTATATTTCATCATTCTTCAGAAATTTGGAATATTTGGTGCTCTTCCTCACTGCCATCGCACCATATAAATGGGCCTTTGTGCCCCCATCAGAACGTGGCTGCCGGAATTCGGGTCAGCAGCCAAGCCTCATGAACCACCACAGTGGCTGCTAGTTTCAAGATGCCTGATCGTCGTGCCCACAATCATTGCAATGTGGCTGCCATGTTGTGGCAGATCACACTTGACATCACCTTAAACATAAAAAGTACCAAATACCGCACAAATGCATTATTTTGTGATATTGCAATACCACAACACATGAACCAGTATCTGCAAAGGTGACACAGCGGTAAACAAAAACAAGACTTTAAGCCAGGCAGTTATATAGAGGCACACCCGTTTAATGTAAACTTGCACGAATGTTGTTCAGTCATTATGCAATGAGCTTCAGCAGTGCTTAAGATTTGCTATTATTGCACGCTCCTGGTCCCAACACAGAGAAATATTTCATCCCATCAACAAAGTTCTACTGCCTGCCAAAAAACAACAGAAAATGAAGTACGGTCCTACATAAGTATCATACACAACATGGATGCCAAAAAGCTTTCCTAGTTGCCCACAGTTATTAACTTGGGGCAAAATTGATGCACCACCGCATATGTAGTTTCACCCTACGCCAGCGGGCACAGACTGAGCCTGCTGGCATAACGTGTTTGCTTGATAGCTATCAACTAAACAGGAGCTCAACTATCTTGCATCTTCTAATAGAACTTCAACTGCATGTTTCTTAAGCTCCTCTACAGCACGGTAAAGGGCACCGCTGCGGTGGACGACCGGTTACAGCGCTCAGCTAAATGAAGCATGGTAAAGGGCATAGGCACCAGAAAAAAAAACATACAACAACAAACAGTTCTAACTTCAAACAAAGGTCTGTTTCCACTTTCCACTTGTACAAGAGCATTTCATTGAAGCCAAGCAGAAACCCGCAAAACCATGACGCACTTTTCGGACCGATTTCATCCCTTCAGGGGAGCCGTCCTGTTTTGAGCCATCCCAGGAACGGATCCACATTTTATTTTGAAGTTAAGGCTGTTCAATAAAAAACAGCTTCTGGCCTACCTTTTGTGTAAACCACATAGCTTTTCTTGCTTTTTGTATTTGAGTATTAAATTTTACACTAAGGCATAAAATGAAGTATAGCTTCTCTCAAAAATCAAAAACTGCATGACCATCATATTTTACATCATACCAACTCCACGTAGTAGTGGCAGTCATCCCTAATTCAGAGAATGACATTTATGCCACAAGACATTTTGTCCTCACTTGTCATGCACCATAGACAACCAATTTTCAATTAATGTTTATTTTTTCTTTAATTTAAACCTTACACTATTACACAAAATTTAGGTTGAAACTATTTGTAAGCGATTTAACTATACCTGAGAAAATGTAAGTGCCATTGATCAGATAGCTTTGCAGAAAACACTTTTCAAGTTTGGATAATTTTAAAAAAGAACTGATCTTGAGAAAAATGTATTTCTAAATTGCAAACTAAAGAGATGACTGCGCTACAAAAGCATTCTTAGTAGGACTATTTGCAATCAATGATGATTAAAACGGCAGCAAAAGAGTATATTGCGATAATCTAGCCATAGATGTTACATAAGCAACAAAGAAAAACAAGATATGTAAACAAGCGCTTGTCAGGAGGCTGGTTGCTTTGTCGGCAACTTGGTTCATTTCAAAACATGTAACAATGCGTGTGCGTGTGTATATATATATATATATATATTAGGAGAGAGAACTTTCACGCCCTCGCACTTCGATATGAATTAGCATACACAGAGGATACACGATGCGCATTTTTAGATACCACGAAGTTCAATCACACTTTAACAGGCCGAGATATGGCACCCTTAGCCCTCTTTCCTCACCCGATAAGCGACGCTCATCTTGCTGATTATGCTTTGGCGGTTAACACCTTCAGATAACCCCAATGATTCAATAAATTTATTACGGATGTTAGTCGTCAAGATGGAGATGTACCAAGCGCCAACGAGGATACATCCACATTGAACAGGACTATAGTTGCCAAACACCAACACATACATTCGGCAAACCCTTCCTTATCAATGTACAATAAACATTGAATTACCTCTGTAAAGGCGCATTTAACTTTCATGTTGTATGCCGATCCCTCTGACAGAGGGATCAAGCATATTTTTCAAGGAATGATTGCTTTTATATTTTTTTCATAAATATTACATCTTGTATATATTCGGACATGCGTGTATTATATTTTTCCTTATTTACTAATAGTCTGAATATTGTATCTGGTGCATGCAAACAATGATATTGCTATCGTTATATTACTATGCTTAACTTATTATCAACTTCTCGAGCCTTGGCTTTGAAATTATATAATTTTTGGTTTTAGGGTTGTAGTAGATTGTTTACATTCATCGTTTTTGTATCAAAATTTTTCAACAGGTCCCCAAGCGCCCGCATAAATACACCAATACAAATGGTGTAAGCAAAATTTTCCTCTGAAAGAACAAGATAAGGGCGATGATAATGGCAAACTATCCCTCGTTGCTTTTTTTAGAAATGGTCGTTAGCTGTGTGTTGAATCGAATTGAGTTTATTGCATAACAAGGTTGCGAGGAGACCAGAAGAAAAAGCTGCACAGAGCAGCTTGAGGGGAACCTTGAGTGAATATTGGTATGAACAGTCTTTGTCATGCACACAGGACCAGCTTGTTACGCGAGGCAACAAATGATGCGAAAATGACCCATCACATAATGACCACTGATGCCGGACCACGTAAACAATAGGAGAATAAACTATTTTTTATATGGCATATTGTTTGGCATTGGTTCTTCCGCATTACGCTCCTTTAAAGATCGCTACATTATGACACTGCTGCCCAAATTCATAAAAAATGACCCAAGTAAATTCTGGAATTATATTGCCGACAAAAAGAAACCCGTGGCAGAAATAGCAATTGAGGGCGTGATTGTTACTGACCAGAAAACGGTGGCTGAGCATTTTAATACGTATTTTCAGTGTGTTTTCTGGTTCTAGTACATACGTACCAAGCGGTAAAGTTTTCGATCCATCTGAAGCATCTTTTGAGTCTTACTCTGGCGTATTCGCGATGCTTTTAAACCTTAAGTCCAAAACATCGTGTGGACCGGATGATCTGCCAAATATGTTTCTAAAAAGGTATGCTAAACATGTCGTAAAATTCCTGTATAAAATTTTTTGTGTTTCATTGTCATCAAAGCTACCGGGTGACTGAAAGGCCGCTCGCATTAGTCCCGTATTTAAAAAAGGGAACCATCTTTCTCCTCAAAATTATCGTCCTATATCTCTAACGTCATCCTGCTGTAAATCGATTGAACATATTATTGCCACCCAAATAGTAAATTTTTTGGACCAACATTCTATTTTGACACAATTTCAACACGGATTTAGAAAGGGATATTCAACAGTAAAGCAATTGGTTACAGTAATCCACTCATTTGCACTAAATCTTGATAACAATAGGTAAACTGACATAATTTTCTTAGATTTCAGTAAAGCGTTTGACAGAGAACCTCACGATAAACTGATTCAAAAACTTAAGCGGATTGGCCTTCCAGACATTCTCGTAAACTGGATTGCCGAATATCTTACTAACCGGTCACAGTTTGTTGCCATTAATGACCACCGTTCACCATCTCTTCATGTCTCATCAGGTGTGCCCCAGGGAAGTGTACTGGGGCCATTGCTTTTTCTCATTTTTATTAACAATATTGTCAATGTCATAACACCTACAGTACAAATTAGATTATTTGCCGATGATTCTGTTTTGTTTCGTGATATTTTCTCTGTTCATGATCACAACGAACTTAACACAAATCTTTCCAATATAGATCAGTGGTGTAATGAATGGGAATGACCCTCAACATAGACAAAAGTGTCTGTATGCGTCTGACACATCAAAAAAATCCGCTAGACTATATCTACAAACTAGGGCTGTCATCCCTGAGAGAGGTCACTAGCTATGAATATTTGGGCTTGACCATAACTAACAATTTATCCTGGAACGTCCACATAGACAACATATGTTCAGCTGCCCTCCGAAAACTCGGGCTTTTTAAGACATAAACTGCGTAACTGCCCTCCAAATGTAAAGCTGCTTAGTTATTTTTATTTTGTAAGACCAAAATTAGAACACGCCAGCACAGTATGGGATCCTTACACTAAGTTTAATATTGATAAAATTGAGCAGGATCAAAAGAAAGCAGTTCGTTTTATATACAACAAATACCATCTGATTCAACCTCTGCACTAATGACTGCAAATGACATTCAGCCACCTGCTTCGCGCAGACTTAAACAACAGCTTGATTTCCTTTTCTTGTTACTTAACGATAAACTCGCTGTTGATCCATGACCGTATCTATCTTTCCTATCAACTAGGCAGACCCGACATCAGCATCCCAATTTGCTTACCCCATATTTCGCGAGAACTGATGTCTTTATGTATTCTATCTTTCCACGGACAGTGTCTAATTGGAACAAATTATGTGATCCCCATTCATTGTGAATTAAGTAGAGTGAATTGCATTATTTATGGTGCATGTTATTTTTGTTTTTTTGTATGTTATGTGCCCTTCCTGCTTGGACCATTTATGGTTCGCAGTATGCACTAAATAAAAAAAATAGAAAATTTTTTGTGTGGCACAAAATCACCTGCTTGTTATATGACATCATGAAGCGGGATAGCATTTTCATCTAAATGTAATTCAAGAAGGCTAGCTGCCTATCACGTAAGCAGCGGCTACATATAGAAGCTGGGGAGATGGATTATGAGTTTATTAAAATATTTCTACTTGCAGCATAACGTTGCTTAGTAGTTTGTGCGCATATACATCTCTGTGAGCTCATGCTTTCTGAGAGAAAGAGAAATAGAGAAATAAGCAGCGCTGCACCTGCATGTGCTTCTTTGCTGTCAGAGATGTATTTTGAGCTGTAAAGGGCAATTCAAGTTGAGTGAAAACCAACTAGCCCGATTCCTAACTAGGCCTTCATAGTGCTAAAACCACGGTATTTAACCTCCTCCCTGGTCCGGTGGGTGAAGTTGTGGCACAAGCTTAAAAGCTGCGTTTCCTACAGAGCTCAAGTTCAGTGCTTTATTCGTGGCCACTTTGCAAGCTGCCACTATGCCTCCAAGTTACCATAACCAAGGCTGATCAGGTTTATCATAGACTAAAGCGAAAATAATTTTTGGCCTTTCAGTGTGAAAAAACTTAAACATCAAAAACGATCCGTCAGACACATCGGCTCGCAACAGCTTCGACAGAGCAGTGGTGATGATATACCCTTTTTGAAGAAAATTATTCTCCGGAAGCAGGAAATGCTTTCACCGGTCCATAAACAGTTTGCTCGTTCCCATCCGTAACTGCAACAACAAGTCACAGCAAAATAAAAGCATGCACAAGTGATATAATATTATAGGGCCCCTGTTCAGCGCTTGTCTTCTCTGCAATACTACAGCACAAGACGCGAAAGCGTCGCACAGGTGACCCGCTCCACAAAGAGCCTACAAGGAAAATCATCACAGCGGGAATGTTGGCAAAATTTCGCTCTGTTGTAACATTGCCTCATGACATTTTCATTCTCCTGTGAAGACAAAATTGAGTGATTACTGTTGTGACGGAAAACTTTGCCTTACTTGTTGCTTTTTCTCACTTGCAGTCAAGAGTGACCATTGTGCACTGTGGAAAGTGGGGGGGGGGAGGGGCTCCAGCCCTTCCAACTATTCTCAATAAGAAAGCTTGCGCCCCCTTGCCCCCCCCCCCCTCCCGGCTGACACGCCTATACCACCGCAGCTGGGCACGTACGTCTACAATCAGCTTCATCATCTTGCACAGATTTTTCAACAGTAACTTTATGTTCTTCGATAAGGGAAGTGGCTGATCATATGAACATGAAGCAATTATGCTGCTTTTGTCATTTCATCTGTGCATTGCAATAATGTGCATTAGCAGTGCACTGAGAAAATCGTTGCATCACATTAGGCGTGATGCCTTCGGACAAGTTTCATGCCTCCGCTGTGCTGCATTCCCAAGCTATCTTCTTGTGGCAGATGTGCAAGGGCTCCCCAACAAAGCACAGAAAGGGTGCAAACCCTGTGGAAGGAGCTGGGAGGGCAGGGGCCCCTTTCGTGCCCCGGCCTGTGCCCATGTCTTCCATAGAAAAAACAAGAGTGCTTAAAGTGGCAACATGTTTTTTCTGCACCTAACTTGTGAAGCTCTGCAGGAAGACATGACCAGGAGGAATCAGCTTCACCAGATGTGGGAAAAAAAAGCACATGAAAGAGTTCTTCAAAATGCGTGGCATTCCCCTCACATGCGGAAAAAGCTACATTATTGAAATGGGCCGAGGTGTCAATGACACCCTGCAAGATTACCGATACAGTTAGAAATGTGGTAGCCGATGAATTTTCGGTCCTACATTGTTTGGAATGTAGGTACAAGACAGAATTCTAGGACAGAGTTATCTTGAATAAGAACTAGTGGAAGATGATGCAACTGATAATACGTAACATATGGCCGTACCTGGTGATGCACATGTGAGCAGCCCATCAATTTCATTATCTTAAAAAAGTTGCAATTTCTGTGTACAATGCAAACTTTTCTGTGATTCGGTCAAATCGCAGAGTGCCTCCTGGTTGGCAGGTTTTCGTCTGAAAGTGGTTCTGAAATCTGGCATAGCTCTGTAATAGATTACTCAATTGCAATGCAGAATGCTGGGCTTTGATTTCTCCTGGGACCCAGACATTTATTTTTTGCATTCGTTAGGTCAACACTGCCAATATAGGGTTTTTCTTAATGCACACGCATTCAAACTACCATCGTGGATGGCTACCTTTTACACAATAACATATGGCATAGAGGGTACCCATCACGTGTGCTTGCAGCTGCTACACAAAGAGTGTTGAAAGAAAGGCTCTGAAAGGCCGCTCTTCTAGCTTTCGCTGAGATAGTGCTGCACGTTGCGCGCGGGCCTGGCGATTTTTTTTAGCGATCAAACTACACATGTCCACAGTTCTCTCTGTGCCTGGGTAGATATAAACTGTCAATTACCTGTGGCACATACCCGCCTGCGAGTATGTGCCACACTTCTGGTGGAAAGTGCTGAAGACGTACGCGACAGGATTGTTAAATTATTTATGTCACGAACAGCGATTCACACCCATCAAACCATCTATCCTCACGTACTAATTTCGGTTATCCCCAAGCTAGGCAGATGATCACGAGAATACGCAGACGTAGGCGGCTGATAGATAGACCCAAGAATATTTATAGACGGTCAAGTGCCTGAAGCGAGCAAGAAGAAATGCTTCGCATTTATTAAACGTCAGTAGTAAGTTAGCGCTGTGTGTCTTCGTGCTCTTCTTGCTGCTTTGGTGTGCTCTGCCGCGCCCCTTATCTAAGAAACGGCCCACTACCAACAAACCACGTTTTTTGAAAATCTCTGCGAATTGTATTTCGTGTACCGCTATTCGGGTGATATAATTCGTGTCTCAGTTACTGTAGCCACGAACTTTTCTTTTATGTATGGTCGCGAAGCAATGAAGTCTTCGTTATTCAGCGTTCATCTGCCTTCGCTTTTAAACCGTTTCTTTTGGCGCCATGGAACTAGTTTCTCGCAACAGTTCTACTTACAGCAGCGTCAAAACTGAACGTGCCACGTAAAGCGCGAGCGCAACTGACACTCACCTTGACGAAGTTCACGGATATAACAGTACCCTCAATATCGAGCACAACCGCTTGTATTTCATCGCGCATATTTCAGATACCTTTCCCTTCCACAAACACTAGGTAGTTTACGCATAGAGAAATAAAAAAAGGTGAAGAGTGGACACTCCCATAGACCCCAGCGGCCCAATCGACTCTTGCACACCTAGTGGTTGATGAGAGCAAGTGGCGTGCGCTTCCGGTTTCGGTTTCACTGGCGCAAATTTTGAATTACTTTGCATAACCGACGTTTGGCTATGACGAAAGTTCATGATTTCAGACCACTATTCATCGCCCAAATGGATAGTTTTTGTAGGTCGTTTGATTTAGCGATTCCATGTTTTGTTTCGTTCAGTGGTTCGTGCGAATCGGTCGTGACGTAATTTTTATTTCGATTAAGTTATAATAAAAAGAGATGCAGGTAATGATAATTCACTACGGTTTTATTCATCGCGCTTGTGTTTTTCTTTTGGAACAAGTGATCAATGTATATATCAGTCAAAGAAACAGAGCATCCGCAATGTTTTATTCAAAGGCAAGGTAGAGTATGAGAATATAAAAAGCACAATATGACAAAGGTAGACAACAAATGCATCTCGCCTTACAAATAAATTGTAACAAATATTGTAACAAATACATAGAGAACACAGACAACGCACACATCGCTAGAGTTGGCAGAATCCGAGAAGCTGGTGAAGTATGACACACCGGGCCAGTGGGTAAGTAAGGATCTATGGCAAAAACACAGCGCACAATGCTGATGAAGAAGGACGAAGTGACATATACACAGCAATGAAGTCGCGAATCACGCCTGGGCTTAACCGAAATAATGCATAGAAAAAAAGAGCGCACAGAAACCACACGACACAATATAGCAGAAAGGCAAAGGTACAGTGTGCTGGCTGTGCTTAAGAACAGCTAGTCCAAAATGAAAAAAAGCAGACTTGATGCCTGCTTGTCCTCGGAAAGGTAGGGCTTTGCAGCTTGCTCACTACGTGAAAGACAAACTGTATGCTACAACACTGGCAGGTCTTGTGGCTTTTGTTATGCGTCGCCTTCATCAAAAACTAAAGATCACAAGTGATTTGCGTCTGGGTGTTGCTGTGACGCTTGCGAGCTAAAATGGATTGTAGTCATCACTTTATCCAGAATTGTGGACGTTAATTGGTGCTACGAGACCGGTATTACAGGGCTAATAAATAGCAGAAGGAAACCACTTTGGCTCATTATTTTTCACAAAGGCTCTACATCGTACGCTATCACTCACAAGCTATATAAAAATAAAATGGCAGCGTCCGCAGCCCCATCAAACGCTACAAGTTTGGGTATTCTTTTGAAAATTTTGATGGGCAAGATGAGGAGGTTGATGAGAAGCTAAAATACGAAAAGCGTGGTAACATGAACCGTGCCCACTTCATACTGTGTTCCTTACCCGCTCGAAGACATTTCAACAAGCGGTTTTGTTATCGATATATTACTTGAGCTGGAGAGATAAAGCATACACAGTGACCAAGCGACCCACAATAAAGTGTACAGTTCGCCCGTATTTGCTACAAAAAGTACAGACAGGATACCCAACATTCTTTTTAAGGTTATGCAAATCACTTCGAGCGAATACACAGTGTTCGTACTCCTCATAGCGGGTAACCAAAACAATGAATGCAACGAAGGAGTGGTTAGTCCAGTTGAACTGAATATAAGCATATAAGACCATAATGAAGTCTGCTGTAACGAAGTAATAACATAACAAAGCTATTGCAGGATTCGGCTCAACTCGAATACTTTAGTGTAAACCCGCCGCTAATTGCTAACCTTTGAACTTGTCAAGCTGTATGCCCGAGATTGAAGACTGGAACCTAACCCTGTCTAAGTTTCGGTTCGCAAAACCCACATGCCAACATAAATGAACCCGGCAAAACATTTTCAGAAACTTCGCGCGACACCCAGCAGAGCAGAAATGAAAATCGCCAACACTTGACAGATGGTGATACAAAACATCGCACACTTTCAGGTGATGTGCAGTGGCCTCAATTATGGCAAGAAAGTGAGATTCAAGTTGTTGTACGTATGCAAAAGCTGCTTCTGATGGCACAGTGAGATTCCCAAAAAGTTTGCTGGGGACGTGGTATGCTTTGAGCATTGTGAAATACTGGTGGGTACCCTTAAGCGTCTCACTGTCGTCTTTCAGTAACTGTGGGCAACTGCAACCGTCACATGCATTCCGAAGAAAGTGTTTGATGAGAAAACCAGCTACATAATATGCAGCGGAGTCATCGATAATATGGGAGTGAATGTTTGTCGCAAGTTCAGAGAGATCGTCTAGAGCGGGAAAGTCGTCAGGCTGTGCACACTCCTCATTATCCACAAGAGACGCACTGGTGAGGGAGAATGGCGAGAGCTGCTCTTGGAGGAGGTCACATTCATCATCCTCGACATTTCCGTATTCTGACAGCTTGAAGAGTTTTCTTATGCAGATGTGCTTCAGGCCACAAATAAATTGTGCTACATTGGGGTTAGTGTTGCAACCCTGTTTTTGCCTAATGTGGCCAAATATGTTCTCCAGGGGATCCTGTTGAAGCCTGCGTGTTAACAGGTATTCAAAATTGTAATTTTTGGAGAGGTCGTCCCATAGTTGACAAATTGCCTGAATTGTAATTTGCCAACCTACGATGGTTTGTGGTTGACGTCTGCCAACAAACTGCCATGATGCAATCCAGGGAAGCTGGCCTCGGAGGAAGTCAATCAGCTCTGAATCATTTTTCATGATTGCATGCCGCAGCTTTTGCGAAGTTCTTTTTTTACTCGAGCTGTTCAAGGCATCGAAAATCCTGTCCATACGATCACAAAATTGAGCTGTAGTGATGGCCGAGGCAGGCAGCACCTTCGCATACACCATTGCCGTGATAGCAATCGAAACTGATGCACTGAGGACCTGAGTTGCTCTGCTGACCTTCATATTAGAAAAAGGTTTCTGATGAACGTGCCGTTCAGTCAACTTTGGAGCCAATCGCAACCGCAACTCATGTGAGGATTGGTAAAGGCTTACAATGTGCGACCAGTTAACGATGTCATCCCCAATGTATAACTTGTGTGCTTGGACATTGCGCGTTGTTTTAATTAAATGCGGAACATCAAAAATGTAATATACCCGCTCACCATTAACTTTAAAAAAAGGCTTTGCTACAGTCACTCTTAGTTGGTTAGCGAGACTTACATTTGAACTGCCCTGGTCACAAATGACTGCTTTCACTGCAATATTAATGCTCCTAAGCTCCAAAATGAGTTACACCAGCAAGTTATGCATAACAGATGATGGTGTTGATGTGTGCCCTATAGTAAAAGCAACCGGTTGAACCCACTTTCTCGAAACACCAACAAGCAGAAAAACCAGTGCTCGATCAGCGATGGTTGAAGTGCGATGAGTGCCATCATCTGTAAAACCCTGGACAACGTCTCTTGAAGCATCATAGTACAAATTCTTTTTGAGTGCTATTTCGTCGAAAACTAAAGCGCACACTCGGTCCCGTTCATTCCAAGCATGAGTATTTGTTGCAATGGAAGTAAGGATTCCTGAAATTATGCCTGGAGTCATCTTTACATTAGCTAGCCACCTCCTTAATGAACGCCGGGAGGGCAAAGAAAAATATGGAGCCAGAAATCGGTATGCTCGTGGACCTCGGAAGTTTAAGTGAAGAGCGAATTTCTTGAACCACACGGGAAACCGCTTGCCCTTGCGTTTGGGCCTCAAGCGAACATGTGCAGAAAGAAGTTTAAAAACCTCCTCGGTGACGTGCGGTCGGATAACTTCAAGGGCCTTCGAAGTCGATGACGGTGCTTGGTGAGGCTGTCTCTGCAGTCTTTTGATAGTTTTCCGCTGTGCTGCTACTTTGGCTTGCAGATGTTTAATGGTTTGCTTGTACTTCATTGATGGAGACATTGTCGCTGGCACACAGGAACACACTGCAATAAACAAAAAATTGATGTAAAAGCGAAGAACAACTAATCCCATACGAGCACTTTCCTCGCTCTTTCAGACCCAAGGTGCACAACTTTCTGTGATACAAAGTTTTCGATTCCACTACCTCAAAACAAACCATTCACAATGTTGACAATGCACAAAAAAATTAAAAAATCACTGAGAGCCCACCCTTACATTTTGTAAGTGCACACGTATTGTCCTTTTGAGGATAGTTTCCTCAGAATGTCCTAAACATAAAATAGCACATTAAAAACTGCTGCAATAAAAGCATAGTCACCATTATCTCTAAGGCACTCAGGCGTGGAGCTGTTGGCGGAGACGTCTTCTGGAGGGTCTTGTGAAGCTTGTTCAGTGCCTCGGACAGTGCTGTCGGAACAATCTTGCGAGCGGCCTGCGGAAGTCTCTATATCAATCCACTCTGGTGTTGAAGTGAACATACAACTTACCGGCCACACAGGTTCCTTTTGTGACAGCTGAACGACTGGTTAAGGTTTTCTCCGGCAAGACAAAATCAGCAAAAATTCTTTCACCAGCTACAAGGGAGCTGCCACCTGCAGAGGTTTGGTCAACAGTCAATTTGGGTAAAAAAAAAAGAAATCGCGACACTGAACGCACCCTGTTCATCGGGGCACCTCAATGTGTGGGAGCCGCTTTTTGAAGCCTCTACCGCAGGTCCTGAAGAAATGAAATTACGACAATGTGTCAGAAAGAGGCTTAAAATAACACAAACTGAAGCTCATCCGCACCTTGCAGTGCAGCTTCTGCAGCCATGTCACAGTCACTACTTGAAGCGACGCTCAGAGAACCTGCATATATGTGCAGTTGGTACAAGTTACAAAGCTTGTAGCATGGGGAAACTTAAACAGCTCTTTCAAACGCATAAATTGGTCGAACGTGGAAGAAAAGAGACGGCACCAACTAGGAAACAAGTAATTTGTGATTTTTGGAATTATCAACAGTGGCAGCTTTCACTGATGAAAGGTATACGTACATGTGCACTCAGGCTTGAAGATAACGTGAAATAGCCCTTTAAAGTCTTTCAAAACAAGTTGCGCAGGTCCAGAGCATCAAAACATGACAGAAATGTAAAGCTGCTGTTAGGAAGGTAATAGCCCACAATTCACAGAATTTAAGACTTTCCAAGTGTTACTTCTGTAGTGAGGTTTCTCTATCGGCTACAAAGATCTTCACGGTTAACTGTCGCCACTGATTCAATACAAGTGGCTACTATTGCACATATTTGAGTTTCAGTCAATCACTTACATGGTGCAGCTGGTTGTACACTGGGGACAGCCATTCTTGTAAGCCTTGTGTGCCCAGGGTCCATGAAACTTTGAGCAGTAAAATGGTCGCTACAAACCCTGTACGTTGCGTACAATAGGCTGGCCGGCTTACTCAGGAGATCATCGCGTCCAGCATACTGCATCCATGCTTTCATCCTGCATTGGCAATGAACTATCAGCTGAAAGGGGAAGTGCTTGAATAGTGATTTTTTATTGTTACCCTCACTTAGCAAGTACGAAAAGTAAGCCTACAGACATGCAAACCATACAAAAGCTTTAACACACCTGCCGTCCCGTGGTACGCGGAAGAAACTCGTCCCAGGCTTCTTGTGGGTTCTGCCATTGTTGAAGCACCACGATACACAGAAGTAGCTGCCGTAGCTTGGACCGCCGGACGGCATGGCGTCAGCGCGGTCTGAAAATGTTAGTAAGTGGATGCTTCGCTGTCAAATTACGAAAAAGATATGTGCACGTCATAAGTGTACCAGCAAACCCCTTTGAATGATTAGCTAATCGATGCACAATACAAAACCAGTGATACATCTCTGACCCATAAAACTCTGACTTACAAAGATATACGTCAAGACCACGAACAAAGATCAGAAGTTTCCAGGCCGCTATCCCTTGTAATGCAATGGTATCGCGGCCTGGAAACTTTAGAACACCTTCGTGCGTACGCAGTATCAGCAGTACATTGGGAAGAAAAATCGTAGTTGAAATTTGTGCGGTAAAATCATATTGGAAACGTAAAAAAAATTTGTGGGCAGCTTGCACTAGTGGCACAAGGCTAGCGAAGAAACGAAGATGATGGCCACTTGGCTAGTCCAGATTTGCCTCCGGCACACCAAGAATTATTCGTGTTCCGAGCCTTCGGGAAACGCGTCGTGAAGCATGCGAGGCCCAGCGAACTATTCTCAATATTTTGCACCGAGCCACCGAGCCTATGACCTAGCTGCCCAGCTATGCTCAGCGCACAGACGCTCGCGTCCGTGGCAGACGCAGCACGCGTCGCCTCGGCTTGACGCCGTGCCGCCTTTGCTATACTGCATACGTTGCACAATGTTCCCGTCTAACCGCCGCATAGAGCCACAAACTTTCTTTTTAGCGAACCTCCCAGTCCTTAACAAGCTTCAGAAAAAGGTTACAACTGCGTGAATGAGACGCCACGTAAGAAACAAACTCGCACACACGAAGCGCAACGCGTGTGTGTGCATCTTTCTATGATTGTTGCATGGTGTCTTTTTCGCGCAGGCGTAACCGTTTTCTGAAAAAAATGACCCAACAAGACCAACAACATGTCATTCAACAAGCTTCGCTTGAAAACGTGCCTCACCTGTTATCTCACGCTTGAAAACGCCGACGCAGCCGACGTTGACGAAAGCGACGAATGCTTCTCGCCGTCAGTCATGCATGGGCTTGTCGCTGGGTAGATGGTGTTTATGACAGTACGGCTGAAGAAAAATAATCGCGTAAGGTGTGTTGAATAAATCGTTTTTATGTATAAAGAACATACCAAATTTGGGCGTGTAATTATTAATTTGTGAAAACAATTCTGTTGCATTGATTATAACTGTGTTTTTTTGCACTTGCGCCCTCTGAAGTTTGGTGGGAGCACTAGTTCGTTACGTAGTCGTGACGCACTTCCTAAGGCCAGGTTTGCGGAGTGTCCGCTCTTGTCTTCTTCTTTCTCTATGGTTTACGGTAAGACAACCCAACGCCTCCTCTAAACAATGCCTGGGTAATGGCTCGCACTCCCAGCATAGTTGGCCTGCCTTCTGTTTTGAGCAAGCGCCGCGCGGTGGCGCTCGCGACAAAGATATTCGATAGGCCCTTTCGGTTGAGTAACTACCGAAAGGGCAAAAATGAAATAAGGAGGGAGGCATTTTACGATAATTCAAGGGGGAAGCGCTTTACTGTTTGAAGCCAGATCGGGTTGCCTTAGAACGCGTAGTTATAAAGCAAGATTCAGTAAAGAAGAAGAACAATGCACATGCTGCGGGAAAGATAAGGAAACGGCGGAACATGTTCTGATTGAATGTGGAGATATCCACCCAGGTGTACGTTTGGGCACGAACCTACAGGAAGCCTTGGGTTTTAGGGACAACAATGGAAAGCTGAACCACACCCGCGATTGAAATAAGTAAGAGACGGTTAGAGTATTGGTGGCAGAAAATTAGAGAGAAAGGACAAAAATAAATATTGGAAAAATAAAATATGGACAGTGTGCCGTAAATGGCAGAGAACTTAAGCTGAAAATTTACCTTTTTTCCATTAAGATAGAATTTATCGAAGTAGAGGCATTAGGCCAACATAAAAAAAAGGGAAAAAAGTTTTTTTTTTTGTCGAGCCTGGTGGCATACTTGTCACCACCCCGTTATAAAGGGGACGCTCATAGCATCCATCCATCCATTCCCGCTGTCGAGGCGCCTTCGTCGAGGTCGGACGTGTTTTTGGAGAGCTCCGGAATGACAGCTACAGATAAGTGTTTTTGCATGTTTCCAGCTTGCCTCTGTATGTAGCGTTATGAGAACCGTAAGGCGCTAGCGTAAAGCTTGATTAGGTCTAGTACGGTGTACGGTTTTTTTTTTTTTAGTATTCTGTACTGTGTCTTTTTTTTTCTCCAGCCACCACGTGGCTGAGGCCTGCGCGTAGACCGACCACGTGCATGCGCAGGTGCTGTGAAGTGTAGCGTATTTATTTATTATTGTGGTTCTTTTTGGCTTAGACCAGTGTATTTTAGTACAGTTTTCTAACACGTGGGCATCGGTTAAACTGAGCTAGCCATGGTCAAAAAGACCGTAAAGTGTTCAGAGTGCGGGATAGGGTTGAAGGTGGAAATTAGTGCGGAAGAGAAAGCAGAAGATGACGCCAAGTGTAGACAGTGCGAGATCGAGGAGAAAATGAAAAATATGATGGCGGTCCAGAGTGGGCTCATGGAGAAAATCGCAGAGCTGGAGAATGCATTGGCGAAGGAGCGAGAGAAAACGTCAGCCATGGAGGAAAGGCTCCGGGCAGCCGAGAAGGGCCTATCGAAGGTCGTGAAGGGGAACGAAGACGCAGGTGACGGCGGAAGCATTATGGCGACGACCCACCGTGCGGGAGAGATGAGGGAAACAGTGCATGACAAAGGCAGATACATTGGCCACAGGGCCCAGCTACCGGAAAGTAGTTTTGAGGGAGGGAGGGAGCAAACCAGCAGCCGTGACTCACGCTAGTCACCTAGTCAGCAGCCAGGTGCAGGTTATCAGAAGGAATGTCTGAACAGGTCATCATCGCCGGTGACTCAAATTTAGTCCGATGCGCAGCGGCAATCAAGAAAGGGTGAAAGGCGACAAGAGAGTTGCGATAGGGACGTTCCCAGGACAACGCTGGGGACAGTAATGAGTCAAGCGGGTGAATGAAAACTCGCAGCTAAAGCTAACAATCGCAACCTCGTGTTAATTGCGGGGAGGGTTAATGACGTCCTAAAAAAAGAATCGTCAGGACTAGCGACGACCTTGGCGATAAGGGGTGGATGACATGCGCACCGTGTCCCCCCAGGTGCAAATTGTAGTAGCACAGTACCGGAAGTACCATGTACGCAACATCAAACCGCAAAGAGCGTAGTCGACGCAAACAAAGAGATATGGCGAAT
>WOVY01013209.1:0-19876 GCA_013436015.1 Rhipicephalus annulatus | reverse complement strand
TGCCTGAAGCGAGCAAGAAGAAATGCTTCGCATTTTATTACAGTCATAGTAGATTAGCGCTGTGTGTCTGTCGTGCTCTTCTTGCTGCTTTGGTGTTGCTCTGCCGCGCCCTTATCTAAGAACGGCCACTACCAACAACCAAGTTTTTTTGAAATTCTCTGCTAATTGTATTTCGTGTACCGCACTATCGGGTGATATAATTCGTGTCTCAGTTACTGTAGCACGAACTTTCTTTAATGTATGGGTCGCGAAGCAATGAAGTCTTCGTTATTCAGCGTTCATCTGCCTTCGCTTTTAAACCGTTCTTTTGGCGCCATGGCACTAGTTTCTCGCACAGTTCTATTACAGCAGGTCAAAACTGAAGTGCCACGTAAAGCGCGAGCGCAACTGACACTCACCTTGACGAAGTTCACGGATATAACAGTACCCTCAATATCGAGCACACCGCTTTGTATTTCATCGCGCATATTCAGATACCTTTCCTTCCACAAACTAGGTAGTTTACGCATAGAGAAATAAAAAAAGGTGAAGAGTGGACACTCCCATAGACCCCAGCGGCCCAATCGACTCTAGCACACCTAGTGGTTGATGAGAGCAAGTGGCGTGCGCTTCCGGTTTCGGTTTCACTGGCGCAAATTTTGAATTACTTTGCATAACCGACGTTTGGCTATGACGAAAGTTCATGATTTCAGACCACTATTCATCGCCCAAATGGATAGTTTTTTGTAGGTCGTTTTGATTTAGCGATTCCCTGTTTTGTTTTGTTCAGTGGTTCGTGCGAATCGGTCGTGACGTAATTTTTATTTCGATTAAGTTATAATAAAAAGAGATGCAGGTAATGATAATTCACTACGGTTTTATTCATCGCGCTTGTGTTTTTTCTTTTGGAACAAGTGATCAATGTATATATCAGTCAAAGAAACAGAGCATCCGCAATGTTTTATTCAAAGGCAAGGTAGAGTATGAGAATATAAAAAGCACAATATGACAAAGGTAGACAACAAATGCATCTCGCCTTACAAATAAATTGTAACAAATATTGTAACAAATACATAGAGAACACAGACAACGCACACATCGCTAGAGTTGGCAGAAGCCGAGAAGCTGGTGAAGTATGACACACCGGGCCAGTGGGTAAGTAAGGATCTATGGCAAAAACACAGCGCACAATGCTGATGAAGAAGGAAGAAGTGACATATACACAGCAATGAAGTCGCGAATCACGCCTGGGCTTAACCGAAATAATGCATAGAAAAAAAGAGCGCACAGAAACCACACGACACAATATAGCAGAAAGGCAAAGGTGCAGTGTGCTGGCTGTGCTTAAGAACAGCTAGTCCAAAATGAAAAAAAAGCAGACTTGATGCCTGCTTGTCCTCAGAAAGGTAGGGCTTTGCAGCTTGCTCACTACGTGAAAGACAAACTTTATGCTACAACACTGGCAGGTCTTGTGGCTTTTGTTATGCGTCGCCTTCATCAAAAACTTAAGATCCCAAGTGATTTGCGTCTGGGTGTTGCTGTGACGCTTGCGAGCTAAAATAGATTGTAGTCATCACTTTATCCAGAATTGTGGACTTTAATTGGTGCTACGAGAGCGGTATTACAGGGCTAATAAATAGCAGAAGGAAACCACTTTGGCTCATTATTTTTCACAAAGGCTCTACATCGTACGTTATCACTCACAAGCTATATAAAAATAAAATGGCAGCGTCCGCCCCCGGCCCCATCAAACGCTACAAGTTTGGGTATTCTTTTGAAAATTTTGATGGGCAAGATGAGGAGGTTGATGAGAAGCTAAAATACGAAAAGCGTGTAACATGAACCTGCCCACTTCATACTGTGTTCCTTACCCGCTCGAAGACATTTCAACAAGCGGTTTTGTTATCGATATATTACTTGAGCTGGAGAGATAAAGCATTACACAGTGACCAAGCGACCCACAATAAAGGTACAGTTCGCCGTATTTGCTACAAAAAGTACAGACAGGATACCCAACATCTTTTAAGGTTATGCAAATCACTTCGAGCGGAATACACAGTGTTCGTACTCCTCATAGCGGGTAACCAAAACAATGATGCAAACGAAGGAGTGGTTAGTCCAGTTGAACTGAATTAAGCATATAAGACCATAATGAAGTCTGCTGTAAGAAGTAATAACATAACAAAGCTATTGCAGGATTCGGCTCAACTCGAATACTTTAGTGTAAACCCGCCGCTAATTGCTAACCTTTGAACTTGTCAAGCTGTATGCCCGAGATTGAAGACTGGAACCTAACCCTGTCTAAGTTTCGGTTCGCAAAACCCACATGCCAACATAAATGAACCGGCAAAACATTTTCAGAAAACTTCGCGCGACACCCAGCAGAGCAGAAATGAAAATCGCCAACACTTGACAGATGGTGATACAAAACCTCGCACACTTTCAGGTGATGTGCAGTGGCCTCAATTATGGCAAGAAAGTGAGATTCAAGTTGTTGTACGTATGCAAAAGCTGCTTCGAGGGCACAGTGAGATTCCCAAAAAGTTTGCTGGGGACGTGGTTATGCTTGAGCATTGTGAAATACTGGGGGGTACCCTTAAGCGTCTCACTGTCGTCTTTCAGTAACTGTGGGCAACTGCAACCGTCACATGCATTCCGAAGAAGAAAGTGTTTTGATGAGAAAACCAGCTACATAATATGCAGCGGAGTCATCGATAATAGGGAGTGAATGTTTGTCGCAAGTTCAGAGAGATCGTCTAGAGCGGGAAAGTCGTCAGGCTTGCACACTCCTCATTATCCACAAGAGACGCACTGGTGAGGGAGAATGGCGAGAGCTGCTCTTGGAGGAGGTCACATTCATCATCCTCGACATTTCCCGTTATTCTGACAGCTTGAAGAGTTTTTCTTATGCAGATGTGCTTCAGGCCACAAATAAATTGTGCTACATTGGGGTTAGTGTTGCAACCCTGTTTTTGCCTAATGTGGCCAAATATGTTCTCCAGGGGATCCTGTTGAAGCCTGCGTGTTAAAGGTATTCAAAATTGTAATTTTTGGAGAGGTCGTCCATAGTTGACAAATTGCCTGAATTGTAATTTGCCAACCTACGATGGTTTGTGGTTGACGTCTGCCAACAAACTGCCATGATGCAATCCAGGGAAGCTGGCCTCGGAGGAAGTCAATCAGCTCTGAATCATTTTTCATGATTGCATGCCGCAGCTTTTGCGAAGTTCTTTTTTTACTCGAGCTGTTCAAGGCATCGAAAATCCTGTCCATACGATCACAAATTGAGCTGTAGTGATGGCCGAGGCAGGCAGCACCTTCGCATACACCATTGCCGTGATAGCAATCGAAACTGATGCACTGAGGACCTGAGTTGCTCTGCTGACCTTCATATTAGAAAAAGGTTTCTGATGAACGTGCCGTTCAGTCAACTTTGGAGCCAATCGCAACCCGCAACTCATGTGAGGATTGGTAAAGGCTTACAATGTGCGACCAGTTAACGATGTCATCCCCAATGTATAACTTGTGTGCTTGGACATTGCGCGTTGTTTATTAAATGCGGAACATCAAAAATGTAATATACCCGCTCACCATTAACTTTATAAAAAAGGCTTTGCTACAGTCACTCTTAAGTTGGTTAGCGAGGACTTACATTTGAACTGCCCTGGTCACAAATGACTGCTTTCACTGCAATATTAATGCTTCCTAAGCTCCCAAAATGAGTTACACCAGCAAGTTATGCCATAACAGATGATGGTGTTGATGTGTGCCCTATAGTAAAAGCAACCGGTTGAACCCACTTTCTCGAAACACCAACAAGCAGAAAAACCAGTGCTCGATCAGCGATGGTTGAAGTGCGATGAGTGCCATCATCTGTAAACCCTGGACAACGTCTCTTGAAGCATCATAGTACAAATTCTTTTTGAGTGCTATTTCGTCGAAAACTAAAGCGCACACTCGGTCCCGTTCATTCCAAGCATGAGTATTTGTTGCAATGGAAGTAAGGATTCCTGAAATTATGCCTGGAGTCATCTTTACATTAGCTAGCCACCTCCTTAATGAACGCCGGGAGGGCAAAGAAAAATATGGAGCCAGAAATCGGTATGCTCGTGGGACCTCGGAAGTTTAAGTGAAGAGCGAATTTCTTGAACCACACGGGAAACCGCTTGCCCTTGCGTTTGGGCCTCAAGCGAACATGTGCAGAAAGAAGTTTAAAAACCTCCTCGGTGACGTGCGGTCGGATAACTTCAAGGGCCTTCGAAGTCGATGACGGTGCTTGGTGAGGCTGTCTCTGCAGTCTTTTGATAGTTTTCCGCTGTGCTGCTACTTTGGCTTGCAGATGTTTAATGGTTTGCTTGTACTTCATTGATGGAGACATTGTCGCTGGCACACAGGAACACACTGCAATAAACAAAAAAATTGATGTAAAAGCGAAGAACAACTAATCCCATACGAGCACTTTCCTCGCTCTTTCAGACCCAAGGTGCACAACTTTCTGTGATACAAAGTTTTCGATTCCACTACCTCAAAACAAACCATTCACAATGTTGACAATGCACAAAAAATTAAAAAATCACTGAGAGCCCACCCTTACATTTTGTAAGTGCACACGTATTGTCCTTTTGAGGATAGTTTCCTCAGAATGTCCTAAACATAAAATAGCACATTAAAACTGCTGCAATAAAAGCATAGTCACCATTATCTCTAAGGCACTCAGGCGTGGAGCTGTTGGCGGAGACGTCTTCTGGAGGGTCTTGTGAAGCTTGTTCAGTGCCTCGGACAGTGCTGTCGGAACAATCTTGCGAGCGGCCTGCGGAAGTCTCTATATCAATCCACTCTGGTGTTGAAGTGAACATACAACTTACCGGCCACACAGGTTCCTTTTGTGACAGCTGAACGACTGGTTAAGGTTTTCTCCGGCAAGACAAAATCAGCAAAAATTCTTTCACCAGCTACAAGGGAGCTGCCACCTGCAGAGGTTTGGTCAACAGTCAATTTGGGTAAAAAAAAAAAGAAATCGCGACACTGAACGCACCCTGTTCATCGGGGCACCTCAATGTGTGGGAGCCGCTTTTTTGAAGCCTCTACCGCAGGTCCTGAAGAAATGAAATTACGACAATGTGTCAGAAAGAGGCTTAAAATAACACAAACTGAAGCTCATCCGCACCTTGCAGTGCAGCTTCTGCAGCCATGTCACAGTCACTACTTGAAGCGACGCTCAGAGAACCTGCATATATGTGCAGTTGGTACAAGTTACAAAGCTTGTAGCATGGGGAAACTTAAACAGCTCTTTCAAACGCATAAATTGGTCGAACGTGGAAGAAAAGAGACGGCACCAACTAGGAAACAAGTAATTTGTGATTTTTGGAATTATCAACAGTGGCAGCTTTCACTGATGAAAGGTATACGTACATGTGCACTCAGGCTTGAAGATAACGTGAAATAGCCCTTTAAAGTCTTTCAAAACAAGTTGCGCAGGTCCAGAGCATCAAAACATGACAGAAATGTAAAGCTGCTGTTAGGAAGGTAATAGCCCACAATTCACAGAATTTAAGACTTTCCAAGTGTTACTTCTGTAGTGAGGTTTCTCTATCGGCTACAAAGATCTTCACGGTTAACTGTCGCCACTGATTCAATACAAGTGGCTACTATTGCACATATTTGAGTTTCAGTCAATCACTTACATGGTGCAGCTGGTTGTACACTGGGGACAGCCATTCTTGTAAGCCTTGTGTGCCCAGGGTCCATGAAACTTTGAGCAGTAAAATGGTCGCTACAAACCCTGTACGTTGCGTACAATAGGCTGGCCGGCTTACTCAGGAGATCATCGCGTCCAGCATACTGCATCCATGCTTTCATCCTGCATTGGCAATGAACTATCAGCTGAAAGGGGAAGTGCTTGAATAGTGATTTTTTATTGTTACCCTCACTTAGCAAGTACGAAAAGTAAGCCTACAGACATGCAAACCATACAAAAGCTTTAACACACCTGCCGTCCCGTGGTACGCGGAAGAAACTCGTCCCAGGCTTCTTGTGGGTTCTGCCATTGTTGAAGCACCACGATACACAGAAGTAGCTGCCGTAGCTTGGACCGCCGGACGGCATGGCGTCAGCGCGGTCTGAAAATGTTAGTAAGTGGATGCTTCGCTGTCAAATTACGAAAAAGATATGTGCACGTCATAAGTGTACCAGCAAACCCCTTTGAATGATTAGCTAATCGATGCACAATACAAAACCAGTGATACATCTCTGACCCATAAAACTCTGACTTACAAAGATATACGTCAAGACCACGAACAAAGATCAGAAGTTTCCAGGCCGCTATCCCTTGTAATGCAATGGTATCGCGGCCTGGAAACTTTAGAACACCTTCGTGCGTACGCAGTATCAGCAGTACATTGGGAAGAAAAATCGTAGTTGAAATTTGTGCGGTAAAATCATATTGGAAACGTAAAAAAAATTTGTGGGCAGCTTGCACTAGTGGCACAAGGCTAGCGAAGAAACGAAGATGATGGCCACTTGGCTAGTCCAGATTTGCCTCCGGCACACCAAGAATTATTCGTGTTCCGAGCCTTCGGGAAACGCGTCGTGAAGCATGCGAGGCCCAGCGAACTATTCTCAATATTTTGCACCGAGCCACCGAGCCTATGACCTAGCTGCCCAGCTATGCTCAGCGCACAGACGCTCGCGTCCGTGGCAGACGCAGCACGCGTCGCCTCGGCTTGACGCCGTGCCGCCTTTGCTATACTGCATACGTTGCACAATGTTCCCGTCTAACCGCCGCATAGAGCCACAAACTTTCTTTTTAGCGAACCTCCCAGTCCTTAACAAGCTTCAGAAAAAGGTTACAACTGCGTGAATGAGACGCCACGTAAGAAACAAACTCGCACACACGAAGCGCAACGCGTGTGTGTGCATCTTTCTATGATTGTTGCATGGTGTCTTTTTCGCGCAGGCGTAACCGTTTTCTGAAAAAAATGACCCAACAAGACCAACAACATGTCATTCAACAAGCTTCGCTTGAAAACGTGCCTCACCTGTTATCTCACGCTTGAAAACGCCGACGCAGCCGACGTTGACGAAAGCGACGAATGCTTCTCGCCGTCAGTCATGCATGGGCTTGTCGCTGGGTAGATGGTGTTTATGACAGTACGGCTGAAGAAAAATAATCGCGTAAGGTGTGTTGAATAAATCGTTTTTATGTATAAAGAACATACCAAATTTGGGCGTGTAATTATTAATTTGTGAAAACAATTCTGTTGCATTGATTATAACTGTGTTTTTTTGCACTTGCGCCCTCTAAAGTTTGGTGGGAGCACTAGTTCGTTACGTAGTCGTGACGCACTTCCTAAGGCCAGGTTTTGCGGAGTGTCCGCTCTTGTCTTCTTCTTTCTCTATGGTTTACGGTAAGACAACCCAACGCCTCCTCTAAACAATGCCTGGGTAATGGCTCGCACTCCCAGCATAGTTGGCCTGCCTTCTGTTTTGAGCAAGCGCCGCGCGGTGGCGCTCGCGACAAAGATATTCGATAGGCCCTTTCGGTTGAGTAACTACCGAAAGGGCAAAAATGAAATAAGGAGGGAGGCATTTTACGATAATTCAAGGGGGAAGCGCTTTACTGTTTGAAGCCAGATCGGGTTGCCTTAGAACGCGTAGTTATAAAGCAAGATTCAGTAAAGAAGAAGAACAATGCACATGCTGCGGGAAAGATAAGGAAACGGCGGAACATGTTCTGATTGAATGTGGAGATATCCACCCAGGTGTACGTTTGGGCACGAACCTACAGGAAGCCTTGGGTTTTAGGGACAACAATGGAAAGCTGAACACACCCGCGATTGAAATAAGTAAGAGACGGTTAGAGTATTGGTGGCAGAAAATTAGAGAGAAAGGACAAAAATAAATATTGGAAAAATAAAATATGGACAGTGTGCCGTAAATGGCAGAGAACTTAAGCTGAAAATTTACCTTTTTTCCATTAAGATAGAATTTATCGAAGTAGAGGCATTAGGCCAACATAAAAAAAAGGGAAAAAAGTTTTTTTTTTTGTCGAGCCTGGTGGCATACTTGTCACCACCCCGTTATAAAGGGGACGCTCATAGCATCCATCCATCCATTCCCGCTGTCGAGGCGCCTTCGTCGAGGTCGGACGTGTTTTTGGAGAGCTCCGGAATGACAGCTACAGATAAGTGTTTTTGCATGTTTCCAGCTTGCCTCTGTATGTAGCGTTATGAGAACGTAAGGCGCTAGCGTAAAGCTTGATTAGGTCTAGTACGGTGTACGGTTTTTTTTTTTTAGTATTCTGTACTGTGTCTTTTTTTTTCTCCAGCCACCACGTGGCTGAGGCCTGCGCGTAGACCGACCACGTGCATGCGCAGGTGCTGTGAAGTGTAGCGTATTTATTTATTATTGTGGTTCTTTTTGGCTTAGACCAGTGTATTTTAGTACAGTTTTCTAACACGTGGGCATCGGTAAACTGAGCTAGCCATGGTCAAAAAGACCGTAAAGTGTTCAGAGTGCGGGATAGGGTTGAAGGTGGAAATTAGTGCGGAAGAGAAAGCAGAAGATGACGCCAAGTGTAGACAGTGCGAGATCGAGGAGAAAATGAAAAATATGATGGCGGTCCAGAGTGGGCTCATGGAGAAAATCGCAGAGCTGGAGAATGCATTGGCGAAGGAGCGAGAGAAAACGTCAGCCATGGAGGAAAGGCTCCGGGCAGCCGAGAAGGGCCTATCGAAGGTCGTGAAGGGGAACGAAGACGCAGGTGACGGCGGAAGCATTATGGCGACGACCCACCGTGCGGGAGAGATGAGGGAAACAGGCATGACAAAGGCAGATACATTGGCCACAGGGCCCAGCTACCGGGAAGTAGTTTTGAGGGAGGGAGGGAGCAAACCAGCAGCCGTGACTCACGCTAGTCACCTAGTCAGCAGCCAGGTGCAGGTTTCAGAAGGAATGTCTGAACAGGTCATCATCGCCGGTGACTCAAATTTAGTCCGATGCGCAGCGGCAATCAAAGAAAGGGTGAAAGGCGACAAGAGAGTTGCGATAGGGACGTTCCCAGGACAAACGCTGGGGACAGTAATGAGTCAAGCGGGTGAAAAACTCGCAGCTAAAGCTAACAATCGCAACCTCGTTGTAATTGCGGGAGGGTTAAATGACGTCCTAAAAAAAGAATCGTCAGGACTAGCGACGACCTTGGCGAAAGGGGTGGATGACATGCGCACCGTGTCCCCCCAGGTGCAAATTGTAGTATGCACAGTACCGGAAGTACCAGTACGCAACATCAACCTGCAAAGAGCGGTAGTCGACGCAAACAAAGAGATATGGCGAATTAGTCGAGAGAAGGGTTTCGAGGTAGTGGATTTAAACAGGGAAGTGCACAGGTGGGGTGGATTCCAAAGAGACAGGATTCATTTCGATGAGAGGCTTGGACACGAGGTGGGCTGGCGACTGGCAGGACGCGCAGTAGCTTTTTTGGGGGGCTCACGGGCCCTTCGGAGTCCGGGGTAGCTCGTAACGGGGAAAACAAACAGGAGGACGCTTTGACAGGTAGAATTGCGAAAAACCAGAAAAACCAGAAAAAAGGTAAAAGAAAAAGAAAAAAGGCGCGTGTCGCAATTAGTTACATAAACATGCAGGGTGGCAGAAAGAAGGCAAAATGGTTAGAGATTGAGGAGCAGTTAAACAAAGAACAGATAGGCGTGTATGCGGTTACAGAAACACACCTTAGAGACTTGGAAGAGCCACCACATATTAAAAATTATGTTTGGGAAGGGTGTAACAGGACCATATCGGAAAGGAAAGGTGGGGGTGTAGGAATGCTAATTCACCGCGGAGCCAAATGGGTTAGAGTGAAACAGACGTGTTCAGAGCACCTCTGGGTTCTGGGCACAGTAGGTGGAAAGGAAACGTGGCTAGGGGTAGCCTACTTGTGGACGGGGAATAACTGCAGAGAAAAGAATCAGGAGATAGTGGATTGCATGAGTGCGGATATTAAGGAATTTGGTAATGGGGCCGAAATCATCCTTCTAGGGGACATGAATGCCCACATACATGACCTTGACGGATATTCAGACACCAATGGGAAGTTATTACTAGATCTTTGCGAGCAACATAGTCTGGAGATAGTTAACACAGGGCCTAAATGTGATGGCCAGATCACATGGGAAGTCGGAAACAAGCAATCAAGCATTGATTATTGTCTCATGACTGAAGGAATTTACCACAAACTGACAGAAATGAGGATAGACGAGGAAGGCATTAACAGCTTGGGTAGTGATCATAAACGAATAACATTACAAATGGGATACGAAACTAAAAATACGAGCATGGAATCAAAGTCTGGCAGCTCGTATTTAAATGACAAACAAATAATAAATATAGCCGCAAGAGTCGAGAAAGAAGTAGGCGAAATACCAGGCAAGGACTGGGAGTATAGGGAGCTGTTACATCTAATGACGAAGGAGATAGGGAAAGAGAAGAAAACCGTTTGCTGGAAAGGAAAAAGGAAGCCAAAAAGTTGGTGGAACAAGGAAATCCGGGAGGCGATCGAGAAGCGACGCGAAGCATCACGGGAGCATAGAAAGGCAAAAAAGGAGAAGCGGCCGCAGGACGAAGTCAAAAAAATATGGGAAATATATTTGGAGAAAAAATCCCTTGTACAGAAATTGGTAGAGGCAAAAATTAAAGGTGAAAGTGAACGCTGGATGACAGAGATACACGAAAAAAAGGAGGCCGCGCCTAGGATTTTTTGGAGCCACATAAAGGCGCTAGGTAGGAAGTCTGTCACAACGCAACAACATATTCTAGATGAAGGAGGAAATCAATTGGAAGGGTACGAAGCGCTAGGTTACATCCAAAAGGTAACAGCCGATTCGTTTCAAAAGAGCGTCCAGGGGATCTCCCCAGTGAGTAAAAGTGTGGCGGAGAAAGCAACAGAGGAAGAGCTAGTACTAGATAATTTCAACTGGAAAAAGGCCGAAGGAAAAATTCCAAAGCGCACTGCCGCGGGTTTAGATGGGATTCCCGTTAGCCTCATTAACGAACTAGGACATAACACTAAAGAAGCATTGTTAAAAGCAGTAGAAAAAAGCTTAAAGGACGGACAAATACCGGACAGTTGGCGACAAAGTAGAATGAACCTAATCTATAAAGGCAAGGGAGAAAAGGACAAGATTCGCTCGTATAGACCACTAACCATTACATCGGTACTATACAGGTTGGCGATGCAAGCAGTAAAAATGAAAATAGAAACATGGGCCGAACATAACGATATTTTGGGAGAACTTCAGAACGGATTTCGAGTCGACAGGCGGTTAGACGATAACCTGTTTGTTCTCACTCAGTGTATAGAAATATCTAAAATAGAGAATAGGCCCTTGTACGTGGCTTTTCTAGACATCACTGGGGCATACGACAACGTTAATCAGGAAATTTTGTGGGATATACTGAAAGGAATGGGCATGGGCGACGACTGTATACAGCTTTTGAGGGAGATATACCGAGAAAATACAGTTTGCATAGAGTGGGAAGGAATGCGTAGCAAAGAGAACGTTGAGGTTAGCAGGGGTCTGAGACAGGGACGTCCTTTGTCCCCACTGTTATTCATGCTGTACATAGTGAGTATGGAAAAAGCGCTAGAAGGTAGCAACATTGGTTTTAATCTGTCACACAAACAGGGCGGCATGATGATTGAGCAGAAGCTTCCAGGTTTATTTTATGCGGACGATATCGTCTTATTTGCGGACAGTCGAGATGATATACAGCAGCTGGCGAATATATGCGGAAGGGAAGGTGAAGCTCTTGGACTAGGATTCAGTGTAACGAAGTGTGGTTTGATGGTATTCAATGATCCCTGTGATCAGACGGTGTCCATACAAGGCCAAGAAATACCGAGGGTAAGTGAATACAAGTACCTTGGAGTATGGGTAAATGAGAGTGATAGATACATGGAGGTACAGGAAAAAGCCTCGGCAGCAAAAGGAAAGAGGAATGCGGCAATAATGAAGCACAGAGCGTTGTGGGGATACAATAGGTATGAGGTGCTTCGAGGTCTGTGGAAGGGTGTAATGGTTCCAGGGCTTACTTTTGGGAACTCAGTGGTGTGCATGAGGGCAGAGGTGCAATCGGGAATGGATGTAAATCAAAGGACTGTGGG
This sequence comes from Rhipicephalus annulatus, assembly GCA_013436015.1. Classification (NCBI taxonomy): domain Eukaryota; kingdom Metazoa; phylum Arthropoda; class Arachnida; order Ixodida; family Ixodidae; genus Rhipicephalus; species Rhipicephalus annulatus. The sequence continues at coordinate 7,740 of WOVY01013209.1, read as the reverse complement.
ACGCCTCGCGTTGGGTGCTCACGGGAAGACGACAAACGAGGCTGTAAAGGGCGATATGGGGTGGGCAGGTTTGAGGCGAGGGAAGCGCAGAGCAAAATAAGGTTCGAAGAAAGGCTAAGAAATATGAAGGAGAGTAGATGGGCAGAGAAGGTGTTCCGTTATTTGTATAGGAAGAGCGTGGACACACAGTGGAGAAAAAGAACTAGAAGACTCACTAGTAAATATAGGGCTGGTATTGTGAGCCATATGTCAACAAAGAGCGTTAAGGGAAAAGTCAGGGAGGCGGAGAGGATTTACTGGATGGCAGCTATGGAGAAAAAACCGGCTTTGAGTAACTACCGAAAGGGCAAAAATGAAATAAGGAGGGAGGCATTTTACGATAATTCAAGGGGAAGCGCTTTACTGTTTGAAGCGAGATCGGGTTGCCTTAGAACGCGTAGTTATAAAGCAAGATTCAGTAAAGAAGAAGAACAATGCACATGCTGCGGGAAAGATAAGGAAACGGCGGAACATGTTCTGATTGAATGTGGAGATATCCACCCAGGTGTACGTTTGGGCACGAACCTACAGGAAGCCTTGGGTTTTAGGGACAACAATGGAAAGCTGAACACACCCGCGATTGAAATAAGTAAGAGACGGTTAGAGTATTGGTGGCAGAAAATTAGAGAGAAAGGACAAAAATAAATATTGGAAAAATAAAATATGGACAGTGTGCCGTAAATGGCAGAGAACTTAAGCTGAAAATTTACCTTTTTTCCATTAAGATAGAATTTATCGAAGTAGAGGCATTAGGCCAACATAAAAAAAAAGGAAAAAAGTTTTTTTTTATTTTTTTTTTGTCGAGCCTGGTGGCATACTTGTCACCACCCCGTTATAAAGGGGACGCTCATAGCATCCATCCATCCATCCATTCCCACGCGTAGTCCGGACCAATCCGGACTACGCGTGGGAATATTGTAAAGTGCCAACCACTGGCACGCGTATGCTTGCGCCTACGCGTCAAAAGCGTCTAGTCGCGCCTGTGGAGGAAAAGGGCGTGCAACTACTGGCACGCGTCGACCACGTTGACGCCCACGCGTCCAAGGCCGATGCACAATGTTGCTTGATCTTTTGGCTTAGAACTGTCCAAGTTCAGCACAGAACGGCACGTTCTCAACTGGAGCGGGAATGTATGTTTTAGAGGATATGAGAACACGTTAACAACTTGATAGTGCTTCAACCACCACAGTTTAGACTATTTTAGAAGTAATTGACATTTCAGTGCCCAAAGTAACTACAGCGGTATGTACCAGAAATCAACATCGGTGCGTGCGCCGCTCCCGCGAATGAACATTCGCGTCTAGCATGCTGTACGTCCATAATAGGCGTGTGCAGGGTTCTCCTTAAGGAAGGGGGGGGGAGGCAAAAGTTTGTCCCAGTGCCCCTCCCCAGGGCTAACTTAGCACCCCCTCCCTATTATGCTAATATATGGAGTTGACATTGAGCTCTCCCGCCCCCCCTCCTCTCTGCGGTGAATGAGGCGTGGCTGCCCTCCTAATCAGGTTTACAAACCACCGGGTTTCTATACCTGCACTACCAAAGTTACTAACAATATCTTGCATATGCTGGTACCTTCAGTATATTTACCAACATATTTTATATCAGTCAACTTAATAGTCATGCCTGCAACTTCATGATCTGACAGATTTAAGTCAGTCATAAGACTACAATTGAGGCCAGAGTAGCAGGCTTTCAGCTGATGTGCATGTTCAAAATATCTTGTAATGCAACAAAGCGCACCTGGTTCTTATTGATACAACTGATATTGGCCATAAGATAGGAACCAAATACTGCGTAGAATGCCTTCGGGCATTTTCATAGTCGAAATGTGCTCTAATGCAACTAACTGTGCCTGACACTTCATGATGTGACAGATATCGGTCATATAATTGCAACTGACCCCTGTATGGAAGACTTCTGGGCGTTGTCTTTAGTCAAAGTATTCTCTAAAACGACAAATGACACCCAACTGTTCATGAAGTCGCAGATATCGGTCATAATATTAGAACTGAAACCTTAATGCAAGACTTCTGGACGTTGTCCTTAGTCAATGTATTCTCTAACACGACAAACGACACCCAACTATTCATGAAGTCACAGATATCATCATATTATTGGAACTGAACCCTCTATGGAAGACTGCTGGACGTTGTCTTTAATCAAAGTATTCTCTAAAACGACAGACGACACCCAACTGTTCATGAAGTCACAGATATCGGCCATAATATTAGTACTGAAACCTTAATGCAAGATTTCTGGACGTTGTCTTTAGTCAAAGTATTCTCTAAAACGACAGACGACACCCAACTGTTCATGAAGTCACAGATAGCGGTCATAATATTGGAAGTGAACCCTGTATGGAAGACTTCTGGACGTTGTCTTTAGTCAAAGTATTCTCTAAAACGACACCCAACTGTTCATGAAGTCACATATATCGGTCATAGTATTAGAACTGAATCCTTGATAGAAGACTTCTTCACGTTGTCTTTAGTCAAAGTATTCTCTAAAACGACAAACGACACCAACCTGTTTATGAAGTCACAGATATAGGTCATAATATTGGAACTGAAGCCCTAATGCAAGACTTCTGAACGTTGTCTTTAGTCAAAGTATTCTCTAAAACGACAAATGACACTGAAATGTTTATTAAGTCCCAGATATCGGTCATAATATTAGAACTGAAACCTTAATGCAAGACCTCTGGGCGTTATCTTTAGTCAAAGTATTTTCTAAAACGACAAACGAGGCTGAAATGTTTATTAAGTCCCAGATATCGGTCATAATATTAGAACTGAAACCTTAATGCAAGACCTCTGGGCGTTGTCTTTAGTCAATGTATTCTCTAAAACGACAAACGACATCCAACTGTTTATGAAGTCACAGATATCGGTCATAATATTAGAACTGAAGCCCTAATGCAAGACTTCTGAACGTTGTCTTTAGTCAATGTATTCTCTAAAACGACAAACGACATCCAACTGTTTATGAAGTCACAGATATCGGTCATAATATTAGAACTGAAGCCCTAATGCAAGACTTCTGGACGTTGTCTTTAGTCAAAGTATTCTCTAAAACGACAAACGACACACACCTGTTTATGAAGTCACAGATATAGGTCATAATATTAGAACTGAAACCTTAATGCAAGACCTCTGGGCGTTGTCTTTAGTCAATGTATTCTCTAAAACGACAAACGACATCCAACTGTTTATGAAGTCACAGATATCGGTCATAATATTAGAACTGAAGCCCTAATGCAAGACCTCTGGGCGTTGTCTTTAGTCAATGTATTCTCTAAAACGACAAACGACATCCAACTGTTTATGAAGTCACAGATATCGGTCATAATATTAGAACTGAAGCCCTAATGCAAGACTTCTGAACGTTGTCTTTAGTCAATGTATTCTCTAAAACGACAAACGACATCCAACTGTTTATGAAGTCACAGATATCGGTCATAATATTGGAAGTGAACCCTGTATGGAAGACTTCTGGACGTTGTCTTTAGTCAAAGTATTCTCTAAAACGACAAACGACACACACCTGTTTATGAAGTCACAGATATAGGTCATAATATTGGAACTGAACCCTGTATGAAAGATTTCTGGACGTTGTCTTTAGTCAAAGTATTCTCTAAAACGACAAACGACACCGAAATGTTTATTAAGTCCCAGATATCGGTCATAATATTAGAACTGAAACCTTAATGCAAGACCTCTGGGCGTTGTCTTTAGTCAATGTATTCTCTAAAACGACAAACGACATCCAACTGTTTATGAAGTCACAGATATTGGTCATAATATTAGAACTGAAGCCCTAATGCAAGACTTCTGAACGTTGTCTTTAATCAAAGTATTCTCTAAAACGACAGACGACACCCAACTGTTCATGAAGTCACAGATAGCGGTCATAATATTGGAAGTGAACCCTGTATGGAAGACTTCTGGACGTTGTCTTTAGTCAAAGTATTCTCTAAAACGACACCCAACTGTTCATGAAGTCACATATATCGGTCATAGTATTAGAACTGAATCCTTGACAGAAGACTTCTTGACGTTGTCTTTAGTCAAAGTATTCTCTAAAACGACAAACGACACCCACCTGTTTATGAAGTCACAGATATAGGTCATAATATTGGAACTGAAGCCCTAATGCAAGACTTCTGAACGTTGTCTTTAGTCAAAGTATTCTCTAAAACGACAAACGACACCGAAATGTTTATTAAGTCCCAGATATCGGTCATAATATTAGAACTGAAACCTTAATGCAAGACCTCTGGGCGTTGTCTTTAGTCAATGTATTCTCTAAAACGACAATCGACATCCAACTGTTATGAAGTCACAGATATCGGTCATAATATTAGAACTGAAGCCCTAATGCAAGACTTCTGAACGTTGTCTTTAGTCAATGTATTCTCTAAAACGACAAACGACATTCAACTGTTTATGAAGTCACAGATATTGGTCATAATATTAGAACTGAAGCCCTAATGCAAGACTTCTGAACGTTGTCTTTAGTCAAAGTATTCTATAAAACGACAAACGACACACACCTGTTTATGAAGTCACAGATATAGGTCATAATATTGGAACTGAACCCTGTATGAAAGATTTCTGGACGTTGTCTTTAGTCAAAGTATTCTCTAAAGTGACAAGCCGCACCCAACTGTTCATGAAGTCACAGATATCGGTCATAATATTGGAACTGAACCCTGTATAGAAGGCTTTCGAATGTTGTCTGCAACCAAAATGTTCTCCAATGCAACAACCCACACCTACTCTTCATGATGTGACGGATTTAGGTCATGAGACTGTAATTGTACACTGTGCAGAGGGCTTTCTAATGATAAGCGTATCGGAAATATCCTCTAATGCAATGAACCGCACCTCGCTCTTAATGATACAACAGATACTGGTCATAGGAATGGAACCAAGCATTACATATAATGCCTTTGGGCATTTTTTGTGGTAAAAACATGCTTTAACGCAATTAACTGTACTTGAAACCTCATGATAAGACAGATATTGGGCATAGGACTGCAACTGAACCCTGTATGGAATACTTGTGGATGTTGTCTATAGTTAAAGTATTCTGTTAAACGACAAACTGTACCCAACTCTTCATGAAGTCACAGATATCGGTCATAATACTGGAACTGAACCCTGTATGGCAGGCAGTCAAAATGTTCTCCAATGCAATAAAACACACCTGACACTTCATGATGCAACAGATAGTGATCAGATTGGAACAAAGCACAGCGTGGAACACTTTCAGATGGTATATTTATTTATTTTCAAATACGGCAGCCCAATGTGAGGCTACTGCAGAAGTGGTGTACATATATACAAAATGAAAGCATTTAAACAGTGATATCACAGTAAGTGTGTCAACGTAAACAAATATCACTACCCCCTGAGTGCACCCCAATAAGAAATGAGAGAAACAGAACATTAATATGATACAAGTGCCTCCAAAAAGTCAGACACACTGGTATCACGAACAAAGCCAAGTAGATCATTCCAGTGTTCGACAACTTTATTTGAGCGTGTTGGAGAGCACTACAAATGACTTCTAGGCTGGACTGTCATTGCAGATCAGTGCTCTGTTGGAGGTTTCTGCACTTTGCTGCTAGTTTCAATATCTTTTAACATCTACAAAGTGCATCTGACACTTCTTGATGAGACAGAAATTGGTTTTGAGACGGCAGCCAAGCACTGTGGCTTTCACATGTCATAAATAGCCAAAATACCCTAGAATGCAATAAAGCATGCCCAAAATTTTTGATCGGACAGATACCGGTCATAGGATTGCACCAGAGCACCATACAGAAGTTTTGGCAAGTTTCTTAACATAGCCTAACTGAATGTGCTTAAGTGCATGCATATATAGTCCAAGTTAATGTGTATACTAAAGACCTGAAAAGAAATGAAGCAGTCCTTGGAAACACATACAAAGATTCAATGTTTGAAACCATCTAATAATATCTTCAGCTCATCACAGTCTAGAGGAACAGATAAATACATGCACAGTTCTGAAAGATCTCATAAGTCACATGAGGTATTTTTTGCATTTCTTCTATACAAAGTGCAGTACAGTACTAGTGCACCTTCATTTTTTCTGTGTATACATGTGGTGACCTTCTCTTCCTACTATTGTGTCATCGTGCAACTAATTTCAAATCAGGCGCTTCTCACAAGGTTTTCAGTTATCTGTCTAGCTGTAAACAAAACGCGTGTTATATTATAATGAACTGTAAAACGACAGAGAAGCACCATCGTATGCCTACAGCTATGAGTATCAGAATGAACTATAAATTAAGAATGTGTATGTTAGAATGCCTCCAAACAATGTATGTGCAACTGAGCGTGGCCGAGAAGCAGAACAAGCGAGAAGTGAAATAGCAGGCAATACCAGCAGCACTTAATCATGCAACTTTCTTTTTCGATCACCAACAGCAACGCACGCTCTAGTTTCTATCTTGGATATGAATGGACATGAGACTGCTGACAGCTGAATGTGTCAGCGTCGCTGGTACCCGTCACGAAAATCACATCACACTGATACCAACCAGAGCACGCTTGGCAACACACACGAAAACGATTTGCACCGAAGCCAACGAATGTTTCAGCGTCATACAATTCGCGAATACACTTATATAAGTACGTATGATTTCACATCACCAAAATGTGCTGGCTAGTGCGAGGTTCCTTTCGGCGATGATGAATACCGATGTTGAAAACAAACACAGTGTAGATAAAAACTCCTCCGTGTGCACTACGCAATGTTTTGGGCGTCGTATACGGTGTCTATGTTGCGACGGAAACTACCGTAGATCTTTCTCAGCCGATGTTCCTCGCATGTGTTGGTTCATACGAACTAGACGGTAGAGGCCTACGCTGGATCCAGATGACACCTTAGAAGTGTGGGCAGCTTGGGCTAGTTGGTATGGCATGATGATAGTTATTGCGCGAGTACAAAACGACGACACAGAGACAAGAAGGACACGAAAGACACGAGCGCTCGTGTCCTTCGTGTCCTTCTTGTCTCTGTGTCGTCGTTTTGTACTCGCGCAATAACTATCGAGATGACACCGCTCTGAATTGCCTCCGCGGTAGGCGAGGGCTCACGCTCAAAGCTTCGAAACCTCCGAAGTCTGTTCACACTTATTTTTAGCACAGAAAATCACAAATCAAAGCACAAGAACACCGACATGCTCCAGTAGTCTGTGCGATGTTTTCGCTCGGCCGACGATCGCACTCGGGACCGGTGCCGGCATTTGGTGGATTTGTCGGCGTCGCTCGAACTCGGCACGAAACCGCGTCACGCTGGTAGCACTCGCAGTCGTTCGTCGTTTCGTTTGTCGTTCTAGATTACGAAGCGGTCATTCAGGAACGTTTGGTAGTAGTTTTCATGCTTGCTTTCAGCACTCGGCTGGCCTTCGAAGCGGCGGCCATTAGGCACAGCATTCGGAGTCATCGCGGCCTCTGGTTGGCTGGCGCGCGGCCTCTGGTTGGGTGGCGCCGCTGTACGCGTGGTGACGTAGAGTACACGAGGCGAAATATCAAGCCTGGCTTGATCCCTCGCCTGCTCGCGTATGCCCCTCCGAAGCCGCCGCGAGAGCGCGCATTTGACGCTTTTGACGCGTAGACGCGAGCGAACGCGTGCCAGTGGTTGGCACTTATAGAACAGAAGGCAGCAGAA
>WOVY01013208.1:0-15999 GCA_013436015.1 Rhipicephalus annulatus | reverse complement strand
CGTAGTCGTGACGCACTTCCTAAGGCCAGGTTTTGCGGAGTGTCCGCTCTTGTCTTCTTCTTTCTCTATGGTTTACGTAAGACAACCCAAACGCCTCCTCTAACACAATGCCTGGGTAATGGCTCGCACTCACAGCTAGTTGGCCTGCCTTCTGTTTGAGCAGCGCCGCTCGCGGGTGCGCTCGCGACAAGATATTCGATAGGCCCTTTCGGTTGAGTAACTACCGAAAGGGCAAAAATGAAATAAGGAGGGAGGCATTTTACGATAATTTCAAGGGGAAGCGCTTTACTGTTTGAAGCAGATCGGGTTGCCTTAGACGCGTAGTTATAGCAAGATTCAGTAAAGAAGAAGAACACTGCACATGCTGCGGGAAAGATAAGGAAACGGCGGAACATGTTCTGATTGAATGTGGAGATATCCACCCAGGTGTACGTTTGGGCACGAACCTACAGGAAGCCTTGGGTTTTAGGGACAACAATGGAAGCTGAACACACCCGCGATTGAACTAGTAAGAGACGGTTTAGAGTATTGGTGGCAGAAAATTAGAGAGAAAGGACAAAAATAAATATTGGAAAAATAAAATATGGACAGTGGTGCCGTAAATGGCAGAGAACTTAAGCTGAAAATTTACTTTTTCTCATTAAGATAGAATTTATCGAAGTAGAGGCATAGGCCAACATAAAAAAAAGGGAAAAAAGTTTTTTTTTTTTCGAGCCTGGTGGCATACTTGTCACCACCCCACCTTATAAAGGGGACGCTCATAGCATCCATCCATCCATTCCCGCTGTCGAGGGCGCCTTCGTCGAGGTCGGACGTGTTTTTGGAGAAGCTCCGGAATGACAGCTACAGATAAGTGTTTTTGCATGTTTCCAGCTTGCCTCTGTATGTAGCGTTATGAGAACGTAAGGCGCTAGCGTTAAAGCTTGATTAGGTCTAGTACGGTGTACGGTTTTTTTTTTTTAGTATTCTGTACTGTGTCTTTTTTTTTCTCCAGCCACCACGTGGCTGAGGCCTGCGCGTAGACCGACCACGTGCATGCGCAGGTGCTGTGAAGTGTAGCGTATTTATTTTATTATTGTGGTTCTTTTGCTTAGACCAGTGTATTTAGTACAGTTTTCTAACACGTGGGCATCGGTAAACTGAGCTAGCCATGGTCAAAAAGACCGTAAAGTGTTCAGAGTGCGGGATAGGGTTGAAGGTGGAAATTAGTGCGGAAGAGAAAGCAGAAGATGACGCCAAGTGTAGACAAGTGCGAAGATCGAGGAGAAAATGAAAATATGATGGCGGTCCAGAGTGGGCTCATGGAGGAAAATCGCAGAGCTGGAGAATGCATTGGCGAAGGAGCGAGGAGAAAACGTCAGCCATGGAGGAAAGGCTCCGGGCAGCCGAGAAGGGCCTATCGAAGGTCGTGAAGGGGAACGAAGACGCAGGTGACGGCGGAAGCATTATGGCGACGACCCACCGTGCGGGAGAGATGAGGGAAACAGGCATGACAAGGCAGATACATTGGCCACAGGGCCCAGCTACCGGGAAGTAGTTTTGAGGGAGGGAGGGAGCAAACCAGCAGCGTGACTCACGCTAGTCACCTAGTCAGCAGCCAGGTGCAGGTTTCAGAAGGAATGTCTGAACAGGTCATCATCGCCGGTGACTCAAATTTAGTCCGATGCGCAGCGGCAATCAAAGAAAGGGTGAAATGCGACAAGAGAGTTGCGATAGGGACGTTCCCAGAGACAAACGCTGGGGACAGTAATGAGTACAGCGGGTGAAAAACTCGCAGCTAAAGCTAACAATCGCAACCTCGTTGTAATTGCGGGAGGGTTAAATGACGTCCTAAAAAAAGAATCGTCAGGACTAGCGACGACCTTGGCGAAAGGGGTGGATGACATGCGCACCGTGTCCCCCCAGGTGCAAATTGTAGTATGCACAGTACCGGAAGTACCAGTACGCAACATCAACCTGCAAAGAGCGGTAGTCGACGCAAACAAAGAGATATGGCGAATTAGTCGAGAGAAGGGTTCGAGGTAGTGGATTTAAACAGGGAAGTGCACAGGTGGGGTGGATTCCAAAGAGACAGGATTCATTTCGATGAGAGGCTTGGACACGAGGTGGGCTGGCGACTGGCAGGGACGCGCAGTAGCTTTTTGGGGGGCTCACGGGCCCTTCGGAGTCCGGGGTAGCTCGTAACGGGGAAAACAAACAGGAGACGCTTTGACAGGTAGAATTGCGAAAAACCAGAAAAACCAGAAAAAAGGTAAAAGAAAAAGAAAAAAGGCGCGTGTCGCAATTAGTTACATAAACATGCAGGGTGGCAGAAAGAAGGCAAAATGGTTAGAGATTGAGGAGCAGTTAAACAAAGAACAGATAGGCGTGTATGCGGTTACAGAAACACACCTTAGAGACTTGGAAGAAGCCACCACATATTAAAAATTATGTTTGGGAAGGGTGTAACAGGACCATATCGGAAAGGAAAGGTGGGGGTGTAGGAATGCTAATTCACCGCGGAGCCAATGGGTTAGAGTGAAACAGACGTGTTCAGAGCACCTCTGGGTTCTGGGCACAGTAGGTGGAAAGGAAACGTGGCTAGGGGTTAGCCTACTTGTGGACGGGGAATAACTGCAGAGAAAAGAATCAGGAGATAGTGGATTGCATGAGTGCGGATATTAAGGAATTTGGTAATGGGGCCGAAATCATCCTTCTAGGGGACATGAATGCCCACATACATGACCTTGACGGATATTCAGACACCAATGGGAAGTTATTACTAGATCTTTGCGAGCAACATAGTCTGGAGATAGTTAACACAGGGCCTAAATGTGATGGCCAGATCACATGGGAAGTCGGAAACAAGCAATCAAGCATTGATTATTGTCTCATGACTGAAGGAATTTACCACAAACTGACAGAAATGAGGATAGACGAGGAAGGCATTAACAGCTTGGGTAGTGATCATAAACGAATAACATTACAAATGGGATACGAAACTAAAAATACGAGCATGGAATCAAAGTCTGGCAGCTCGTATTTAAATGACAAACAAATAATAAATATAGCCGCAAGAGTCGAGAAAGAAGTAGGGCGAAATACCAGGCAAGGACTGGGAGTATAGGGAGCTGTTACATCTAATGACGAAGGAGATAGGGAAAGAGAAGAAAACCGTTTGCTGGAAAGGAAAAAGGAAGCCAAAAAGTTGGTGGAACAAGGAAATCCGGGAGGCGATCGAGAAGCGACGCGAAGCATCACGGGAGCATAGAAAGGCAAAAAAGGAGAAGCGGCCGCAGGACGAAGTCAAAAAAATATGGGAAATATATTTGGAGAAAAAATCCCTTGTACAGAAATTGGTAGAGGCAAAAATTAAAGGTGAAAGTGAACGCTGGATGACAGAGATACACGAAAAAAAGGAGGCCGCGCCTAGGATTTTTTGGAGCCACATAAAGGCGCTAGGTAGGAAGTCTGTCACAACGCAACAACATATTCTAGATGAAGGAGGAAATCAATTGGAAGGGTACGAAGCGCTAGGTTACATCCAAAAGGTAACAGCCGATTCGTTTCAAAAGAGCGTCCAGGGGATCTCCCCAGTGAGTAAAAGTGTGGCGGAGAAAGCAACAGAGGAAGAGCTAGTACTAGATAATTTCAACTGGAAAAAGGCCGAAGGAAAAATTCCAAAGCGCACTGCCGCGGGTTTAGATGGGATTCCCGTTAGCCTCATTAACGAACTAGGACATAACACTAAAGAAGCATTGTTAAAAGCAGTAGAAAAAAGCTTAAAGGACGGACAAATACCGGACAGTGGCGACAAAGTAGAATGAACCTAATCTATAAAGGCAAGGGAGAAAAGGACAAGATTCGCTCGTATAGACCACAACCATTACATCGGTACTATACAGGTTGGCGATGCAAGCAGTAAAAATGAAAATAGAAACATGGCCGAACATAACGATATTTTGGGAGAACTTCAGAACGGATTTCGAGTCGACAGGCGGTTAGACGATAACCTGTTTGTTCTCACTCAGTGTATAGAAATATCTAAAATAGAGAATAGGCCCTTGTACGTGGCTTTTCTAGACATCACTGGGGCATACGACAACGTTAATCAGGAAATTTTGTGGGATATACTGAAAGGAATGGGCATGGGCGACGACTGTATACAGCTTTTTGAGGGAGATATACCGAGAAAAATACAGTTTGCATAGAGTGGGAAGGAATGCGTAGCAAAGAGAACGTTGAGGTTAGCAGGGGTCTGAGACAGGGACGTCCTTTGTCCCCACTGTTATTCATGCTGTACATAGTGAGTATGGAAAAAGCGCTAGAAGGTAGCAACATTGGTTTTAATCTGTCACACAAACAGGGCGGCATGATGATTGAGCAGAAGCTTCCAGGTTTATTTTATGCGGACGATATCGTCTTATTTGCGGACAGTCGAGATGAGATACAGCAGCTGGCGAATATATGCGGAAGGGAAGGTGAAGCTCTTGGACTAGGATTCAGTGTAACGAAGTGTGGTTTGATGGTATTCAATGATCCCTGTGATCAGACGGTGTCCATACAAGGCCAAGAAATACCGAGGGTAAGTGAATACAAGTACCTTGGAGTATGGGTAAATGAGAGTGATAGATACATGGAGGTACAGGAAAAAGCCTCGGCAGCAAAAGGAAAGAGGAATGCGGCAATAATGAAGCACAGAGCGTTGTGGGGATACAATAGGTATGAGGTGCTTCGAGGTCTGTGGAAGGGTGTAATGGTTCCAGGGCTTACTTTTGGGAACTCAGTGGTGTGCATGAGGGCAGAGGTGCAATCGGGAATGGATGTAAATCAAAGGACTGTGGGACGCCTCGCGTTGGGTGCTCACGGGAAGACGACAAACGAGGCTGTAAAGGGCGATAGGGGGTGGGCAGGTTTTGAGGCGAGGGAAGCGCAGAGCAAAATAAGGTTCGAAGAAAGGCTAAGAATATGAAGGAGAGTAGATGGGCAGAGAAGGTGTTCCGTTATTTGTATAGGAAGAGCGTGGACACACAGTGGAGAAAAAGAACTAGAAGACTCACTAGTAAATATAGGGCTGGTATTGTGAGCCATATGTCAACAAAGAGCGTTAAGGGAAAAGTCAGGGAGGCGGAGAGGATTTACTGGATGGCAGCTATGGAGAAAAAACCGGCTTTGAGTAACTACCGAAAGGGCAAAAATTGAAATAAGGAGGGAGGCATTTTACGATAATTCAGGGAAGCGCTTTACTGTTTGAAGCGAGATCGGGTTGCCTTAGAACGCGTAGTTATAAAGCAAGATTCAGTAAAGAAGAAGAACAATGCACATGCTGCGGGAAAGATAAGGAAACGGCGGAACATGTTCTGATTGAATGTGGAGATATCCACCCAGGTGTACGTTTGGGCACGAACCTACAGGAAGCCTTGGGTTTTAGGGACAACAATGGAAAGCTGAACACACCCGCGATTGAAATAAGTAAGAGACGGTTAGAGTATTGGTGGCAGAAAATTAGAGAGAAAGGACAAAAATAAATATTGGAAAAAATAAAATATGGACAGTGTGCCGTAAATGGCAGAGAACTTAAGCTGAAAATTTACCTTTTTTCCATTAAGATAGAATTTATCGAAGTAGAGGCATTAGGCCAACATAAAAAAAAAGGAAAAAAGTTTTTTTTTTATTTTTTTTTTGTCGAGCCTGGTGGGCATACTTGTCACCACCCCGTTATAAAGGGGACGCTCATAGCATCCATCCATCCATCCATTCCCACGCGTAGTCCGGACCAATCCGGACTACGCGTGGGAATATTGTAAAGTGCCAACCACTGGCACGCGTATGCTTGCGCCTACGCGTCAAAAGCGTCTAGTCGCGCCTGTGGAGGAAAAAGGGCGTGCAACTACTGGCACGCGTCGACCACGTTGACGCCCACGCGTCCAAGGCCGATGCACAATGTTGCTTGATCTTTTGGCTTAGAACTGTCCAAGTTCAGCACAGAACGGCACGTTCTCAACTGGAGCGGGAATGTATGTTTTAGAGGATATGAGAACACGTTAACAACTTGATAGTGCTTCAACCCACCACAGTTTTAGACTATTTTAGAAGTAATTGAACATTTCAGTGCCCAAAGTAACTACAGCGGTATGTACCAGAAATCAACATCGGTGCGTGCGCCGCTCCCGCGAATGAACATTCGCGTCTAGCATGCTGTACGTCCATAATAGGCGTGTGCAGGGTTCTCCTTAAGGAAGGGGGGGGAGGCAAAAGTTTGTCCCAGTGCCCCTCCCCAGGGCTAACTTAGCACCCCCTCCCTATTATGCTAATATATGGAGTTGACATTGAGCTCTCCCGCCCCCCCTCCTCTCTGCGGTGAATGAGGCGTGGCTGCCCTCCTAATCAGGTTTACAAACCACCGGGTTTCTATACCTGCACTACCAAAGTTACTAACAATATCTTGCATATGCTGGTACCTTCAGTATATTTACCAACATATTTTATATCAGTCAACTTAATAGTCATGCCTGCAACTTCATGATCTGACAGATTTAAGTCAGTCATAAGACTACAATTGAGGCCAGAGTAGCAGGCTTTCAGCTGATGTGCATGTTCAAAATATCTTGTAATGCAACAAGCGCACCTGGTTCTTATTGATACAACTGATATTGGCCATAAGATAGGAACCAAATACTGCGTAGAATGCCTTCGGGCATTTTTCATAGTCGAAATGTGCTCTAATGCAACTAACTGTGCCTGACACTTCATGATGTGACAGATATCGGTCATATAATTGCAACTGACCCCTGTATGGAAGACTTCTGGGCGTTGTCTTTAGTCAAAGTATTCTCTAAAACGACAAATGACACCCAACTGTTCATGAAGTCGCAGATATCGGTCATAATATTAGAACTGAAACCTTAATGCAAGACTTCTGGACGTTGTCCTTAGTCAATGTATTCTCTAACACGACAAACGACACCCAACTATTCATGAAGTCACAGATATCATCATATTATTGGAACTGAACCCTCTATGGAAGACTGCTGGACGTTGTCTTTAATCAAAGTATTCTCTAAAACGACAGACGACACCCAACTGTTCATGAAGTCACAGATATCGGCCATAATATTAGTACTGAAACCTTAATGCAAGATTTCTGGACGTTGTCTTTAGTCAAGTATTCTCTAAAACGACAGACGACACCCAACTGTTCATGAAGTCACAGATAGCGGTCATAATATTGGAAGTGAACCCTGTATGGAAGACTTCTGGACGTTGTCTTTAGTCAAAGTATTCTCTAAAACGACACCCAACTGTTCATGAAGTCACATATATCGGTCATAGTATTAGAACTGAATCCTTGATAGAAGACTTCTTCACGTTGTCTTTAGTCAAAGTATTCTCTAAAACGACAAACGACACAACCTGTTTATGAAGTCACAGATATAGGTCATAATATTGGAACTGAAGCCCTAATGCAAGACTTCTGAACGTTGTCTTTAGTCAAAGTATTCTCTAAAACGACAAATGACACTGAAATGTTTATTAAGTCCCAGATATCGGTCCATATATTAGAACTGAAACCTTAATGCAAGACCTCTGGGCGTTATCTTTAGTCAAAGTATTTTCTAAAACGACAAACGAGGCTGAAATGTTTATTAAGTCCCAGATATCGGTCATAATATTAGAACTGAAACCTTAATGCAAGACCTCTGGGCGTTGTCTTTAGTCAATGTATTCTCTAAAACGACAAACGACATCCAACTGTTTATGAAGTCACAGATATCGGTCATAATATTAGAACTGAAGCCCTAATGCAAGACTTCTGAACGTTGTCTTTAGTCAATGTATTCTCTAAACGACAAACGACATCCAACTGTTTATGAAGTCACAGATATCGGTCATAATATTAGAACTGAAGCCCTAATGCAAGACTTCTGGACGTTGTCTTTAGTCAAAGTATTCTCTAAAACGACAAACGACACACACCTGTTTATGAAGTCACAGATATAGGTCATAATATTAGAACTGAAACCTTAATGCAAGACCTCTGGGCGTTGTCTTTAGTCAATGTATTCTCTAAAACGACAAACGACATCCAACTGTTTATGAAGTCACAGATATCGGTCATAATATTAGAACTGAAGCCCTAATGCAAGACCTCTGGGCGTTGTCTTTAGTCAATGTATTCTCTAAAACGACAAACGACATCCAACTGTTATGAAGTCACAGATATCGGTCATAATATTAGAACTGAAGCCCTAATGCAAGACTTCTGAACGTTGTCTTTAGTCAATGTATTCTCTAAAACGACAAACGACATCCAACTGTTATGAAGTCACAGATATCGGTCATAATATTGGAAGTGAACCCTGTATGGAAGACTTCTGGACGTTGTCTTTAGTCAAAGTATTCTCTAAAACGACAAACGACACACACCTGTTTATGAAGTCACAGATATAGGTCATAATATTGGAACTGAACCTGTATGAAAGATTTCTGGACGTTGTCTTTAGTCAAAGTATTCTCTAAAACGACAAACGACACCGAAATGTTTATTAAGTCCCAGATATCGGTCATAATATTAGAACTGAAACCTTAATGCAAGACCTCTGGGCGTTGTCTTTAGTCAATGTATTCTCTAAAACGACAAACGACATCCAACTGTTTATGAAGTCACAGATATTGGTCATAATATTAGAACTGAAGCCCTAATTGCAAGACTTCTGAACGTTGTCTTTAATCAAAGTATTCTCTAAAACGACAGACGACACCCAACTGTTCATGAAGTCACAGATAGCGGTCATAATATTGGAAGTGAACCCTGTATGGAAGACTTCTGGACGTTGTCTTTAGTCAAAGTATTCTCTAAAACGACACCCAACTGTTCATGAAGTCACATATATCGGTCATAGTATTAGAACTGAATCCTTGACAGAAGACTTCTTGACGTTGTCTTTAGTCAAAGTATTCTCTAAAACGACAAACGACACCCACCTGTTTATGAAGTCACAGATATAGGTCATAATATTGGAACTGAAGCCCTAATGCAAGACTTCTGAACGTTGTCTTTAGTCAAAGTATTCTCTAAAACGACAAACGACACCGAATGTTTATTAAGTCCCAGATATCGGTCATAATATTAGAACTGAAACCTTAATGCAAGACCTCTGGGCGTTGTCTTTAGTCAATGTATTCTCTAAAACGACAATCGACATCCAACTGTTTATGAAGTCACAGATATCGGTCATAATATTAGAACTGAAGCCCTAATGCAAGACTTCTGAACGTTGTCTTTAGTCAATGTATTCTCTAAAACGACAAACGACATTCAACTGTTTATGAAGTCACAGATATTGGTCATAATATTAGAACTGAAGCCCTAATGCAAGACTTCTGAACGTTGTCTTTAGTCAAAGTATTCTATAAAACGACAAACGACACACACCTGTTTATGAAGTCACAGATATAGGTCATAATATTGGAACTGAACCCTGTATGAAAGATTTCTGGACGTTGTCTTTAGTCAAAGTATTCTCTAAAGTGACAAGCCGCACCCAACTGTTCATGAAGTCACAGATATCGGTCATAATATTGGAACTGAACCCTGTATAGAAGGCTTTCGAATGTTGTCTGCAACCAAAATGTTCTCCAATGCAACAACCCACACCTACTCTTCATGATGTGACGGATTTAGGTCATGAGACTGTAATTGTACACTGTGCAGAGGGCTTTCTAATGATAAGCGTATCGGAAATATCCTCTAATGCAATGAACCGCACCTCGCTCTTAATGATACAACAGATACTGGTCATAGGAATGGAACCAAGCATTACATATAATGCCTTTGGGCATTTTTTGTGGTAAAAACATGCTTTAACGCAATTAACTGTACTTGAAACCTCATGATAAGACAGATATTGGGCATAGGACTGCAACTGAACCCTGTATGGAATACTTGTGGATGTTGTCTATAGTTAAAGTATTCTGTTAAACGACAAACTGTACCCAACTCTTCATGAAGTCACAGATATCGGTCATAATACTGGAACTGAACCCTGTATGGCAGGCAGTCAAAATGTTCTCCAATGCAATAAAACACACCTGACACTTCATGATGCAACAGATAGTGATCAGATTGGAACAAAGCACAGCGTGGAACACTTTCAGATGGTATATTTATTTATTTTCAAATACGGCAGCCCAATGTGAGGCTACTGCAGAAGTGGTGTACATATATACAAAATGAAAGCATTTAAACAGTGATATCACAGTAAGTGTGTCAACGTAAACAAATATCACTACCCCCTGAGTGCACCCCAATAAGAAATGAGAGAAACAGAACATTAATATGATACAAGTGCCTCCAAAAAGTCAGACACACTGGTATCACGAACAAAGCCAAGTAGATCATTCCAGTGTTCGACAACTTTATTTGAGCGTGTTGGAGAGCACTACAAATGACTTCTAGGCTGGACTGTCATTGCAGATCAGTGCTCTGTTGGAGGTTTCTGCACTTTGCTGCTAGTTTCAATATCTTTTAACATCTACAAAGTGCATCTGACACTTCTTGATGAGACAGAAATTGGTTTTGAGACGGCAGCCAAGCACTGTGGCTTTCACATGTCATAAATAGCCAAAATACCCTAGAATGCAATAAAGCATGCCCAAAATTTTTGATCGGACAGATACCGGTCATAGGATTGCACCAGAGCACCATACAGAAGTTTTGGCAAGTTTCTTAACATAGCCTAACTGAATGTGCTTAAGTGCATGCATATATAGTCCAAGTTAATGTGTATACTAAAGACCTGAAAAGAAATGAAGCAGTCCTTGGAAACACATACAAAGATTCAATGTTTGAAACCATCTAATAATATCTTCAGCTCATCACAGTCTAGAGGAACAGATAAATACATGCACAGTTCTGAAAGATCTCATAAGTCACATGAGGTATTTTTTGCATTTCTTCTATACAAAGTGCAGTACAGTACTAGTGCACCTTCATTTTTTCTGTGTATACATGTGGTGACCTTCTCTTCCTACTATTGTGTCATCGTGCAACTAATTTCAAATCAGGCGCTTCTCACAAGGTTTTCAGTTATCTGTCTAGCTGTAAACAAAACGCGTGTTATATTATAATGAACTGTAAAACGACAGAGAAGCACCATCGTATGCCTACAGCTATGAGTATCAGAATGAACTATAAATTAAGAATGTGTATGTTAGAATGCCTCCAAACAATGTATGTGCAACTGAGCGTGGCCGAGAAGCAGAACAAGCGAGAAGTGAAATAGCAGGCAATACCAGCAGCACTTAATCATGCAACTTTCTTTTTCGATCACCACAGCAACGCACGCTCTAGTTTCTATCTTGGATATGAATGGACATGAGACTGCTGACAGCTGAATGTGTCAGCGTCGCTGGTACCCGTCACGAAATCACATCACACTGATACCAACCAGAGCACGCTTGGCAACACACGAAAACGATTTGCACCGAAGCCAACGAATGTTTCAGCGTCATACAATTCGCGAATACACTTATATAAGTACGTATGATTTCACATCACCAAAATGTGCTGGCTAGTGCGAGGTTCCCTTTCGGCGATGATGAATACCGATGTTGAAAACAAACACAGTGTAGATAAAAACTCCTCCGTGTGCACTACGCAATGTTTTGGGCGTCGTATACGGTGTCTATGTTGCGACGGAAACTACCGTAGATCTTTCTCAGCCGATGTTCCTCGCATGTGTTGGTTCATACGAACTAGACGGTAGAGGCCTACGCTGGATCCAGATGACACCTTAGAAGTGTGGCAGCTTGGGCTAGTTGGTATGGCATGATGATAGTTATTGCGCGAGTACAAAACGACGACACAGAGACAAGAAGGACACGAAAGACACGAGCGCTCGTGTCCTTCGTGTCCTTCTTGTCTCTGTGTCGTCGTTTTGTACTCGCGCAATAACTATCGAGATGACACCGCTCTGAATTGCCTCCGCGGTAGGCGAGGGCTCACGCTCAAAGCTTCGAACCTCCGAAGTCTGTTCACACTTATTTTTAGCACAGAAAATCACAAATCAAAGCACAAGAACACCGACATGCTCCAGTAGTCTGTGCGATGTTTTCGCTCGGCCGACGATCGCACTCGGGACCGGTGCCGGCATTTGGTGGATTTGTCGGCGTCGCTCGAACTCGGCACGAAACCGCGTCACGCTGGTAGCACTCGCAGTCGTTCGTCGTTTCGTTGTCGTTCTAGATTACGAAGCGGTCATTCAGGAACGTTTGGAGTAGTTTTCATGCTTGCTTTCAGCACTCGGCTGTGCCTTCGAAGCGGCGGCCATTAGGCACAGCATTCGGAGTCATCGCGGCCTCTGGTTGGCTGGCGCGCGGCCTCTGGTTGGTTGGCGCCGCTGTACGCGTGGTGACGTAGCGTACACGAGGCGAAATATCAAGCCTGGCTTGATCCCTCGCGCCTGCTCGCGTATGCCCCTCCGAAGCCGACGCCGAGAGGCGCATTTGACGCTTTTGACGCGTAGACGCGAGCGAACGCGTGCCAGTGGTTGGCACTTAATAGAACAGAAGGCAGCAGAAAGGGGGGTGGTATTGGGGCATTCATTCATAAAAGTACAGACTGCCAAAGGGCCAAGCAGGAGTGCAAGGAACATTTAGGGCTAAAAGGGAAAGTGGCAGGTCAAATGACACTCATTGGTTTCGTGTACTTGTGGACGGGAGCAAAGGCCAGAGATGAAAACCAGGCAATGGTAGAGTGTATATCAAAGGACATTCAGGAGTTAGGAAGAGAGTGCGAGATAATTATACTAGGAGACATGAATGCGCACATAGAAGATATAGATGGGTATACTGACCCAACAGGCAAAATGATCATGGATATGTGTGAAAGGCTTGATTTTATCATTTGCAACAGTACCGAGAAGTGTGAAGGGCAAATAACATGGGAGGTAGGAAGGCTTCAGTCGACGATAGATTATGCTCTGATGTCACATAGGATGTATGATAAGCTCAGGGGAATGAACATAGATGAAGGTGGCTCCAGAAGTCTGGGTAGCGATCACAACGTATCAAGCTAAGTTTTGGTAGAGCAGTGAAAGTGGGAAGGAGACAAGATGA
This sequence comes from Rhipicephalus annulatus, assembly GCA_013436015.1. Lineage (NCBI taxonomy): Eukaryota > Metazoa > Arthropoda > Arachnida > Ixodida > Ixodidae > Rhipicephalus > Rhipicephalus annulatus. Next base: position 2,901 of record WOVY01013208.1, on the reverse strand, counting down.
GCAACTACAGGGAAATTTTTATTCAGAAAGGAAAATTGAAATACCAACTAGGCCCCGCCGCGGTGGTCTAGTGGCTAAGGTACTCGGCTGCTGACCCGCAGGGCGCGGGTTCGAATCCCGGCTGCGGCGGCTGCATTTCCGATGGAGGCGGAAATGTTGGAGGCCCGTGTGCTCAGATTTGGGTGCACGTTAAAGAACCCCAGGTGGTCTAAATTTCCGGAGCCCTCCACTACGGCGTCTCTCATAATCATATAGTGGTTTTGGGACGTTAAACCCCACATATCAATCAAATACCAACTAGACAAATTGAGAAAGTAATCACGGAAGATAATAAGACAGTGTGGACATACACGAATCTAATTAGAATCTTTGAGCTAGAGCTTGCTAAGACGCGTGACAAGTCACCCCGGAAAAAAAGACACAAACCCAAAAGTTGGTGGGATGAGGAAGTTAAGAGAGTCATAGCAAAACGTCAGGAAGCCTCTAGGGAACACAGACATGCTAAGCAGCGGGGTGAACCGACAGATGATGTTGAAAGAAAATGGGAAATCTTTCTAAGCTGTAGAAGGAATGCATCCCTTGTGATCAATGAAAAGATTAGAAGAGAGCTCAGTGGCTGGCAGAAGTACATAAAAAAGATAGAAAGGCAGCTGCAAAATTTTGGAACCATTTTAAACTCCCTAAGAAATTAGACGAGCCTAGAGCAGAGTTTTATAACTACAGCCCAAGGTGCTAGGCTAGAAGGGGACGAAGCTATTGAATATATAAGAACAAGGGTGAACCAAAAATTTCAACGAAGAAGTACTTTATGCACCACATTAGACAAGGACGAATCAAGTGGTGCAATGGCTCCATTTTCACAACGAGAGTGGGAAAGGGCTGAGAAAAGGGTTCTAGTAGTACATCAACAGGCCCAGATATCATTCCAATTAGGCTGATAAAGACATTAGGTCCGAAGTCTAAGCAGGCATTGAGAGAAGCAGTGAGCAAAATAATAATCGACGGTGAAGTTCCCGATGAATGGAAACTTAGCAGGATGAGCATGATCTATAAAGGAAAGGGGGACAAAGCTGATATAAACAACTACCGTCCTATAACAGTGACATCGGTGGTCTACAGGCTGGCGATGCAGATTGTAAAGGAACGACTGCAGGCATGGATAGAGGATGAGGGGGTGCTGGGGGAACTGCAGATTGGGTTTCGGAAACACAGGAGTTCGGAAGACAATCTCTTCTCACTGACGCAGTGCATCGAAATAGCAGAAAAGGAACACAGGCCGCTGTGGCTAGCATTTTTTGGATATCAAGGGAGCGTACGATAGCGTGGTTCAAGAGAAATTGTGGGGAATACTGGACACACTAGGCGTGGAGCATGTAGTTACTAATCTTTTAAAGGGTATCTATAAAGGTAACAAGGTAGTTATAAAGTGGGAAAAACAGGTATCCAAGCCTGCAGAGGTAAAACGGCGGCTTAGGCAGGGGTGTCCCCTGTCACCCTTATTATTCATTATGTACCTACAAGGATTAGAGGCCAAATTAGAAAGAAGTGGACTGGGCTTCAACCTCTCTTTAGTCAAACAAGGAAAAGTTATTGATCAGGCACTACCAGCATTAATGTACGCGGATGATATAGTGCTAATGGCTAACAACAAGGAAGATTTGCAGAGATTGATGGACATCTGCGGTAATGAGGGAGATAGTTAAGATTTTAGATTCAGTAAGGAAAAATCAGCAGTCATGATTTTCAATGACAACGAAGGTAGTGAGCTTAGAATAAAGGAGGTCACGCTAGAGATAACAGATAAATACAAATATCTGGGCGTATGGATAAGCAATGGGACCGAGTACCTGAGGGAACACAAAATATACGTGACGACTAAAGGTAACAGAAGTGCAGCAGTGATGAAAAATAGGGCACTGTGAAATTACAATAGGTATGATGTTGTGAGAGGAATATGGAAAGGGGTCATGGTTCCTGGGCTGACGTTCGGCAATGCGGTCTTGTGCATGAGATCAGAAGTTCAAGCAAGATTAGAAATTAAGCAACGTGGAATAGGTAGGCTTGCTTCAGGAGCTCACGGGAATACACCAAATCAGGGAGTACAAGGTGATATGGGATGATGATCAGTGAAGGGCAGGGAACCTAGCAGCGACATAAAATTTGAGAAGCGATTGAGAGAAATGGGGGAGAAGCGTTGGGCTAGGAAGATTTTCAGCTACACGTACATGAAGAATGTCGATACAAATGGAGGAAGCGAACCAAGAAATTGACTCTTAAATACTTAGAAAACAGCAGGTGGCCAAACCAAAAAGAACTATCGGTTAAGAAGAAAGTGAAGGAAATGGAGACTGACATGTGAAGAATGGCCATGATTAAGAAGTCCGCACTAGAGATCTATCGAACTTTTAAGCAGGAAATTGCAGAAGAAAGGATCTATGATAATATTGGGGTAGTTCCTACTGTTTGAGGCCAGGACGGAGTGACTGCAACCAAGACATATCGGGCCAAATACGAAGGGGTAGAAACAGTATGCAGTGCGTGTTGAGAGAGGAAGAAGAACTGCCGAACACTTGATATGTTCTGTAAAGGGCTTCATCCTATAGTTCAGGATGATGGCGCAGAGTTTTTCAAAGCACTGGGGTTTAGGGAGCGGGAGGGCAAAATAGACTTTAAGAGGGAGACTTAACTAGAAGGAGGTTTTCTGATTGGTGGCTAAAGTCAATGCACTATGGAAAATTAAACTCTTCACTGCAAAGTACGAATCCTCAACTCACTTCTTAAGGAAAAAAATAATCTAATTTTGGTCTATTAGGTATTACGGCTTGGTGGCGCTAGCCAATGCTGAATCTAAAGGGTACAGCCATATCCATCCATCCATCCATCCATCCATCCATCCATCCA
>WOVY01013207.1:0-173264 GCA_013436015.1 Rhipicephalus annulatus | reverse complement strand
GGTGGTTTGCACCATGGAACACTTTTTCGTTTTTTTTTTCGATATGGTAGTATCTCCGAATGGGAATTCGCAGGTTGCACATTCGATCCTCCGTGGCACCTTGTTTTTTTGTTATTTTACGGGGCGGGTGTTTTTTTACACCGTTTTTATACAATTCCTTTTTATTTTTTGTGGCAGCTCGTCACGGTGATTTTGACGCCATTTCGCGCTCAAGCATTGCCGGCACTGCAGCACCCACCATATCCAACCATGCGCCATGGTGGACGTTTCCCAGCCATCACCCACTACATTAATCCACTATAATGGTGGGTAGTGGTTTACACCATACCCACCATTCGTTTTTTTCTGATAGAGGAGCCTTCTTCCCAGTGCTGTCGACTCAGCACAAGTGCAAGCTACCCCACCGATGCAGTATTTCCTGAAGATTACCTGCTTGTGACGCACCGATACCATACCTGCGTTGCTCCACTTCTATCCTGCCGCAATGTGAGCCATTCTTTGTTCTACTTTCTTCTGCTGTGCGGCTCACATTCAAGGCGCTACCTAAGAAATATTCGGCGGATCGACGGGACTGCTGACCTTTGCACGGGGGGCAGCTTCACATTTAGTTCCTCCGCATCCGGTCTGTCTCGGCAGCTGCATGTTCCCCGCAATTCCACCACCTCCGTTCTTGCAATGCCCTGGCATGCCACCGAATCCCTGGAAAAGTTGGCGTCGTCTCTTGCAAGTGTACGTCGACGCGGTGGCCCCGGGCAGTATGCCAGACACGAAGAAGGCATTGCTGCTCAGCGCGCTTGGAGAGGGGTTTGCAAGCTCACTACAAGGCTGCTGACGAGCAGACGCTGCCTGTGAATGCGTCCAGGCTTCCGGAGATGGCGCAACTTGCGACGCGTACCAGCAAGCCTTAGCCGTTCTCGACGCCTACTTCACGCCGCCTGAAGACGATTTCTGCGTACGGGCCCGATTCCGGCGGAGAGTTCAAGAACCGTACGAGACTCCCGTCCAATTCATTCTAGCACTGCGGCGGTTGGCCAACAACTGCAATTTCAGCACCATAGCAGAGACAATGATACAAGACCAGATTTCGCACGGTCTGCATGACCCCACTCTGCTTAGGTCATTTGTTCAGATGGGGGATGCTTCCACAGTCCAGGCAGCGTTGGAACATGCCAGGGAAGAGGTGTGCGTCAAAGATGATGATCAAAACTTTATAACTCCCAAAAAAGAGGACCGACCAAGAGGTCGGTTACGCTGCTTAGGGGAAGTCAGTGGGGATCCCTTGGGGCACCGTGGCCTCATATGCGCATGAGATTACCCGGCGTTGCTGTGCCGAGTCAATGATTTGCAGAATGAACTCCCCCGTATCTTCTGTGTAAGAAGCGTCAACCGCGCGTTGAAGCAGCTGGCTGCTCTGCAGGCCAACTCGATTACGCGACGCTAGCATCCCCGCCACGGTGTTCGTCCTCCTCGACCCACACTGCTACAACGTTATGTTTCCAACCCTGATGTGCCACCGGCCCTCCAAGGTCTGCGGAAATCTTGCAATTATACCGGGACATACTTCGGCTTCACCAACTACGACGATTCTGGTCCAGACTAACAGCGTGTTCGCTCGTACTGCATCTGTCAGCATATCAGCTTACCGTGCTCCTGATGTGCCTGCTCCTGTCGTGTTTCCTGCGGTTGAGCATACCGGGAACTCTACCTGCTTGCGTATCAGCTTAACATACGTCGGTTGTGCCGGCTGCTCCAGTCTTTCCTACTGCTGCTTCCACCCCGGCTGTGCGTCTTTCGGCTTGTGGTGGCCTTTGGGATGCTGTGTGGGTTCTTGATCCGCCGGAGGTGCATTCACTAAGCGTGCCAGCCATGATTCCAAAGTCGGTCACTGTTCGGCGTATGGTGGAGGTGCTTCCGCAGGTCACGTCTGCGGCGGCCGTGCCCGTTTCGGCTCTCTGCAAGGCGCCTGCATCGGTGGCGCCAAGCCATGCCCCATCGGAGCTTCATGGCATGCTTGTTCCGGCCCCCATGGTGCTGGAAGTGCATTGGAAAAAGAGCACATGGGCTGATTCTTTCGCACCACTGGACTGCTGTGGACGGCGACAGTGCCTGTCGTGGAAATGGCAACACTACAGGCGTCGACGCAGTAGACAGTGGCTATGCAGACATCCTCTCTCGTGGGAGGAGATGATAGGGTGGTGTGCGGCGTGTGCCTTGCCTTTTTGTGTGTTGTACATTCCTTTTGGCTGGCATGCTGTGCAGCATGTTCTTTGTCTTTCTGTGTTTGCTGTGCAATTTCTGACGTGTTATATTGTGCCTTTCCTTACTTGTCTGTGCACACTGTCAATTTTTATTTTATTGTGTATTTTTCTTTGCCTGATATACTGTTGTATTTTTTGGTATGCGTGCTGTATACATTTTTATTATCATTAGTTAATGTGTCATGTGCTAGGACCCCGAGTAATCTTATTGCAAGGAGGGGGGGGGGGTGATGTCGTGTCGTGGTTTCAGCTCTGGTTTTCAATCCAGTCAGCGTGCCCCTAGGGGCGCTGTACATTTGTGTATATTTGTATATGTGTGTATGTTTGTCTATTTGTATATAGGTGTATATGTGCACAAATAGAAATTAAGCAACGTGGAATAGGTAGGCTCGCATTAGGAGCTCACGGGAATACATTAAATCGGGGAGTACAATGTGATATGGGATGGACATCATTTTCGGGCGGGGAAGCTAGCCACAAGATAAAACTTGAGAAGCGATTGAGAGAAATAGGAGAGTAGCGTTGGGCTAGGAAGGTATTCAGCTACTTGTACATGAAGAATGTCGATACAAAATGGAGGAAGTGAACCAGAAAATTGACTCGTAAATACTTAGAAAAACATCAGGGGGCCAAACCAAAAGAATTATCGGTTAAGAAGAAGGTGAAGGAAGCTAGGACCAATATGTGGAGAATCGGCATGATTAAGAAGTCCCGCACTGGAGATCTATTGAACTTTTAAGCAGGGAAATTACGAAGAAAAAGATCTATGACAATACTCAGGGTAGTTCTCTATTGTTTGAGGCAAGGACGGGAGTATTGTGAACCAAGACATATCAGGCCGAATACGAAGGGGTAGGCACGGTATGCAGTGCGTGTGGAGAGGCAGAAGGGACTACTGAACACTTGATAATGTTCTGTAAAGGACTTCACCCTACAGTTCAGGATGATGGCGCAGAGTTTTTCAAAGCACAGGGGTTTAGGGACAGGGAGGGCAAAAATAGACTTTGAGCACGTACAACTAACTAGAAGGAGGTTATCCGGTTGGTGGCTAAAGTCAAGGCACGAGTGAAAATTAAACCCTTCACCGCAAATTACGAATCCTCAACCTCACTATCTGAAGGAAAAAATATATCTAGTTTTTGTTCATTAAGCATTACGGCTTGGTGGCGCTAGCCACCACCTGATCTAAAGGGTACAACCATATTCATTCATCCATCCATCCATCCATTCATCCATATCGTAATGTTTGTGCATATAAAGAGAGAGTTGTTGCTTGGCTACCGGCTGCTGCGTACCTCGTATCAGCGGCCGGCGCTTCAGCGCCGTGCCCTGTGCTCTGTGTGTGGCGCGTTCGCCGCACTATACTACAGAAATGTAAGTGAGAAATCACGTAAGGTTGAGGAGAAGAGAAATCGCCAGACAAATAGTAAGAGAACAAGTAAATTATCGGATATTCATGTACACTGTAGCATAGAAAAAGTGAAAAGAAAAAAGTGATTGTGAGAAGCACTGATGAAAGGGCTAGAAGAACTGAGTGGTTGAGGGAGTACTATATAAAGAAGACAAAAGAAGCAAGATAAAAGGAAAAGAAGACGAAAAAAACTAAATATGCTTGGCTAGGTGGTGGCAATTTTATGGTAGTTCCACTGCACTTAGATTTCACAAGCGTATCCTGGCTTTTTCGTGTTTTTTTACCATACCGAGTTTTATTGCCTTATGAGGAGACCCTATCAACACATGCAAAATTGATCCAACCTCGTAAGCGGGGAAATGTGTTGAACGTGACATCGCAAGTCAGGTCATCCGATCATAGCACGGCATGGTTATAGCACGGCAAGGCAGCAGCACAGGCAGCAACAGCAGCAGAAACCGCTGCAGCGAGGCGATTGATGTTTCCTTCCTTGCCCTTTTCATTGGTTAGGCAAAAGATGACACGCAATCCATCACCAAACAAAAATTTGCGTTTTGAGAAAGCTGAGCAAGACGCTTTACTTATACAAGAAACAGCTAGACTGTACAATCATCTTTGCGCAATGTTTTCTTTGTTCTCACTAGCTCCTATAGCTTTGGAACACTCATCGTTTCTATGACGTTCCTGTGTATCTGAGTGAAGTAACTGTACAGAAGCCATTACTGGATCTGCATAATGGGCTCTCTTACGGACGCTCCCACCACCCCACCAATTACACTGAGGACATACAGCGTGTAGACCTGATAATACTGGATTTATCACAACGCGCCGCAAGGTCAAAAGCGGTAATAGCGTCGGTAGAGAATCAGCAAGAGCAAGCCGGATGTACGGGCAGCGTCGCAGCAGCAACCAGGCCATCTTAGCTCGTGCCTCGCGCCAACGTGTCGATGTCGCTGCAGTAGTGGGCATTCCTCGTCACTACACTTCGTCCCCCGTTGGAAAAGCAGCCATCCTGGCCACTCACGATGAAACAGAGTACGAGCGGATCGTAATAAGGTTTCAGCCACTGTACGTGAACAATTTCACGTCCCCGAAAGCGCTGGTCTGTGGATGGCGTAACGGGCTCGACGTTGTAGTTAACCGGGAAAGTCTGCGAGCCAATGCGGTAGGGTCCCTGGTATTTTGAAAAAAAACTTCGAGGAAAGGCCTGTAGGCACAGCGGGAACCCAAAGCCACACAAGTGTGTCCGGAACAAAAATAAGGTACGGGTGGTTATCGTCACGCCGAGATTTTTTGTCTCCATTAGTCGATGAATGTGAACGACTGGGCGAGCTTACGGCATTCCTCGGCACGGCGAGCAGCTTCGGAGATGGGCGTAGACTTGGAGGAATCAGGTTGGTAGGGCAGAATCTAGTGTGGTGGAAGGGTCTCGGCCATATAACAGGAAAAATGTTGAAAAGCCCGTAGTCGCCTGTGGAGCAGTATTGTAGGCGTATGTCACAAAAGGCAGAATGAGGTCACCGTCGGAGTGGTCTGAGGCAACATACTTTGATATCATATCCCCTAGGGTACGGTTGAATCTTTCCGTCAATATATTTGTCTGCGGATGGTAGGTGGTGGTAGTCCGGTGAATGATACGGCATTCGGCAAGGAGTGCGTTGACGACTGCAGAGAGGAATAAACGTCCTCTGTCGCTGAGAAGTTCATGCGGTGCACCGTGACGGAGAATGAAGTGCCGATACGTCGCGTGCTGTGGCAGCAGGCAAAGCGGCTGTTTCTGCGTATCGCGTCAAATAGTCGACAGCGACAACAGTCCAACGGCTTCCGGAAGCCGTGAATGGAAGAGGCCCGTACAGATCGATCGCAATGCGGTCAAAAGGCCTGGCTGGGCAAGGGATCGGTTGGATCGGACCAGAGGTATGATGAGGCAGAGCTTTCCGTCGTTGGCACTGAGGGCATGACTGAATGAACTTGCGCAAAAAGGTGTACATGCCTTGCCAATAATACCGGGAGGAAAGACGAGCGCATGCTTTGAAGATGCCCGCATGTGCGCACTGAGGGTCAGCGTGGAAAGTTGAACATATTGCAGCACGAAGATGGCGAGGTATGACCAGTAACCACTTTCAACCGTGAGACTTGTATTTCCTGCAATACAGGAGGCCATCGCGGACCTCAAAGTGAGACGCTTGACGGCACAACGTTCGAGAAGATGCAGAAGTCGACGGATCTGAAAAGAAACTTAGAAGAGAGCTGATCCAGTCATCCTTGCGTTGCTCAGACGCCATGTCACAGTTTTCTGGGAACGCAAACCATTTCGTCCACGGCAGATAAACATGCAGAGCTGTCGGAGGACATAGGTGAGCGTGATAGAGCATCGGCATCAGTGTGACATCAGTCAGACCTGTAGACAACACGCATGTCGAACTCTTGCAACGACAAAGCCCAGAGAGCTGAACGGCCAGAGAGGTCCTTCAACGTGGATAACCAACAAAGCGCATGGTGATCGGTGACTACATCGAAAGGGCGACCATTTAGGTACGGTCTAAATTTACCTAGAGCCCATATAATTGCCAGACACTCCTTTTCTGTCACAGAATAGTTCTTCTCCGCTTTGGGGAGGGTACGGCTTGCGTATGCGACTACGTACTCCTGGAATCCCGATTCGCGCTGCGCGAGCACGGCGCCGAGTCCAACACCACTGGCATCGGTGTGTACCTCCGTCGGAGCAGTCGGGTCGAAATGGCGCAAGATTGGCGGCGAGGTTAACAGGCGGCGCAACTTTTCTAAAGCATCGTCCCAGGCGGGTGATCAAGGGTAACTTTTCGAGTCACTGCGTAGAAGTTCAGTCAAGGGCGTGGTGATCATAGCGAAATTCCGAATAAAGTGGCGGAAATACGAGCAGATGCCAAGAAAGCTGCGCAGATCCTTCGGAGACGCAGGTTTAGGGAACTCTGCAACTGCCCGAAGCTTGGTGGTGTCAGGAAGAATGCCCTCTTTAGATACAACGTGACCGAGGATGGTGAGCTGACTTGCGCCGAAGTGGCATTTCTTCAGGTTGAGCTGAAGGCCGGCGTCAGTTAGGCACTGCAGCACTTCATCTCGCCTGCGGATATGCGTTGGAAAATCCAGTGAAAATATAATCATGTCATCCAAGTAGCACAGGCAGGTTTTCCACTTCAGGCCACGCAAAAGATTGTCCATCATCCGCTCGAATGTTGCGGGTGCGTTGCAAAGACCAAAAGGCATGACACAGAATTCGTGAAGGCCATCAGGTGTGACAAAGGCCGTCTTAGGCTGATCTTCAGGTGTCATAGGGACTTGCCAGTAGCCACTCCGTAAGTCAATAGAAGAGAAGAACTCCACGCCTTGGAGGCAGTCAAGGGCATCGTCGATTCTCGGTAACGGGTAAACGTCCTTTTGAGTTATTTTATTAGGACAACGGTAGTCAACACAGAAGCGAATTGGCCCGTCCTTCTTCTTAACAAGAACGACTGGAGATGCCCAGGGGCTGTTGTTCAAAGGCTGGATGACGCCACGCTTGAGCATGTCAGCTACTTGGTCATTGATAACCTGGCGCTCGGCTGCGGACACGCGATAGGGTCTTTGACGCAATAGCGCGTTGGTACCCGTGTTGATGCGGTGACACACGGCTGACGTGCGGCCGAGGGGAGTATGCTGGCTGTCGAAGGAATAACGGAACTTGTTCAGCAATATATATATATATATATATATATATATATATATATAGAGAGAGAGAGAGAGAGAGAGAGAGTTGTTCTATAGCACGAGCGATCTATCCATAAACCTCGCTGATTTTCTGCATTGTAAAAACAGCTTGAATTGACTGAACATATTTGTAGCATATTTTGATATGTAGGTTGGGAGACGATTGAGATACAAAAAAAGATAAAACCAATGAAAACAAATGTATACATTAAACATAGCCACAGTGAAGCTCATGTAACGGTGATCCCTCAATTCATTTGGCAGCATCAACTGCTGGAGCACTCCAATGGTTTTCTCTCCTGATGAGCTTTGACGCCAAGCTCCAGAGTTCTGTTAAGAAAAAAGCGTGTTCACAAATAGTTGTTTTGCACCAAATGAGTGCAGTCGGGAACATTTCTTGTTCCCACCATGTGCCGTGATGCTATTTACGTTGAAAATGACGTATCTTGGGCGCCACCGTCACACTACGGCATCTTAGTTTTCGCAAAACTTCTCCACTTCAAAAAAAAAACATGCTTGATCCCTCCGTCGTACGAAGCAGCATAACGCCAAAGTTAAATGTGAATTCAAAGGAATACACGCTAGTTTGTTGTGAATCAATATGAAATACTTATTCATGGTCTATTCGCATTTGGCTGCTACGGCATAGTTTCACGTGTATTACCCACAGTGACGTCTAGAGGCACATTTACATCCCGATTACCAATACTCATCACAACAATAAACCGTCGTTGTTGTTGAAGTAGTAACATATATCTGAACACATCATATGCCCCTACGCAAGGAAACACGCAATGGCGCACACTAGTAACCTGCACCTGTATGCGAATATGTATAATCTTATAGGAAACTGAAGCTCATGTGTGCGGAGTGCCGACAACACCACGCCTAACCCTGGCAAAGAACTCCGGAAAACTTGGCGGAGTCAGTGTGTTTACAAGAGCACGTGCGATGATACGCTCGCTGTGCGAAGTTGCCTTTCCGCCGGGAAGCGTCAGTGAGGTCCGAAGTATTGTTGTGTTGTGGGCTGCCAAAAACAATGCAGACAACACCAAGGTATGCTCTCCACGCGTAAATCTGTATAAGTTTCGCCCCGCCGCGGTGGTATAGTGGCTAAGGTACTCGGCTTCTTACCCGCAGGTCACTTGATGAAATCCCGGCTGCGGCAGCTGCATTTCCGATGGAGGTGGAAATGTTGTAAGCCCGTGTGCTCAGATTTCGGTGCCCGTTAAAGAACCCCAGGTAGTCAAAATTTTCGGAGCCTTCCACTACGGCGTCTCTCGTAATCATATGGTGGTTTTCCGACGTTGAACCTCGCATATCAATTAGCTGTGTCAATTTCGCTGCAAGTACAAGGAATTAGGAACAGGCTAGCGGAGTTATGCGGTTGACAGAGAAAATCGTTAGCCACGCGATAGTTTGATCTGCCTTGCTAGTCGTAATGGGTACGGTCATATATTATAGAATGGTCTCGAGCCTTTTACTAGAAGGCCATAGAGGTGGCTGCAGTGATAAGGTGAATTCGCTTAAGGAACGCAGCGCAGACATTGACATCCGTTCACAGTGAAATTGAGGTTTCTCCCCCTCGCAAATATAGGCTCCCTAAATATCCTCGCTCTGCCAATAAGGTGGGTTTGCCAGGTGGGATTGTTATGTGGGGTTTAACGTCCCAAAACCACCATTTGATTACGAAAGACGCCGTAGTAGAGGGCTCTACCAGGTGGGAGAAATGAACTGTTTTAATGGTATTTTGTACAAGTTTGGGTCACGAACACGTTTTTTTTCTGTTCTACAAAACGGCGGCCAACTTCAGAAAACAATCCTTCAGCTTTCATAAATCACTATATAAAAAAATAAAATCCACGCTGCCTTCAATGTAAGTGAGCGACCTGTGAGAACCAACATGGCGGCCCGTCAAGTATGGTGGCCGTTTGAGCCAGTTGTCAGAAACCATAATCGAAGTTGTCACCACCCTAAAACACGTAGACGCGTCTACATGAATGCTCCCTAAACGGTTGTGTCGTCCGCGATCTGCGACACCGGCGTAGCTCTCGCCGACTGGGGCCCAGCCCTCCGACTTCTTCAACCGTTTCCCCCTCCTTTTGTATATCTTCTCTCCTTTTTCTTCACTTTTGTGTGGCGAGTGCTGTGTCTTCTGTATCTTTCTCTTTCTACTATTCTGTTTTATCCCCATCCCCTACAAGGAGCTAAGCCGTGTCGCCTCTAAAGCAGAGAGAAATTTGCTACTTTTTCTTTCCTTCAACGACCACTTACTTACTTACTTGATCACTTTTTTTTTCTTTGAACAAGCGGTTTTTTAATGCGATTGCACGCGCACGCGTGGACAAGTCGTGGCCTCCCACGGCAATCTCTGTAACGAACGAGCGCATTATGTTCAAATCAGCCAATGACTAATAAAACGGCTGTGGTAAAGCATTTTTGAGCTTCTTCCGTCCTTCGTAAAAACAAAAGACATCAACCAGCATATTTTGAATTAATTTTGGATTACAGGCCACCTGCTGTGCTATATTATTTGGCTCGCGTGTTCTCGGGAGTCCCTACTACTCATCGGCAGGATTTTCTGACCATGCTCAAAAATTTCGCAGGGTACCTTTAAAAGTGCTCCACTCTTCGCTCTCCTGCCATTTCAGACAGGTCATATAGTGGGAGCCTTCCAAAACATTTTATTCTGTGTTGTTCCTAAATGCGAGCATAAAAAATGAAAATGCACGTATATATATCGTTCCGATAGAAATGTTGCTTCTGCGGCCAAAAATAGACCTGCAACCTGGAGCTGAAAATTGTGACAACGTATGCACTAAAGCACCCCCTCCAACAGCTAAAAGCCAATGCACAACAGATGCCGTACATTTATTGCATTTTATATCCACGTGCATGTCCGATTCCCGTAGCTTTCAACAGCCGTTGTTCTGCTCATGGCCGCAGTCACAGTTTCAACCTTCACATCCGCGTTCCATTCTCTATTGCTTGCTCGCTCCCTGCTGAAGTTCGGATTAGGCTGTTCAATATATATATATATATATATATATATATATATATATATATATATATATATATATATATATATAGTGGGAGTAATAATTCAATGGGCCAGTTAGTCTTCGTGAAGGTATGGGATATGGCACAACGGGAGCTTTGTCAACAAGGATAAATATATTTATTTCCCAGAGGGGTCCTCCCTTCATCACGGGATGAGTTATCCCCTGATGACTCATGACCCCTCCCGAAACTGTTGGGAAATAAATATATTTATCCTTGTTGACAACGCTCCCATTGTGCCATATGCTATATATATATATATATATATATATATATATATATATATATATATATATATATATATATATATATATATATATATATATATATATATTATATAGCGTTTTCTGCGGCTCACTCCTGTAGTATAGCATTTAATTAGTAAAGCATTTTTGTAAAATTCTGTATATTCATGTGGTGAATAGGCAGTAGCATTGCCAATATAACATTCTTACCCAGAAACATCAGTCATTTCACAATAGCTAATTCATATCGCTGTGTGTTTTTTGTGACCTCATCATACAATTTGCAAAAGAATATTGTAAACCACGGCATTTTTCATGTCACAAGCTCAGTGCATATTATTTTAAGTCACTTCGAGAATTTCCAGAGACGAAGGCCGATTTACCGAGATTTCGTTAACTACTCTGCGACCATCATCATTGTAGCCTTCGTCATACACATAACTTATGTCCACTTGAGGACCAAGGTCTTTCCCAGTCATCACCAACTTTCCTAGAAATCGTTTCCGTGGTGTTTTTAAGAACATGCGTATGCAAGGGCAGGCACGAAGACAGAAAGAAAACAAATCATCCTCTTTTGTGTGAGCCTATTTGATTTTATGGCTCTAAAACGCTGCATTTTCTTGATTCGCCTAACTTTTTCGCGTCCTTGTCCTAGGTTCCCATTTCTTCTATCGGTCGTTTTCGTGGCATGACGAGTACAGGTAGATCACTTCATCTTAAAAAACTGGAATATTTGCTTTATTTATATTTGTTTTACAATACACGCTTCTGTCTGCCCTATGCCGAATGTTGTGCTAAAGCTTTTCATTTTCTCACAGGTATGAATCCATTTATTCGCATGTATTTCTACGTGGTAAACTTTATGCGAAGTGTTGTCCGTCTTATCCGTGTATTTAAAAGCAGGACATGACAAGTGTGTTCCTACGTGTTAAACATAGAAAACTGGAACTTCTGGTTACTGTCTTATCGGAAGAACATTCGGATTTTACTGACTGTATATTGCGTCATTTCTAATTATATTACTTGAGTACTTCTGAAGTGATCCTTTTGCAGTACCAATGTAATGGCTGTCAGTGAACACAAATGGTAGCATATTCGTCCATGTCTTATTTACGGTAAATTAGAAAGAGCCACAATCATGTACCGAAATTTCGAGTCAGGACAAAACTTTCGCTCTGAAGGGGCACCCGCTTGTATGTTGGTGCGCGTCGCTCTATATAAACCATGCACCTACTTAGCTTCAAGAAAGACATCCATACTATAATATTACACAACATTCTACAGAGAAAGCCGTTATGCAATCACAGCAAGGGTCACGTGCGGCGCCGTAGTTCACTGCATGCCGCCGCTGCCAATGTGCGTAACCACTATCGCACAAAATAAGAAACTCGGTTATTTTTTCTGGGGACCCAATGGGATTCTAAACCGGGACCCCTGCGTGCAGGCCCAGTATTCTAACTCTGAGAATCGCCAGTGCTTGAGGCTCCTTTAGGAACTGGCCTGAGGCAGGCTTGATGTCGGCAAAGTGATTGTGTTAATATGAGTATTAAAACGTTTTAGAAGAGCAAGAAAACAAGCAGGAGTCACACAATGCGACGAGTGAGTCGTCGAAGACTCCTAAATTCATTACAAAAGCTGGATCTTGTTCACCTATTAACTGTGGCGAATACTAATGGGGGGGAAGGAAATTGCGCCTTGGATTACAAAAGCTTCTGGCGTAATTCTTTTCCACCGTCAGCCACAAGATTAAAAAATGCACAGGATTTCTTGCCATTGTGCCGCTGGTACCACGCTTCGCCGAAGAATGATGGAGGATGGCATAATGCATGCCCGCCTACTACGCAATGCTTGATGGCGTAGTGAGTACCCTACAAACGGGCTTCAAGGAGCTACCCAAAAAGTGTTAAAGAAGGCTGTTAACAAAGGCTGCTCTTCCAGCTTTCGCTGTGACGCTGCAGCGTGATCCGCGCAGGCCTGGTGTTTTTTTTTTTCATCGACAAATTTTCATTGCCATAAAAACTCATGCAGCTAGGTACACAACACATTATAAGAAATAGCCGAGGCACAAGAAAGAGTCTAGTTCATTAGACTGGAAGGCACATATTCAAACGAATTTGTACTCCAGTTACAGCACCCCGCCGCGGCGGTCTAGTAGGCTAAGGTACTGGCTGCTAACCCGCAGGTCACGGGATCGTATCCCGGCTGCGGCGTCTGCATTTTTGATGGAGGCGAAAGTGCTGTAGGTCCATGTGCTCAGATTTGAGTGCACGTGAAAGAACACCACGTGGCCAAATTTCCGGCATCTCTCATATTCGTATGGTGGTTTTGTGACTTTAAACCCCCCGAATCATCAACCAATTACAGCTATAGATGATAACCACAAAGAAATTCCCAACGAACTGAAGGGCAATATCACAGTTATGCCTGTTCCGAACAATTTTCACCCCATGCATGTGAGCAGAAGGCAAGCCAGAACCAAAGTTCTGATAGAAAGGGCTAAAAGTGAGGCCGAGGAATGCTCGTCTGTCGACTCGGCTTTTGCTATAATAAACGAACTTTCGAAACAGTACTTGTAAACAGTAAAGGTCACTTAGTCAACTCAGCCTCTATATACACCACAGAGTCTGAAATTGCTGAGCAAGTAGCCATTTTATTGGCACTTTAGAACCCAAATAGATCGAGGATTCAGAGTGACTCTACGGTAGCCACGCGAGCGTTCGCCAAAAGTGTAATCTTTAGACAGGCTCTGGCAATGCTCAAGGAAAAAGTAATGAAGCCACACCCGATTGTTTTGTTTCCTGCTCACACGGGAAAAATCAACCGCGCTTCCACGAACCTCAACAAATCTGCCCGCAATGCTGCCCGAAGGCTTGTCAACCATGCAGCCACATTGCAAAAAGATGCTGATGTTTCTGAATGCAAGGAATGCGCAGTACTACATTACAGAGACTGTTATGGGCAGTCCAAGGGGATGGCAAGCGGCTGAAAGGCTAGATTTTTTGGTCTCAACGTGGGAGCAGCCCGCTTCAGACACGACCTATAGGGCCTTAAAGAAGTTTGTTTGTTTCTTTCATCCATCCATCAACAACTCTACGAGCAAATCCTGCATCTTGAATTCAGCCTAGTGTCCGAATGCACTAGGGTCTGGTTGACTCGCTCTAGCAGCCCACTAGTCATTCTAAAATTCATCAGGTACCAAAAGTACTTACTGTAAAACACGCACCATATGAAGGCCGCTATGTTTTACGTACAAAGAGCAGAGAATTAGTACAATGGAACGAGAGAACTACCAGTTTTTTGCGATTTCAATTATTTCTAAACTCAAAATGTGAACAAGCACTTACACCCGCAGCAAAGGCGTTGCTCAGTTATTCACTTGTGACATTGAAAGAAGACAACCATGCATCATTACACGATACCTTGCGGCATATTATTTCCTTCGTCCCTCTATGTGTCTTCCGCTAGCTGCCTTGAAATTCGGAGATGTTAAATTGCATCGCTAAAGCCATCAAACATCTTTATCGCATTCCCACACCAAAAAATTAAGGTAAGTATTTCAGACAAAGAATAAACGCGGCAGAGAAGACGAAGAAGAAGGATGCAGGGTGGTTGACTGGAAGGTGGTGTCCAATATGCGACGCTGCACTGGGGTGGGCAAATATAAAATTGGAGAAAGAGAAATAAGAAATGCAAACATCTTTATGTCGCACAAGGCACCTTACAAGAGGCGCCCTTAGTCCAGGATGTTATGAACTAAAGCGGTATTCCTGGCCCTATGACAGCACCCTTCGTGCTTATCTCAGAGCTGATTGCTGAAATTGAGACTGGCCAAAGCTCTCTGCCAGAAATTGTGGCTGAGGTGAGAATTGAGAGGTTTCAGTAGGGTTTTTTTTGGCAGCCTCCTCCTATATGTTGGAGGGACCCAGGTGCTCCTCAGAAGTGACACTGTGGAGGAAATTGACTAGGGACCATGACGCAATTCTTGCAAAAGCGGCTCAATTGATACTTTTATTTTTCTTTGACAAATACACTTACTATGAGGCGAATAAAAGTAAAAGTAAATCAATAAAACTCTTTCAGTGGAGAAGGTGCAATGTACGAGCCAGGAAAACGAGTCGAATAATAATGCCGGCAAACTTTCCTTTTGCAGCAGCCGGGGTAAGGCTTCTGCGGATTTTTTACTTCCAGTGTACAACCTTCATCAACCGTTTCAGTTAAGTTCTCGCAGCTGTATATTGAAGGAAAAAAATTCACAATGAATCTTTTGGGGATTTCTTCCGGAAGGATTATAGCACTGGAATAGGTTTAAGCCATGTGCAGACAGCATATATTTAACCATGGCAGACAGCTCACAAACGCAGTGGAGTGGAACCATGCATCAAGGCATGCTTACTACGCCGCTTCGATGAGTACACTTGAGATTGCTTTCCGGGTATAAAGCGGCTATAGGGTCGGAGCCTTTTATTTCTAATGCGTTGTTTGCCATGATTTAATACACTGAGTTGATTTAACTTTCTCGCGTTGCTACGGCGAGTTAAATTGCTTACATTCTGACCAGTTTCATGTTGTTCCTTGTGTATACTCAAACATTTCAGCAGCATTACTCTTTTAAGGACAAGAGTTGAAAATTAATGACAGCCATAACAATACTGCTTTTTTGTGTTCTGTTTGTGACTATGAACGTGTGTACATAACTTTTTTACATCGGCTATAAAACCGCTTTAAACTGTTAACGCAATTGTAGGGACGGCTGTTTATTCTATGTTTACTGTAGCTTGCAACTTCCATAATTAGGAACAATATTGTGAGTTTTTACAACTTAAAACATAAATGCATAAAGCTCCATTACTAAAACCACCACCTTCTCTATTGTGCCACAAAACAGATATAAAACGGTGAGTTTGCATGCTCAAGATCTCACTTTTCAATAGCTATTTAGGCCACTGCATCCTTCAACGCTCCGGCAGCGCATCAAACCAAACATATGGCATTGTGATTTTAGCCAGTAAGGCTGCCCTAGTTCCGCCAAAACTAAACTGAGAGTGCCAAATTAACCTCAACGTAGCACTCAGTCACTGGAACACAATGTGACCAGCCTCTGTCCCATAGGCTTTAGCCGTCGAGAAAATTCTGCCAAAAATGGCGTAATGGTTTCCGAAACGAAATAGCATCTTGTTACCAGCATTGCCTATGCGTGTTTTTGTCCTGCTAATGATATGTGTGGGGAAAGCAAAACGTTAACATTGGCGTTATTCGCGCTTTGAGAATACAAACACTGGATATGGGGGTATCTTTCCTTATTTTCGTCATGCTCGTTTCACAGCAGTCCTTTTTCTGACCATTTTTAACGACAAGATTTTGCCAAACAATTTGTCATCTTTTCCTTATAAAGCATACCATTAAAGCCCAAAATACGGGGATGTGTCCGGCAATACGAGGTTATACGCTCACCTGTAGAGTTTGACTTTGCGTTCTATAGCATAGCACTCGTACTGTTCACATGGATTTGAAAGTGATAAATTCTTCCTAAAATATCTTGTTTTAAACTTGCAGACATCTGCGGAAAATAAGGCATACAGATACATAGGAGAGTACACTTATTCCGAACAAGCAGTCATCTGGACGCCGATTTTTAAGTACGGACCTTTACATTCTACGTTTATGTTTCGACACATGGCGAGTGCCTCACAAAAAATAGTCGTGTGGCCAGTTACGTTTTTGCACCTAACCCGAACAAAATGACGCTGATCACAAAAGGCGAGAAAATATTGCAAGTACCATTTAGCAAACACACCTATCTGTATTCCTTCTCAAGCACAACATTGAAGCTACAGTTCTAAGCAGGCTGAGTTGTTTCCTGAGCACGTCAAACTGAAAAGAGAGAAGACACGGATGCATTAATTTATGGTTCGTTGACGATCCTCATGACGGACCGCAAGTGTTCATCCTCGATCGGGCTTGCTCATATGAAAAGAGAAGAGGTGCTCTCACAAAAAGGTATTTCCGAACATTGGCACGATCCTAGCACGACGTGTACATTGCACTGGTATGCATGGTGAGGAATTTCGTAAAAATGTGGTACACCGACACACTCAATGGCTGGCCGCGTGTGCCACTGCTCTGCACTAGTAAAAATATTGCATATGTATAGCTAGAGAGAGAGAGAGAAAGAGAGAAACTCCATTTGCGCATAACGCGGATCATTGCAAATGGTCGCGCCCCTAGTCCAGGGCTCCGCTGGCCTTTGTCATCTTCTCCACCCATTGGATCAGCCAAAGCTGATCATAGTAGGACGAGCTAGACAGCAGTGCTTCCCATTGTTCCTCTATGTTGTTCCTACTGTGCTGCTCTTCATTGTGACAATGAAGTGTACACCCCCCCGTAATGTGAAACAGAGTTAGTGTGACCCCGCACTCGGACATATATATCTGTATGCTGTGAGGTAGAATACGTGTAGCCTGTGTAAGTTTGTGTATGTATTTGTCTGAGTCTGCGTAACGCCGCAGATTTCATCGCTGTGATGTTCTTGTGTGGTGCTGGTTATAGTTTTTATTATACATTTAATACTGAAGAATTATAGCGAAATTGGGTTCTATGGGCATTGGGTCCTTTATTGTAGTGTGCGAGGAAGCTCGACAATTTGTGAAGCCTCGAGCCGCCTCATCTGCAAACTGGTTCCCGGTGACGTTCTCGTGCCTTACTACCCATCTAATGGTTTGGGTGTATTCAGTAGGAAAGTCGTTATGAGCTTTGCTTAGACTTCGTAATGCCTTCATCATACATATTCTACCCTTTTAGTAGTTTGTACGTGCAGCCTTTGATTCCGCGCATATTGTAAGTGGGGCTTGTCGCTCCCTGCCCTCCTTGGTTGCCAGTGGGATCGCTATCGTCCACGCCTCTGTAAAGGAGGCTTGGGCTATGGAGGCACAATTTGTAATGTTTTTTTTTTCGGTGTGTGACCATGTCCACCATAATGTTTGCGTTCGTCTGATACAGGGCAGCGTCAGTTAATTTCGCCGTATTCAAAAATTTTGTGTTTTTATCAACGTAAGGGTTTAAAAAATAACGCTTTCCTTCGTCACAAGTCATACCAGAGAAGCGCGAGATTCCGCCATTGGTCACACCTTCTTTATGCAGAAAATGGTTAGTGTTGTGCTGTTCATAATGAATGTGTACCGAGCTATTTCAAGTGTTCATGTAGCATCCGATCATGCAGATTATTTTGGAAATACTGGCAACTCTTTTAGGCATTGAAACATGCACTAACATTGAGATATGGCTCTGATTTCTGCGTTAGCCTTTGCTGTGGATAACATGCACCGGCTGCTACCACGTTTCCTCCACTTCATCTATATTTTTAACCCTCGGTGTACAGCACTAAAGCGAATTCTTTAGTGACTTGCCCTAAAAGTAACACGACTACATGAATTTTAGCTCGGCAGAGGATATATCACGAGAGGATGTAGCTTTTCAATAGAATGAGAACGCGAAATGATCCTTAAAAAATATGGCGGCCCATGAAAAGAAGCACAGCGTGTGGTACTGTTGAGGATTCTTTGTCATAGCAATAGGCTACCACCTAAATTCGCTAGTAGCTATTGATTCTTGCAATAATCATGAAGCCAAGTATTATGCCTGAACATGCTTCTCACCCGCGGAAACCAAAGAAGGTCACCCATGTTTTCTTTAAATTTAGACTTCCATTCTTTGAAGTGTTTTTGACACGTGCTAATGTATGCGGAATGTTCGTTTTGCAAGCTTACCTGCTGTAACTTCTGCATCAAATGTTACCGGTGGAGGCAGTGGACGCACTGAAAAAAAAATGTGGCACTCGAAACAATTATAAGTTGTGGCGTTCTTTATTTGAAAGAGCAGAATAAATTGTTTAAATTTCGCACTTTGTATCTCTCACTTTGAAAAGTTCTTTTTAAATGGGCCCAAATAGTTACCCGGTATATCTGAGGGTCATATCAAAATAACTCAACAGGTGTAATGACCTCAATAGTCAGGTAAATCACCTCGTTAAACCGTTGCTGCAAAACGTTTTCAAATACTTGGAGCATAGGGTGACGTACCGGAAGTGGCTGCGTACTTTATAAACAGTTTAACGATGAAGCTGTTGAGCAACTCTTTTCTTTATGTGAGTCGATCGCACAGGAGGACGAGCTGAATGGCGGCGAGGGGGGGGGGGGGGGTGGCATGGCGTGACATGGCGTGGCATGGCGTGGCATGGCGTGGGGAGGGGGGGCGTAAGCCGGTATTCGCTAATGAAATTGGGTAAATCCCGCTACTCGTCACTAGTACAGTAAAGAGGATTAGCGCAACAGCTAGTTCAGTGAATGGCTCTGCAGCGACAGCGGTGAGCGGGAGATTCCGAGTACTTATAACAAGAGAATACTAGGAAGGGGGAAAGGCAGCAGGGGCTGCGAGCCGACGCTCAAGTGATACAAGGTCTACGTCAACGATGACGTGCAGTGGGTCAGGGAGATGCTCGAACGCTTGGTTTTAGCGCCAGTTTCTGTCTCTGAAGTTCGCACAACCGTGTCGTGTC
The DNA here is from genome assembly GCA_013436015.1 of Rhipicephalus annulatus. NCBI lineage: Eukaryota > Metazoa > Arthropoda > Arachnida > Ixodida > Ixodidae > Rhipicephalus > Rhipicephalus annulatus. Next base: position 154,013 of record WOVY01013207.1, on the reverse strand, counting down.
TGCGACCGTCCGTGTGGGGTTTAAGTTTACCATCTCTTGGCTGCGAATCAACTAAGAAACAGTCTAGCATTGCCTAGCTAGAGCCTGGCGAGAACCTAGAAGCAACGAAGAAACTATATCACCTACCTAAGGCCTAGTAAAATTCTATAAGCAACCATATTAGTCTTCAACATTCTGTTTCACTATTTCAAGTCTTGGACTTACTGGTGCAAGCTCTGCCATTTTGATTCTCATTTGGTTCCTACTTGCACCTGTAAGGTGCAAAAAAAGCTCAGAATATTGACTAGTATTGTCTACGACTACGTATAAGCAACACAGTAGGACGCTACTTTGCATGCTCCAAATGTCTGGAGTGGAACCTCCCTGATGAGTCCAGGAGTGTTCGACACCGACAAAACGTGCCTGCGTTTACTTCTTTGACATTGCACTCTCCAATGCCAATCACAAATGAGATGTCCTTTCAGGACCACCAGAAAGATCAAACATCTTAAATTTAACTACACACAGCATGTCGCGTGATGGCGCTGGCTCGCGACTGTTCATTTCGAATGTTGGGGAATTTCGCCAAGGCAATATCAAATCATAGACGATCACACACATTGAAGTTTTGCCCAAAGTTCCGCTCGAGGAAATCACGCTTGAACCGTAGATCAGCTCCTCCCATCTCCGGTAGGCTCCAATTCGGGAAGTCGTGTTCCGAACTCATGGGGTGAAATCGCACATGTCTGCTCCTAGTTTCATCACACTTTGCACCTGTGTCTGAAGGTGTCGATAATATATGAGCAGCACAGGTTTTCCTAACAGCGATGTGGTGTTCAAGCTACACCAACGTGCAGTTCGTGGCGTCATATGTCATTGCAAAAATGATCATTCGTGCCAAACATCGTGGGTTCGTTTTCCCGCAGAGGTTTTCCCAATTTCAAAGAAGCATTAAAGAGTGCGCTACGCCTGAATTCCGTTGTTGGCATCGTCTTCTCTGTCACCTTCATTCGTTGTGGGTTACACATGGTTGTTATACGTGAGCAAAAATTTCCTGAAAGTTTAAAAAATATCCATGGCTCTGCCCAAGATAGACCCAGGACATCTGCGTGACAAGTGCATGCCCCACTGCAAAACCATGCCAGTGCTTGTGTCTGTGTAGAATAAAGTCACATGTATGTGCCGTGTGGTGTGAGGTGCCATGTTAAATCTTGTAAAACTGGCTAACGCAAGCGTAAATTTGCACCACGTGTTAGGCTACCTAATTTCACAAGTGGGTATTTTAAAGTCCACCTTTATTTTTTTTATTTACGCCTGCCATTTTTTGCTCCAATTTTTCGTGTGCTTTCTATTTAGTTCGCAATGTGATCCCTGGTCTAGTTACACCCACTCTTCAATTCCAACATATACGGCACCTTTTTGCGCAGATCCAACGTAGGCAGAGTTTCTTTTTTCTCGTCTGTCAATTCGCAAAAGGAAGAATATCATGACTGCTACAGTAAGCCACTACTGTTATTAAAAGAAAATTGGGGACCCTTAAGCTTCGTCTTTAAGATTTGAAGGCGATAGCGAAATCCAGTCCCTAGTGCACCCTTCAACCACTTAGTGCATACGTATTCATATGTATCGTTCCATACACACGCACCAACACAAACACGCACAGAGTATATTGGACCAGCGCGTGCTATTATTGACGAATGGGCTTGTTTTCGTCGTGACACGTGCCGAACAAATTGCGTTAAAAAGGCCCTGAAACACTTTTTCAGGTAACCATGGAATTTATTCACTAGAACAGCTTATTGCCTCATGAATTCAACGCTGCAAAAATTTCAAGAATTTGTCCAGTGTAAGTGGAGTTACAAAGGTTTGTCGCATGCTGCAATTTCATTTTCTCTTTTCTAGTCCCGACGAAAGCGCTGGAAGCTAGGCAGGGAGGGGTAGCAGATGAAAGAAATTACTGCACCTCGTGACCGTGAGCACTTTCTTTCTTCTTTGAATGCGCGGTTTTTTCAGTGTGATCGCGCATGCACGCGCGGACAAGTAGTGGCCTCGCATGGCTATCTCGGCAACTTTATTTTTTGGTCACAGACGCACAGACGATTTCTCGCTCACAACCAATAAAGCCAACGCCGGTGGCGGGTTTTCTACGACACGAGCTCTTTCACGTTATCGCGTTCATCGTGAAAATTCGATCAGAATCAAAGCTTTTTGCCCAATGTTATCACAAGATACTGAGATAACAATCTGAGCCTTCATCTATTACCTTTCATATGTGGACAAAGGTAGTCTGGACAACACACAGGATGGTTCTTGTAGCGTCTAGTAAGTGGTGTTACGGGTATGCATTTCGTCCAGTTGAGGTCCTCATCATGTAAGCATCTGCAAATATAATAATGCACAAACATGTCATTCAAGGAATGTCAAGCCTAAGGCGCGATGTAGCTGTATCTGTACCTGCAATAATCGAGCTTCCGTCCTTTTCAGTGAGTAAAAATTAACATTAATGGTATTACACAAAGGATTTCATATGAAAAAACAATAGCAATATGACAAACGCACTGGGAGAAAGCTACAGTATCTTGGCCGTTGCACTCATAAAACTCAATATTACTGCCACTTTCATGGGGAGGCGCCAAGTCTGAAACACTCGTATTTGCGAGCAGCATAACAAACTATGTCACGTATTATCAGAATTGACAGTTCGAAAAAAAAAATCGCAGCATATCCACGGAGTGAATGATGGTGAGTGGGTGAAGCGTCCGTCAGCCCGTTGTGTTTCCGTCCGTTCATTCATTCTTGCTTCCGTTCGTCCACGTGACCATCCATGCGTCCGTCAACTCGTCCCTTCTGTTCATGCGTCCATACTTCCGTATGTCCGAGCGTCCGTCCATCTGTCCGTCCATCTTCTAGTCTGTCTGTCCATCCTCCGTGCGTCCATCTAGTGAACACTCCAAGCACCACCATCTCCCATCTCACATCCCCTGTAGCACATACCCGCTCTAGAGGGCGTATGTGCCCCAGGTGGCTGCGTACCACTGCATGTATACATACATTCAGGGAATGGACAGACCCATGCCTTAAGAAGCGTCGCCCCTAAAAAGGCCAAAGTTTTTGAAAAACCAGGCAAAATGTAGCCAATTCGAGCCTAGGGCAGTTAAAGTAGCCATAAGTACCCACGCGTGTGTGAAAACAGAGGCCATGTTTTTATTTTTGTCACTGAATGCTAAAGTTTTTTAGCTAAAATCAAAATAAATGCTACAGGAATCTATGGAAATCGCAAGTACTGAAATTTGAGCACAAAGCGCTGAATTTAGCAATAACTTGGTGCAGGGTAACGAAGCTACTGGTTGTATTGCAAAGATAGTGGGTACGCAGACGGTTCAGTTGATCGACAAGTCCACTCATCAGTTCACTCATTCAGATTTAATAAGATATAGGTCGAGCCACGAGTCTGAGTGAGTCCGCTTGAGTAAGATCCCTGTGAGTTTGCGCCCAAGTGAGTAGGGTGGAGAGGAATTTCAGGGAGTCTTGGTGCAAGTAAGGTAATATATCTCTACATAAGGAGAGATATATTTTATGAGCCAGTCTGAGTGAGCTTCATGTTGTTTTGCCGACATACCGTCCTATCTAATGAACTTCGGCAATATTGTGAACCTTATGTAGGCTCACATTTACACTACTTATGTCTGCTCATTTATCAAGGCCGTAGCATTTAAACGCCACTTCAACTATAATTTAACAGTTGCGTGTGTTACAGAGGGGGTAAGGTAGCTTGATCCTCGTCCTATTCGCTTTCGAAAGAATGCTTTGTTAAAATATCTCGTATGAGTCTTCCCTCTCCGTGAAAATGACCTTAGTGAATCGGAACCACCAGTAAATCGTATTTAAAAATGCGAGATCAAATCGTCTAGTGGAGCGCGGATTATGCAAAATTATGGTGTTACAAAGCATTGACATCTGTGATCAAAGAGTCAATCGTATTCTAACAGATTGATGACTCGACTCACTCAGATTCAGATAAAGCCGTGAGTCTGAATTTCATTCAGTACGAGTTAGTAATATTTTGGTGAATCTGACTCTGAGTGAGCCTGACTGAGCAAAATTTTTTAGTCCAAGCGTGTCCACCTGAGAAAAACGTATACGTGGGGGTGAGCCAGTGAGCCTCAAGAGCGAGGTATATTTCATATGCAAGTCTGGCTGAACACTAAAATTTTTGACAACGTGTGCGCAGACCTCTTTTTTAGTGTCCGTTGTCACTGTACATACATCATACGCTAACCACTGGGTTACACACGTCATGGTTCGGTTTTCTGTTTGCTACCAATGCGCATAAGTTATGCGGCAACACTTGGATAGGCACTGAAGCAGCGGAAGCGCTATGAACTCTATTGTAAAACTCTCTGGTGACACCCTCTTCATGTGCCTTGAGTGACTCTTCTCAAGAGACCTAAAGGGAACAGCCTTGTGGTGGCAATAAATGTGAGCACGGTATGACTGTGCTTGCTGACACAGTTACTAAAATATAGCATGGAATCATATATCGCAGTCATTGTTCCCCATCACAATCACTTTCCGCGTTATGCGGAAGTCTCGGCTTTTAATGCTCTTGAGTCACTGTTTGCAAAAAATTCTAACAAATCACACAGCCAAATCGATGGATATGTGACCTCTATTCTCAATGAGTACCGAGTGCCCAAGATGCGCAGCGCTTTCGATTTTCCTTTTAATTTCCCATTACATTATATGGTCTCTTTCAGTGATAGGTCCTCTGTGAAATGACACACCAGGCGACTGTTTTCCGTCAGCCCAGCCTGGCATCCATAAGCCCTTTTTATATAGTGCATGTGCCTATTCAATTTTTGTAGCTGTAAACACACCTCATACAACATGATCTCACTCCTAACGGTCATATGGCAGCAGCTGCGACGTCTAAATATTGATAATTTGGTTATAATCAACAACATAGTGAGCCAAACAGCAGCCAAGTGGCCAATACGTTTTTACTCTGTGGCCACTTCCTTAAAAAGATCGTAGCATATCCACGGAGGGAATGATGATTGGTGAGGCGAAGCGTTCATCAGTCCGTCCGTGCTTCCGCCCGTCCATTCGTTCTTCCTTGCGTCCATCCGTGTGACCGTCGGTACGTCCGTCCATGTGTCCATCCATACGTCCGTTCTTCCGTCCGTCCCTTCGTTGGTGTGTCCATCCGTCCGTCCATGCGTCCAGCCCTCTGTCTGTCTGTGAGTCCGTCAGTCCGTCCGTCTATCTAGTGAACACTCCATGTACCGCCATCTCACATATTTTCATCATGTATTCATCGTGTACAAGTACCGCCATCCAGCGGGCATTCTAAGGACCGCTCTTTCGGGTATGTGCCACCGGTGCTTACGCACAACGAGGGACGCACAAGCCACGCCATAAGGAGCTTCGCCCCTAAAAGTTGACATATTGGTACTAATTATCCCAAACTGGGAACCCTACGCACAAGTCAAGTGTTGAATAGTCGTCATTATCACCAACCTCTACCTAGGATCCCCTACAATAAAAGCCTATTACATTGGTCTTCTACTGCCTATCAATGAGCAGGTTGATTTCGATGTATTGCCGAGCATTTTTTTATTCATTCTCACCTGATCATTTTCACCCACTTTTTAATGGTCTGCTTTTCATGGCATTCATTCGATCACTTCATTATGACAAAGTTTGGTCGTCATTGTTACCTACGCTATGCGCTACCTCGCTCTTCTTTTACCATGTAATTTCTAGATAATAAACCCAGCGTGAAATATGCTCTTTAAACTGCATGGCTAGGTCAATCTATTATGCATACATCTATATTTTTTTTGCGTGTTTTTCGCCGGTTATGAAGACTTTTCCCAGCTTTTTTTTAGTTTTCATGTTATTGGCTTCGTACGCGGCTACCAAAATAATGAATGATGCACTGCCACCGAAAGAATGAAGAATAAATGGACCTGATCAGTAAGCTGCCGCTGATGATTTTGCGTACTGCACGCTGTATGCAGTCTATCCTATGCTTTTTTTCTGCAATTAGCACTTTTTATCTTTCATTCTGGTTGATTATTAAGGTTTCCGGTATAGTATTGATTTAGGTCCTCCTTTAGGTCCTCCGTAGATAGTGAGGAGGTTACACCTCCTCACTTTCTACGTACTAACTGCTCATCACCAAGGAGTTTTGTTATGTCTCACCATTTTGCAGGCCAATATTCAACCTATGGGAGTTGGACACTCAAATTCACGGCGCACAAAAGTGATTTCCTTGTCATGTCAGCTGATGTTTAATTCTTCAATACTTTCTGAACAAACCTTTGCCGCTTTTGCATATGTGATTGTGCATTGCATTATCATAATCTAGATAAGCCCACATAGGTTTTAGGGCGTAAGTCAATACTGTCATCGCAGGAGCAGACACCCCAAGCAGTTGCACTGCGTGGACGATTTGTAAACGTGGAACGTGGCCAACGCAAATGAGTTACCTCGTGTAAAAGGGGTGGGAGTTCTAAGGGGAGCTCTGCTACTTACTCTTATTTCGAATATTTGATATTGCACCGTCCATAATGCACTAGACGGCAAAAAAATCTCAAATGTCTAACGAATTAGGAAGAACTACGCCAAGTAAATGTATACACATCATAATGCGGTTGATGCGTGAGTAAGTTCATGAGCCCGAGGTGATTCGCACACCAATACAAATAAAATTCGCTTAGCATCACGGAGTAAGGGGTGAGTGCGCATTAATTGCGCTACTATTAAGGCAGGCATGACTTTGAAGAATGTATGGAGAATTAGAGTATTCAAAAAGTACAATCCTCATAGCACAGAAAAAAAAACATGAGTAGTTTGTCATGAACGGAGACGTCACCTGGAGCGCACAAAAAAAAATAAAAAGAGCCATACAAGAAGGGCTGTGAACTCGCAGAGCTGGTGTGCTTCCATTCGTGCTTCTTTATATGAGGTGCACGATAACGATATGTTCCAGAAAGATCAATACTGACGTTACATCTACCAACCAAAGTGAGCAAGATCCACTTTCGAGCTGAAAGCGCCCCTTATACAGACATCCCACACTACCTTTATATGCGAAGCCTCTTATGAGTGAGCTTGATCCGATGACGTCTGCGCTCCGCTGCGCATGCGCAGCCCGTCCTCCTCTTTCTTATCTCCTACACCCCCTCTCTCACCTCGCAACGCCGACGCAAGCGGCGGCTGCTAGCGAGTTTCTTGATTGAGAACAATGTGGCTCAGCCCTCTTTTTAGGAATCGGCATAAAACGAAAGTCAAACGTGCATTCACACCGGTAGTTGAGTGTTTATCGTGCATGGTTTCGCCGCAAGGGCGAAGAATTGAATGCTACAGCAAGAACTTGCAATGTCACGCAAGGAACGACAAGCAGCTTGAAACTCGCCGCGTGCGCCTGAAGCAAAAAATGCGCAGAAAATTTGCATAAAAGGACGTGCGTGGACTAACATATGTCACAGCTTGACACTTGACAACAGAACGAAAGACGTATGAAACGAACGCACAGGTATATACAAGACAAGCACGAACTGTCAAAAATCTTACTTCTTTGTGTATGACCCGATTGCTCCTTTCGTGACCACGACCACGGCAGCGAGTGAAGTGACCTTCGTGTTCTCCCAAATCACGAGTCTGGTAAGCGCGTGCGTTATACGACGATGTTTAGAGCGTGCCCGACGAGAGACCTTGGCCCCAGTACTAGGGTGTGCCATTCTGTCGCATTTTCGAAGGCTAAGCGAATAGCTCTATGCTTCTTTTAGAGGAAGCTGCAAATCACCCACTAAAAAAACTTCACCAAGTGAAACCTTGATCTCTCTTGGAAGCGATTCAAGAAGAACTTTTTGTGTGGATCTGGCCAAACTGTCCCAATTTCACCATGTAGCCCCTGTTCACATTGTGAGTTTAAAATATCTACCTATATAAACAATACTCTTAGTTACCCAGTAAATATTTACTTTAATAAATAATGAAAATTCTAAAAGCTACTATGTGCTTTAGTTGCAGTGCAAGAAGTGCGTTTCAAGGCGCAAAGTTCTCAACGCATAAAGTAAGTGGTGGCTCAGTCCACGAAGATCTAAGAGCTGCCACTGGGGTGCCAAAAAATATAAATGAAAAACCTGGTGGCATTACGTCGCACACTACACCTACTAAAGATGTGAAATTTGCTGAAAACCTTCACCTGTGGGCTCCCTACTTCACATTGCAAGGCTGTGACCCGGAAGGGTCTTTATCGACACCCTTCAAGAAGTATAAACACACTTAAAAACTATGTACTTGAAAAAACTTATGCGGAGGATCTCCCAGTTGCACCAAAAACAACAGTGGCAATTTTAAGATATTAAAAATGGATAAAAAAACACGTTTACACAGCCAGCACTTGAATACATCTGTTGAACTCGCCCTGAAGCTGTGCATTGAGAAGTAAGGCACCTGATCAGATCTTCCTTTAGCAATCCGTCATTCCATGATTGATGTCGTTATTCTACATAGACACGACAATAATAAGCACTGACAGGCAATCATGGCAAGGAAAGTTTGGAGGACCTTATTTGTAGCAATTCTGACGCAAATGAAAAGAAATTAAAGTGGACGAAAAGATGACTTGCCGTTGGCATGGACCAAAATTTTCACCTTCGAATAACACTTCACGTATTCTATCTATTGAGCTACGGCGGCTGCCACGTTTAAATGAGCACGCAGCTTTAATTTACAGCGCATACCTCGTAATGCTGACGGAGGTGCTATTCGAAGCTCACAGGTTCGGTCTTGCTGGCGGCAAAACATGTTTTGGTCCCCTTTAGTTTCTTCTCCATTGTGCCAGAATTACTACACATAAGATCCCTTATATATTCCCCCGCTTGATTGTCTACTAGTTCTCACAAAAATAAAAACCGCAAAGAATTCCTCTTTTATGGTCCAATAAACAAGGATGTCGTTTTGGCACTAATCACGTTTTCAGGTTGTAAGCGAGCAATTATTGGTTAACTTTCAGTTCGTATAAAAGAGATCACGTGCTACCTGAGGCAAGCAGGCAAAAAAAAAAGTGTCGCCACTCGCCCTCATGTCTACGGTGGGCTTTGAGTAACCTTCTCAAGTTTAGGGGGGGGGGAGGGGTGAGAATTTATTAGAAGGCAGAGAGGTCGGCCTGAGCTAGTTCGCTCTAGCCTGCTACTCTACACAGGGGATAAGGGAAAGTGGAAAGAAAGAGGGATGAATGGTGATGATGGGGACAAGAAGAGGTGGTGCGTAGGTACAGTAGCTACTTTGTATAGTACCCTACAGTCTAGTTTCTAGTCCAGTGCTTTTTATAAAGTCTAGAACAGCCTTTGTAGCAGTTTTTGACACTGTTTGGTCGCTCATTGCTGATAATATGTGGCTTTCACCTAATGGTGTTCGTCCAATGCTTGCAAACGTTGCAGTTAGCATTTCTCTTTGTGTCACGTATAATGCACAGTCACAAAATATGTGAGCTATCGTTTCGCGCACTTGGCAGCGTTCACAATTTGGGCTGTCCGCACGGCCGATTAGGTGGGTGTAGTGACGAGTGAAGGCGACGCCCAGGCGAATCCGGTGTAGTATATTAGCATGTCTTCAGCTGATTTTATCTGGAAGACGAAAAGTCATACTGGGGTCTGTTTCCCGCAGGCGCTTGTTCCGGTGATCTGGTAGCAACCAGTAATTGGCAGCGCATTCGCGCATGAGTGATCTCAACAATGTGTTGACGTCACCTCGCGAGTAGGGTACTTTGACGTACATAGGAGCGTTGTATATTGCCGCTCTTGCTTCGCTATCGGCTGTTTCGTTGCCAACCAGGCCGCAGTGTCCAGGAATCCATTGTAGTGTAATCAAGTGACCGCCCCTGTGTGTTAGGTCAAATGCTTGGACGATACCTAACGTTAACTCGTAAAATTGTCCTCTTCTTAAGCAAGAATGAATAGCTTGAAGCGCTGATTTCGAATCAGACAGAATCGTCCATTTACGCGGTACTTGGTCGTTCACAAATTTTATGGCTCCTTGTATAGCAACAAGTTCTGCAGCTGTCGAAGATGACCTGTGATCTAATTTGTACTGTCGGGAAATACCTAGTTGAGGGATCACGAAGGCTGCAGCTGAGGCGGATGAAGTTACGGATCCATCGGTGTAAATGTGCACAGAGTCGCCGTATCGGTCATCTAAATGTGCCAAGGTGAGTTGCTTGAGGGCAATATAAGAAACATGCGACTTATACGAAATTCCACGTATGTGAAGGCACACCAGCGGTTTAGTCAATGTCCATGGAGGCACTGCAGGGATTACGGCAGGTGCAAACCCTGACGGGATCATGTGCCTATGCGTATCGAGGCATCGCGAATAGGTACAGCCTGGTTGGTCCACTTGTAGCGAAGATAACGGGTGCTGTGCATGCCGGGTCAGCAGACGAAGGTGCACTCGAAGAGGCTCACAGGACGTGTAAACCTGTATAGGGTAGGTGCGTGACTCTTCTATAGTGCCAGAAGTAGATGTGCACCGTGGCAGGCCAAGGCATATTCTCAGTGCTCGTGCCTGAAGGCTCTCTAAAGTACGAAGGCACGTTGCCCGCATGCTGGAAAGCACAGGTGAGCTGTACCTTATATAGCCCACAAACAATGCCTTGTATAACTGCAGAACACTTTTCTCCGAAGGGCCCCATCTCAGTCCTGCTATAACACGAAGAACATACACAAAACTGATTAGTTTGTTTCTCAGCACAGTCACATGCTTTGACCAGGACAGGTTGTGATCAATGACGACCCCTAAATAGCGGTGGTGCTTAACCACGGGAATCACTGCTCCGTGAGCGAAGATTGGGTACCGCGACATTGATTTCTTCGTAAATACCAATGCAGCACATTTTGCTATTGAAAGTTCCAGGCCCTGACGACGTAAGTACTTAGATGTTATTGATGTGCCTTGTTGTAGCCTTGCTCGCAGTTGTGGTCGCGTTGCTCCAGATGCCCATATGCATATGTCGTCCGCATACGCACTGATTCTGACAACGTCGGGAAGCTCAGATTCAAGGCCAATGAGTGTTATGTTAAAAAGCATGGGGCTCAGGACGGCGCCTTGCGGAACTCCGCGGCTTACGAGGTGCCTGGCCGTGTCACCGTCGGATGTCGACATAAAAATGGTACGTCCTCTGAGATAGCTCCCTATCCATGCGTGTAGTCGGCCACCTACGCCGATGTCTTCAAGTGCGTCAAGAATGGCCTCATGGTAGACGCTATCGTACGCGCCCTTTATATCTAAGAAAATGGCCCCTACCAATCTCCGACGTTGTCTTTCCTTTTCAACAGAAGAAACTAGATCTACAACACCATCTATAGATGATCGACCTCTGCGGAAGCCATTTATAAAATGTGGTAAGCCGACATTATTCTCCAGCAGCCATTCCAATCTTGCCAGCACCATGCGTTCCATCACCTTACCGATGCAACTGGCTAGGGCAATGGGTCTATAAGAAGACAACTCGTGTGAACACTTGCCTGGTTTCAGTAAGGCCACTATGCGGCTGCACTTCCAACTCTCTGGTACTGTCGCTGTTTCCCACGTAGAGTTGTAGAACGACAAGAGAGCCTGCCTTGCTTCCTGGCTGAGGTGATATAGAGCCGAATAAGTAATTCCGTCAGGCCCTGGTGCGGACGACCGTCGGGACGTAGAAATCGCAGCGTCGAGTTCGTGCATTGTGAATGGCAAGTCGAGGCGATCGTCGCTGGATGGCGGTGAGGCTAAATACGAAGGTGATATCGATGAGGAGGACATACCTACGAGTAAGTGGCAGTAATCTTCTGCAACCTCTACTTCAGGTCGACCTTGCTTTAGAGCCAAAGATCGGAAAGGGAACAACTGTTGAGTGGGCGTCTGAAGGCTTCGGATAGTTTTCCATATTCGAGACAGGGGTTTTCTGGGATCAAGAGAGCTACAAAATACCCTCCACCGTTGCCTATCGAGCTTATCGAGGTGTCGCAGTACATGTCGCTGTGCTTGGCGTGCTCTAGATAGGTCAGCTGGTGATTTAGTCCTCCTGTATTTTCTCTCTGCCCGGCGACAAATTGCACGAAGGTACTCATATTGTGCGTCAAGTTGTGATCTTGGTAGCGACACATTCACAAGTTTCGTATGCGTTGATAAGGCTGATGCAATTAGGCTTTCTATTTCAGATATAGATTGAATGTTCCCGCACTGAGCATTTACAGAAGCTTGGAATCCTGGCCAGTCTACGCTTTTCACAGGCCGGGGAGACGAACGATGGAAACCTTTTAGCTGTATATATGTAGGAAGATGGTCACTTCCATGTGTTTCAACGTCTACAAACCAACAGGTGGTAGGCAAGAGACTTCTGCTCACAAAACATACGTCTAGACAGCTGCTGTACGATGCGCCACGGAGGTAAGTAGGTGAGCCATCGTTAATGGGCATAAGGCCTTGATTGAGCACAAAATCGGCAATGTCCTTGCCGCGGGTGTTCATTGAGGCAGAACCCCACATGGGATGATGTGCATTAAAATCCCCAACTAATACATGTGGTCCAGGGCAAGCTTGGAGAACAGACAAGAGATGGGGACAGTCCACGTGGCTTCTAGGAGGAATGTATCCACCAATGATTGATATTGAACGTCGCTTGTGCTTTATAGATAGGCAAATATAGTCGTTAGAAGCATGAGGAGCTACGGCATGTCTCACGTACGTTAAATCTTGACGTACGCATATAATTACTTTGCTCGCATTTCGATCATCACGTGACCACAAAGTGACGTATCCGGAAATACGAAACGACGACATCATATTCGGCTCACATATTACAACCAACGGAAATTTGTATTTAAACATTCGTTGTCGAAAGTCAGACAATCGGCTTCGCAAACCCCGTGCGTTCCACTGCATTATGGCAGAGGTGCGCACACGTTCATCGAAGAAATTCGCCATATTGTTTATGGAAGGGTCAGCAGTAGCGGTTCCAGCACGTTGAGGATCTGCACTGCTGTTTTCGCTCCTGGTGTGTGTAGCTCGTTGAGAATCGCACGAACAGATTTTAATAGATGCTTCAGCATAGTTTGGCTCTTCTCAGCGTCTTGCCTATCATTTTCTGCCCTCTTTGAAGTTGCAACCCATGGTGTGGTCTTTTTTATTGCTCCAGTCGGTAGCGAAGGCCACTCAGTATCGGAAGCATCGGCGTGCAACGCGGTCGTTGGTCCACTTTCTGCATCCCTGGGACGTGGTGCATACAACATGGGTGTAGCAGCCTGATAATGCGTACGCGTATGTTCATCTGTTGCTCATGGTGATGCATCACTCCTATGTCCACTATGCTTTCGCTGGTACCTACGTTTTGGACGACGTCTGTGTCGGCGGATGGACGTGACTGCCTCTCTGTGTGTCGAGTTGTCTCTGACCATCTTCCGCAGGACGCGAATTTCTTCTTTGATCTTTGGGCACTCCTTCGACGTTGCTTCATGTGCACCAGAGCAGTTTGGGCATTTCAATGGAACAGCAGTATCGCAGTTTTCAACCTTATGAGACCCACCGCACCGCTGGCAAGTTGTCTCACTTTTGCACACTGCGCTGACGTGTCCCAACTTGCAGCACTTGTGACACTGCAAAGGCCGTGGCACGTAAGGGCGCACGGGATGTCTCACGTATCCAACCTTCACGCTAGGGGGCAGAGTCTCAGAATCAAATACTAGTTTGATGCAGCGAGACTGCCCGAAGCGGCGTATGGTCACGATTTTGACTGTCGACGTCACAAGATTCTGCAGGTCAGCGTCTGTGATGTCAGCGTCGACGTCATTTATCACGCCAGTCGTTGTTCCTTTCCCGTGAGCGAGAAACGCGCGAACTGAAATACTTCCGAGCTGCGTGACGGCCTTCAGTTTGTCAAGAATGGTTTTGTTTGTCACATCAACTGACAATATGTTTTTCCTGCTATTTATGCGAATTTCATTCACTTGAGCAGGTGCAACTCGCTCGAAATAATTAGTCAATGACTACCTGTTTAGTGAGTTCAGGTTGTCTGATGTAGACATGGGCACATACGAGATGGTGAAACATCGCTTGCCTTTGTCTAGCGCCGGTTGTGGCTCCGCCGTTGATGACGTCCTGCGAAGCTTCCTTTTCAACCGGCGGGTATGGAATGTCCTGAAGTCGGCTTCCGATTCCATCTCTTCCACTGATGAGCTCTCGGTAGAATCATCAAAAGGAGCAGATGCGCCAACGCGGTCACCCACATTCGGTCCATCCTTATGCAAACGGCTAGGGCCCGCTGTCTCGTTGGATGGATGGTCCCCCATCCCGGGGGGTGACGTCTTCCGTTCCGCTTGTTCAGAGAAGGTAGGGAATTCTGACAGTTTAAGAAAAAACGATAGTTGTTCAAGGCAGAATTATGCCCGAACGCACTTCTTCTTCCTCGTCTTCCCAACAAAGCTTCTCAAGTTTAAATGCACAGATATACTCCAGTAAGTTCACCATACCACGAAGACCATCATAGTTCACTTGATGGACGCGTTATTCGAACATTGCCGGTTCGCCCTTTCCCGGTGGCAAGTGATGCGTTCGCACACTTCAAATATTTCTAATTTATGTCGCAATTACTTCGACTAACAATCCCTGCACATTTCTTGGCTTTATTGTCTGTTAGGTCTAATAAGGTTGCGCCTAAGAGAAAAAATGAGTTTTTAAAGTTTCTCTTTCATTTATCCTGTGTATAGTTATCCCAGCGCTGTAATGAATGTTTTGATCACAAATGATTAGTCAGAATGCCTAATTTTCTGTGTAAACCTTTATCGCCTAAAGTCTCTAAGATTCGCCGTAAGTACAGGTTGTTCTGTAGAATGATTCTCTTTCTGTATCACACCTTTTTTATTTCATTATTTCGTGCTTTTATAAACTTACGTTATGTCTTCAACGACGCGTTCCTTGAAGTGGCATATGGCGGTACGGCATGGTTCATAACTTGAAAAAGAATCTTGAAAGGCAATCCCACCGTATTTGCACATATCTGAGAAGGAAAGTGGTATTTAGGCAAAAATACGGTTCATGGTAGTAAGGAAGCCCCGTGATACATAGCCCACAATGAACACCAAAAGACTCCCGAGGGAGAAATAATAACGAGGGCAATTCTCGTAAGCTCTGCTCTTTGTGCTTTCCTCTCTTTAAAGAACACCAGATGGAACACGTTAAAGAACACCAGATGGTCGAAATTTCTGGAGGCCTCGACCGCACCATCCTTTAAAATCATATTATGGTTTTGGGATGTAAAACTCCAGGTACTGTTCTTATCAATAATTAGTCCTAACACGTATTTGTAGGAATAAAAACTCTTCTCTGGGTAAACTTGTGCCTAGAAAATGAAAACTCAAAGTACAAGCTATACGCATTGTAAACTGGTACTGACGAGCGCAGTCATTGGTTGTCAGTGTCCTGATATGCTGTAAGGTTAATCGGCATTACTGCACGCGGCATAAAAGGTTCCAGCAATATAAGTTGTAGCTGTCTCAGTTCAAGAATAAAGTTTATGGTTTTCATGCGCTCACGCTAATGATAGAATACTAAGATAATCTGGAAAGTTCCATGGAATGGAATGGAAAAACTTTATTTCGGTCCTGCAGGACGCGCTTAGCGCGTAGCGGGCGTCTCCCACGTAGGGACCGACAGGGAGTACCTGGCGGCCGCTTCGTGGGCCTGCTGGACGGCCCATCGCTGGTCGGCGAGAAGTGAGCTCCTGAGGGACCTCTCCCACTTGCTTGAGGTAGAGTCGGGAGGAGTTGTTCTACACTCCCAGAGCATATGTTCGAGTGTCGCGGTGTGTCCACATGATGGGCATGTGTCGCTGGGGTATGCATCGGGATAATAAACGTGAAGCGTGGCAAGGTTTGGGTACGTGTGTGTCTGTAATAGGCGTAGGGTTAATGCCTGCGGTCGGTTAAGTTTCGGATGTGGGGGTGGAAAAATGCGGCGTTCCAAGTAAAAGTGCTTTGTAATTTCATTGTACGTAATTGGTGCATCCCGATTGGTATCCAACCCAGCAAGATGAGGTTGCCCTGTGGCAGTGCGGTCGGTAAGTGCGCGCGCTGCATCATGGGCGATCTCGTTGAGGTTGGGTAGGGCACCCGGCACCTGGCCGAGATGGGCGGGGAACCAGATGACAGTGTGGTGCTTCAGGGCACTCGGGTCCGCATTGCGCAGGATACGTAACGCCTGGTCGGAGATGACTCCGCGTTCGAAGGCTTTGATGGCCGGCCTGGAGTCGCTGTAGATGAATTCCCGTTTGCTGTCGAGCATAGCTATAGCTATAGCTACTTGCTCCGCTACTTCGGGGTTTCGGGTGAGGATTGTGGCTGAGGTAAGAGTCTGCTGCGCGGATGATACCGCGACCGCGGCGAAGGCTTGGTTGTTGCGATAGGCAGCGGCGTCCACGAACGAGACGTTGTCCGCTTCCATGTCTATGCGCTTGAGAATGGCGGTCGCCCGCGCAAGGCGCCTGCCTCTGTTGTATTCGGGGTGTACATTTCGTGGTATGGGAGCGATCGTAATAAGGTCGCGGATTTCACGGGGAATTAGAGTCAACTCTGGGGGGTCCCTGGCCCTCGAGGAGAAGAAGCCGAGCTCGCGCAGAATATGGCGGCCCGCCTTGGTTGTAGTGAGTCGGGTCAATTGCACACGTTCCTGAGCTTCGGCGATCTCTTCTAGCGTGTTATGTACGCCAAGCTCGAGGAGTTTGTACGTTGGAGTGGTGATAGGGAGGCCAAGGGCTCGTTTGACCACCTTGCGAATAAGCGCATTGAGTTGATCGCGCTCAGCACGTAGCCACTTGTGTATAGCGGCAACGTACGTAAAATGGCACAAAACAAACGCGTGTACGAGACGCAGCAGGTTGTCTTCTTTGAGGCCATGGTGCCTGTTGGCTACTCTACGTACGAGTCGTATGGCATTCTCGGTCTTAGTCCTGAGCTTGTGTACTGTTTGGGTGTTGGTTCCGCGGGACTCGATGATCATGCCGAGGACCTTGATGGTGTCTACCCTGGGTATAGTACGACCATTTCTGGTGTGGAGGGTGATATTGCGTTCCGCCGGAGGTTTCCACCCTTTGGGCTTGGCACCCCGGCGTTTGGGCAAATATATCAACAGCTCCGACTTCGCAGGTGAGCACCTGAGACCGGTGTGGTCGAGGTAAGACTCGGTGGTGTCGATAGCCTCTTGCAGGGCGGACTCAATGAAGCCATCTGACCCTGTGGAGCACCATATGGTTACATCATCCGCATAGATAGTGTGATTTAGCCCGTCTATTTTTGAAAGTCGTTCGGAAAGCCCGATCATCACGAGGTTGAAGAGCGTGGGTGAGAGGACGGATCCCTGAGGAGTGCCCCGCTGTCCGAGCTCCACTTCTTCCGACACTAGGTCTCCTACGCGGAGGACGGCTCTGCGCCGAGTGAGAAAAGAGCAGATAAAGTAGTAAAATCGATGACCTAGGCCGAGGGCTGCGATCGCTTTCAAGATTGACGAGTGCGTTATGGTATCGAAGGCCTTTTCTAAATCGAGACCGAGTATTGCACGAGTGTCCCGAGTGTTTCCGCCATCTAGAATTTGATGCTTTAGGAGTAACATGGCGTCTTGAGTGGATAACCCTGGTCGGAAGCCAATCATGTGGTGCGGGATGTATTCGGGATGGAAAGTTCCATCAGACATTGTTTTCGCAAGGAAGTGGTTACAGGCATATGCTAACTCAACGAAGAGTTCACGCCAATTTGGAGTACGGAATTTTAACGAGAACGAGGCTGTTCTCTACAGCGGCTTTCTCAATATTGTCACGTGATCACAGAACGACCACAACGTCTGTTCAAAGGAGCAGCACTGGACGTCGAGCCGAACCGAACGTTAGAGCACGAGCACACACCAACCGTCCTCTTCTTCTTCCACACCATGGCACATACTCGGATTGGCATGGCTAAACCTCGTTCCATGCCTGTGGCAATATCATCAACGAACACACTACACTGCCTGCCACGCCACCAGGCCACTATTGTCTAGGTACCCACTGAAATATGACCAAGTGAACGTTACGTCGCCTGAGGGCGAAGGCCTTTATGATTTTAAAAGGCAATAGATAATATTGCTCTCTGGAACATGGATTGAAAACTTTCAGAACCTGGTAGTACAACTACCAGGTTCTGGCACTGAGGAGAGTCAGGAGGCAGAGATCACAGCGCCGAGCTCGTGCGATCTGAATGGAAATCGAGACACTCTTCACAAGATGGTGGTGAAGCATAACGTGAAGGTGATCCCGACAAGAAGGGCGTACCTACAAGCAATTGCTAATTATATTGTGTTACTTCTACTTAGCTCCGTTTTTGCTTTAGGGCCACACCTCACAATGGCAACAAGTGCGGCGTACTTGCCCGAAGGCTTCGTTAACCTGTCATATTTGTAATAGTGGTTTCCTGGGATCCGTAGCACGTCGAAACGTTCTTCACCTTTGCTTGAGAAGCTTTGTCAAGCTGTCTGATTACATGTCGTTGTGCTTAAAGAGATGTAGACATGTCTAATGGCCATCTCGTCTTCGTGTACTTTATTTCGGCACGGCGACGCATTGCACACATATGCTAGTGTTATGCGTAAACGTGCGCATCTAGGTATTGCCATACTCATTGGTCTGGTATTCATTGTCAAGGCTGATGCTATAACGCCTTTCATTTGGGAAATGACTTTGAATGTTCTACAATGGATGTTTCAGCATTGAACGCTGCCACAGAGATGTTTGAAAAGATTGTCATTTTACACTTCGCATATGTATAGTTGAACGGCGGAGTCGTTTCAGTTGTATATACGTCGTGGGCTGGTCACGTTCGTGCGTTTCTGCATCTAAACATAAAGAAGTGTTAGACAAAAGATTTCTAGTGACAAAACAAACTTCCAGACAGCTCTTGTATGATGTACCACAAAAGAAATTAGAGATCGATTGTTCATGATCACGAAGTTGTACCGTGTTGTACGTTCATGTGCGACGTCCATTGTCATCAAATTGTATTTCCTTGTGACAGGGAACATTTGCTGAACACTTGCCACATGAAAGTAAAAGATTCCAGTTCAAAAATTAACAAAGTTCGAATAAGGACGTGACATAAAGAAAACGCCTTTTTTTACTGAAATAATCTCTATCATGCAACTTTGCAAAGTACAATAAATACGTGGGCCTAAGTTTCCTCAGCGTGTAAATGTTTACTTTCTTGCTTTTTCAGGTTATTACCATCATGGACAATTGGTGTGATGCTTCGTTTCTCAGGTAAGTTATAAAACAAATAAGTATTAGATCAGTTCACTTTGCTGTAATAAATGTTATTCTTTTAAATTTGACGGCTTGGGCGAGTTCTGAGAACATGTTTCACAAGTTTCATAAAAGCAGTTCACAAAGTGTCAAAATAACCTTGTCTATGGCATTCTGGCAACCAGAACGGTATACAGATTGTTTCAAGAAGGATGCCCACTATTATTGAAAAACTACATAAATATGTCTGTGAGCAACATGTGGCTTTCCTTTTACTGTGGAAGAAGGCATTTTCAGTTGCGTAAAGACATTAAGTACGGTCATAATTAAAGGAATCAGCACAATCACTTTTTAACAAGGGAAGTAAGCAGTCGTAGAAGGGTTGGTAGGTGGGCTAGTTGGTCTGCGCTCATTTGTCTTTTTCTTTGTGTCCTGTTAGCCTGCGCTTTAAATAATTCACTATGAATATATACTAATATATACCAACTAGCCCACCTATCAGAACTTCTATATTTAAAATCCTTTCTGGGAATACTACACAGCCACTTTGAAATTTCTAAGAGATGGCCACTGGTAATCACCGTGGGGCTATAACATTTGCCTAATTGATCACGTGATGCTGAAAACAACGCACCACTGTCAGACGACACTGTCTCCATCGCATCGAAAAAAGAAAGGAGTGCGTACAAGCGGCCTTGCGTCATCAAAGCGCTGCCACGAAACGAAGTATGTAGATTGACGGTTGACGGCGGCCTTTAAGAAATTTCAAAGTGGCTATCGACTACTTGAAGGAACTACTTTAATTTGCCTATTTCACTCAATCGCTTATTTCCACTGCCTAAAAGATTATTTGTGTCTATTTCTTTACTTGCATCTGTAATAGTTATTTGTACGCATCCGAAGGAGTACTCTGTCAAAATAGGTGTAACGACGCGTAGCATGCGGATACTTCCTTTCTGTAATTTTTCCGTAATGGTGGGCACATTTCTTGAAACACCTTGTATCTAAACTTCTCATAGCAGTACTAAGAGCGTTTATATGGAGTAGATGTGGCACTGAAATTAGGGGCGTTTGTAGCGCCTGAAAAACACTAAAAATGAATGCTGAGATCAAGAAACCAAAAAAGAACAGTAAGACTGATAGTTCTTAATCTAGTTACGGCGTTCTCACTACTCTTACTGTTTTACGGCTGTTATTTTTGTTTTCTGAGTCTTTTTTTGTTTTTTTTCTGGGTCTTTATTCTTTTTTTTCAAATTTATTTTGTGCGCGGCAAGGGCAACCACTTGCTGTCGGTCTCTCCAAACCTGCGTTCATGCGTTACTTTATCACAGCAGTTATACTTTGGTCATACTACGGCGCGTGAAGCTTTATGGAGGTTGAGGGTTTAATTAGGTGAATTGGTGAAAGATGTGTTTTGTGGAGTGCAGATGGTACTGTTATGACGACGTATTGTTACCGCTATAACCAAACAAACTCACTCCGCGTACAAACTACCAGAAATCGCATGCAAAACCCACATTGTAATGATGATAATGATCTTACTTTTGTGCCTCTGAGCATACACCAGCTCTGTCGAGTTCCTTCGTTCCCCTATGATAAGTGAGAAATTATAAAAGTGTGATGTATTAGCAGAGAGGAACATCATAACGGCTTTCTTCATACTTTTTTGTATTGCTAATGATAGCAGGGAAGCATGAACCAACAAGTACCAGCCCTTTACGCTATTGCCTTCCATCGGACCAAGATATAGCTGGAGAACCAACGCCAAAAACACAACTTTATAACGCAGAACTTCAAAAAGACCTGCTCGAAATTGATCAGTTATCGAAACAAAAAGAGCGCACAAAGGATATGCATTGTCACGTAGATGGCGGAGGAGGCTCTACTGAGAATGGGAAACACGCAAGTAAGTCTCTCAGTGCCAAAATATTGCCGGAAAAGTGATAAGCCAAGGTACACGCAATAGACCGATATCAGAAGATCTGCGCGTGAGCAGATAGCGGAGCTGCCGCTTTCTTAGTTTGAGTACTCTGGGCGCTACTGGGGCGGCTGCTTTAAAACCCCTATACTTCATAAAATTACCGTTATCTGGTTGGTTGTTAGTGGTTCATGAGGAAAGGGAGAAGGCACCTAATTTCTGTCTGCCTACAGGCGACACGGCACAGTGCCTTGGGGTGGGGAGGGGGAAGGGGAATGAAAGAGGATAGGAGAAATGGTGTGTGGTGTGTAAGGAGGGATGTCCAGTCCGCTTCAGCGCGAGCAGCAGGCCGTCAGCAAGGGCAGGGGCAGCATGGCTCCTGAGATCAGCGGTAGGCAGCGATTCGCGTCTCCTCCACGAACTCCGCCAGGCTCCGGAGTGCTGCTAGATGTGGACGAGACGGGAACACCAAGTGTTCCAGGTTGGAGACGGGCAGACCCTGTCTCCTGTAGGCCGTGTAGGCCCTCAAGCGTTCCTGTGCTAAGCCAGGGCAGGCACAGAGGAGGTGCTCGAGGGTCTCTGGGTCTCCGCAACGGCTGCAGGCCGGGGAGGCGCAGCAGCCCTTGGCGTGGCGGTGGGCCGCGTCCACACGCAGCCGGTCCGCAGTCGCAGCAGGGAGGCCCGTTCTCTCGCCCCGCCATGGTGGTCTAGTGGCTTAGGTACTCGGCTACTGACCCGCAGGTCGCGGGTTCAAATCCCGGCTGCGGCGGCTGCATTTCCGATGGAGGCGGAAATGTTGTAGGCCCGTGTGCTCAGATTTGGGTGCACGTTAAGGAACCCCAGGTGGTCGAAATTTCCGGAGCCCTCCATTACGGCGTCTCTCATAATCATGTGGTGGTTTTGGGACGTTAAACCCCACATATCAATCAATCATCATCAATCATCAATCAGGCCCGTTCTCTCCTGGTGAGCTCCGTCTCTGGAAGAAGCTTTGGTCCTCGCCCACTGGTGGTGGTGGTAGTGGTCAGAAGGAAGAGGAAAAAGGCACCTAATTTCTGTCTGCCTTCAGGCGACACGGCGCAGTGCCTTATAGGGGTGGGGGTAGGAGGGATAAAAAGAATAGAAGGAAAATAGACGAAGAAGAAGACAGGCAAGCGACGGAAAAAAGAAGGGGATAGGAAAGTGGGGATCCGGTCGAAGCAGTCCAAGGGCGGGGCGCCACAATGCGAGAGCTGCATGGCGTCAGGAGACCACGGAGGGCGAACCAGTCGGCGGGAGCTACGCTGGCGTCGGAGATCGCGAGGGCACAACCGTCCAGCTTGAAATCCTGCGAGCGGACCCCGCCCACTGGCCACCCTCGGGTGGCCATCTGCTCTCCCCCTAGCCGCTTCCTCACCGTCGAGTTGCTTTTTTTTTTCCGCTTGCGACAGTGGCGCCCCCTGTAACGCACCACGAGCTCGCAGTTTGCTTCCGAGCTGCTGAGAGGAGGAAGCAGCGCAGATAAAAAGAACGCTGTACTAGGGTGGCTAGCCTAGCTGTACTTTTCAAGTACCGCCATCTGCTCTCCCCCTCGCCACCTCCTCTTCGGCGTGTTGCTTTTTGTTTTCTCTCGCTAGTGGCAGTGGCACCTCCTGTAACGCGCCACGAGCTTGCAATTCACTTTCGAGCTGGTGAGAGGAGGACGCGGTGCAGATCAAAAGAACGCTGTGCTTTTCCGAAGGTATCGGGCTTTAGGCTGCTTGCTGCGTGTTTTAAGTATTTTGGCGTTTTGTATAAGTCCTCGGCGCCTAAGGTAATTCAACGCGGTAAAACCTTCAGTCTAGATTTGCATTCAGCGATTGTTACTCTATTTAAGCCTCTATTTAAGCTTACACTGCTTATCCTTCTGACAAGAAAAAAAGAACCAGTAGGCAATGATTACATGTGGGCTGGTGATCTCGGCGTGTTGGTGCGTTTGCGTCGCTTCGCTAAATTCATAATAGTTTTTAAAAGAACGAACATTCACTCCCTGTCGTGATGCGAGCGAACATTTTGTTTAGTGAACGTCAGCTTACGATGGATACAAATTACAGTATGCGAAAAAGAACTTTCCGAAACTCCACTCAAAACAAACCAATGGAACGAAAGAAAAAAAAAGCTTTTTTGAGCCCCTTTCTCGTCCAAACAACATTTTTTATGTACACTGTGTTGCCAACACGGTCTTCGACCACAGTGATGCAGTAAATGTGAATGATTATGAAACGGCACCCATGGAGCAGGCCATAGAAGCGCGTCCACGGGACGGCGATTGATCGCATGCCATTTATAAGCTTACCGTCATGGAAATCTCGTGAACGACAAAGTATTTTCTACCGCAAAAGGCATGGATCAGTCAGTAATAGGCTATGGTACTAGTCCTCCTCGCGACAGGGCGATAGCCTCAGCGGATCGATGGCTCGACGCAGATATCGTCTCCAGACCTACCACTTCAAAACTTCAGTGCGCCCATGCTCATGCGACAAACCAACCTTTGCTGCCACTGTTACCGCTTTGCGTCGTATCCATGACGTCGCATTTCGAAAGAAATGGGGCCACACCGGCGGCGTCGTTGGCTGTGATGCTGGCACGACAGAGTTATGGCCGTGAAGTTCATGGCGTGCAGTTGTGCAGACGTACAGCACACAATTATAAGCGTCGTTTGTATCACGGATCTCATTCAAGCCTTACACTTTACAGTCATTATCGCTTTTCGTGAGAGGTCTGTTTAAGTGACCTCTGTATTGCCCTCAAAATACGTTATATCCAATTTGCCTCCGCTCAATGTGATCGCCCGACAAAAGATCGAGCACCCGTTTGCATGAGCTTTTGCTGTCGCTGACCGGCCCATCGGTCACACAGAAAACTTGTAACAATGCAGTATTGCTGTATTTAGTGCACTGTTAAACTACAATGCGTTATTTTTATATACTGACCTTGAGAACACTATAAACTACAAATTGGCAATGTGTGCTATTTGCCACTCTGTCGGACTTCATTGACTCTCGAGTTTGATATCTTTTGAAAACACGTAAAAGATCTAAAAGATCTGAGTCCTTTTGCTCCAGGCTGCTTTTTTAGCATCCCATGACAGGGTACGTGAAACCAACCATCACGATTCATCCAAGTACGGCTGCTAAAGCTCGTTGGCGCAGCTCGCCGATGCCGCCGAACATACCTGGTCTTCCAAATACCAGTATGCACTGCGGCAGGGACGGCGTAGTGCACCTCGCTGTGATATCGGGCTATTCACGCTATACACTTATAGCGGTGACAACTATAGGCGCGCGCAGGATTTTCCTGAAGGATAGACCAGGATTTGTTGGAGCACCCCCCTCCTTATTACGCCAAAGCATGGGGCTTACTTCGAGTCTCAGGGCCCACTCTCCCAATTATGTCATTTTATGGGGCTGACTTTGCGCACCCCTATCGCCACTTAGGCGACTAGAGCTGGCGGCTGCTGTATAGCTTCCCCTCTTCCCCCTGCGCACGCCTACGGCAAGGAGAACAGCCGGCTACCATCAGGAAAGCTGATCATCGGTAGAACTCGCTGTCTTTTATTAGTCACTCGACGATCAACCCTTAATTATTATTTTTGGTGATCACGTGCGCTCTCCAATATAAGCTTCACCTTTAAGAGTTGAACGCAATAGTGATACTCAGACATTATAGTGCGCGCGTCAACCGCTTAGTGCATACCTTTTATTGTAAAATGTGGCTCGATAAGTTTAAGCTCTGTATTATTACAATGGAATAGATAAAGTTTAAAGGGGCTTGTGTCCATCAAGCTTTCGCATATGGCTGCATTCTGTGTAATGCATGCCTTCAACCACGAACAATTATGCGCGTGAATTGTTTTCGAACCTACTATGCACCCGCTCTGTGGTCTTAAGGGAATACGCGTAGTAACGTGTGTGCCTTTTGGAGATTATTTTTAGCCCACAACGATAACGTCCACCCCGACACCAACGCCAATGCCGAAATCTCAATTTCTGCGAAGCGAGCTCTTTAACGCTATCGCGTTAAAAATTGACTGTGTGGGTCCTGTGCGTAATTGTGGCAGAAGAGCGCAGACAACGAGACGAACAACATGCAGGATACAACACCGTATATGTGCCGTGCCCCACGTGTCCTGTATGTTCTTTGTCCTGTTTCCTGTTGTTCTGCCACAATGCTCATAAGCTAACTAGCCTACCCAAGCACTCTCGTGCTACAAAATTGCAAATATTGCCGAACAATGCGGCTTGGTCTGCTCAGAGGGTTCACTAGTGTTTTCATAGGTGAAAAACGATTATCTTAGAATACTACAATAAGCGCACGTGGCAATGCCCCACTTTCAGAAATCGTCACCTCATTGCTTAGAACAGACCGTGGAAGTGAAAAAAAAAAGCTGCTCAAAACGAAAGAACAATGAAATATTAGTGTAGCTTGCACTGCAGGCGTAATCCTAAGCACAGAGCGTAGCTGATGAACACCAATGTAGTCCTTCTAGTTACAGTTTCGTCAAGTTTTGCAAATATTTATTAATTCGTTTCTCCCTTTTTCGTTCCTCCTTCTCTCTGCTTTTTCCGTGTATTTTCTCTCTCTCGCATTCACTCATTCCATCTTTCTCTCTCAAAAGTCAATGAACTGACTCTTAAGTTGACTCACTCACTCAGTACCAGCCACAAGTATGACTCTGAGTGAGTCGAGATGTTTATTATTTTGGTGAGTTTGAGTCTGTAGGAGTCTGGTTGAAAAACCTTTAGAGAGTCTGTGTGATTACGGTGGAGCAAACGTTCAGTGAGTGTTAGTTTGAATTTTGAATATTGAGCCAGTCTGAGCGAGCTGTACATTTTTTTTTTTGCCGATTTACGGTTCTGTTTACTGAACTTCACCAATACTATACGTCGCCTTAAGTTTCTGCTCACGCCGACTCACACATATATACTTTAAAGCACCAGTGTTCATACGCTATTTCTACAGTTGTTGGTCAAAGGCGTGAGCTACGGAGGAAAAAGTGGGGCCCTCACACCCTCGCCCCACCTATGGAAACTCTTTTGTAAGAATTCTTGTTTAAAATATATCGTGTGTGCCATTTATTTCAATAAATACTGGCTTGCTTGATTGTAACTACTCATATCACGTATTTCAAGATACCAGAGCAAAAACACACCACCAATTGTGCGATATATTGGTGTTAAAGACCATTGGCACGGTGTTCAAAGAAGCCATTTGTACGCTACCAGATTCATGAGTAGGCTCACTAAGACGCAGATGAAGCTGTGAATCTGATTTTAAGTGAGTCTAAGTGAGAGAAATTTTGGTAAATCTGAGTTCAACTGAGTCTCAAAGGCAATATGTATTTTCATGAGAGCGTCATAGCTCCCCATTTTTACTCGACCAATGCTCACTCTCCTTTTTTTTTCTCGATTCTTTATTTGTCCCTTGCTTCTTCCTTCCCAACAATTTCTGTGTCCAACTATCACTTTATTACTTTCTCTGTCGCTTTTTATCCTCTCTCTTTTCTCTGTCTGTATCTTTCGATAATTATTCCTCTCTATTTCTTTGTTTTGTATTCTTTATATGCTACTCTTTACCCATACCCCCCCCCCCCTTCTTTCCCTCGTCCTTGGCTGTGTCTTGCTCTATTAGCGTTCCTGAATAGCGGAGGAGTTAGGACGCACGCTTTGGCTTCGGCTGTGCCCGGATGCGAATACCGCTTACTGTAAAAAAAAACATTCCAAGAATTTTTTTCTTTTTCTAATAGGTGCATGGAGGACCTATTTGAAATGTTGGTGTCTCCTGCGTCCCGGTGTGTCATGTATTCACGGCGCATGAAAAAAAAACTGATGGGGTTGAAACAAGTTTGGGAAAAGGTGTTTCAGCACGACTAGCATGAAACCAGAGAAAGGGCGAAGCATGTAGTGTTGTTTGAGTGAGATTTTTTTTATGGCACACTGGTGGTGCCAAACCTGAAACTGGGCATATAAGAAAGGCTGTTTCACCCCACTAACGTCGTCGGTAGATTACATTAGGTAGGCTACACTCATGGTTCCTTGTAGTGGGAGATGGTGTGATTTTTTTTTCTTCTTCTGTCCATTATGTCAGGTGTCAATTGCCCCGCCGCTGTGGTCGAGTGGCTAAATTACTCAACTGAGGACTAGCAGGTCGCGGGATCGAATCGCGGGTGCGGCAGCTGCATTTTCGATGCAGGCGAAAATGCTGTGGGCCGTGAGCCCTGATTTGGTTGCACGTGAAAGAACACCAGGTGATCGAAATTTCTGGAGCCCTCAACTACGGCGTCTCTCATAATCATGTGGTGCTTTTGGGACGTTAAACCCCACATAATTATCAACCAGTGTGAATTCTTTATGGCATGTAGGAAGGGGTGTTTCTGTTTCACTGACGTGGCCAGTTATTTGTTAGGCCACCTGATGCTCTCTTCATACTTAGTGGACCAGTGTCGAGCAGTGGAATTGACCCAGTTACTGTGTCACATACCTGTTTTGTGATGGATCACGGCTGCGTGACATACCGTGAGGACCATGGACACACCGACAAGCCTAGTCCCTAGGCTGCTTCCCACCAGATCTGGGTATGCGACGGGTAAGAAAAGTCTGCCACCTTAAAGGATTATTCACACGAATTTTAAATGTTTAAAAATTGTTGCTCTTGATAGAAACACGGGTATCTAAAAACCTAAAAACAGTATGCCTGACAATGCATCACGCATATGTTTGATACCGTCACAGTAAACATGTATAGCAGTACACGTAAACAACGACGCTTGAATCATCTGCAGAGTCCTCCACAGTGATTCCTGTGATGAATGCTGCATGAAGGACGCAGAGTTCGTCAAGTGAGTCGATACTGTGTTGACTCGTCGAGATGATGTCTATTGCGGTGGGGCTGGCTTGTAGGTGCTCAATGACAAAATTTTTAACATCAAACAAAATGTTTTATACTTGTTGCCTTACTCCGTTGGGGGGAAATTGTTAACACTGCTTACCAAAGAAACGAAAAAATAACCTTTTGGGACTCTTGAAAATTGTGTCAGTACAGCTTTAATCCAGATATCACCACGTCCTTAGCGTGCTGACACATGCAAGCGTTGAGCGAATACCGAATAGCATAACCTTGAACTCATACAGGCCGTTCGCTGTTATAAATGTCGTCTTCTCGCGGTCTGTCTCGTCGATTTGAGTTTGTGAACAGCCCCCCTATCGGAAAAATTGCCATGGTGGATACTGGAAAACATGGTGGGCGTAGTGGAAATAATAGTGGGCATGGTGGAAATAATAGTGGGCATGGTGGAAATTATGATGGCTATGGTGGGACGTAGTGGAAAATATGGTGGTTATGCCGGGACATACTGGGTGGTATGGTGTACAGATGATGGGTAAAGTGGAAATGATGGTGGAAAGCAGAGGCTAGATAGTGGGCAATAATGGGACACTCTGCCCACCATTGCGATAATGCTGGGTAGCCCTAAGCATATGGTGGGTGGTGCTTATTATGGTGGGCTACATGGTGTACCAAGTTGAGAAACTCTTCCCACCATTGCGATAATGCTGGGAAGCACTAAGCAGATGATGGGTGCTGCTTGTTATGGTGGGCCACATGGTGTACCAAGCTGAGAAGCTCTGCCCACCATCGCGATAATGCTGGGAAGCAGTAAGCAGATGATGGGTGGGCTTATAATGGCGGGCAATTTATATAGTGTACCAATCTGGGATCAGTGCACTACATGTTCTACCACCATGATTTCCATAAAAGTTAGGCCTACCGACCGAGCCCGTACAATTGTGTTATCCGTGCTTCCGGGTTTCAGAATACACGATTTCGACGATTAAGTATGACAATACAGCGCAGCCATGGCATCAATTAACCTAAATGAAGCAGTTTTCATTGTGTATGGTGTCCGCTCAAGAAGCAACAAACATCGATGCGACGCGATTAAAGCACTCCCAAAGAACGTAATTAAGTGTCTTCTCACCGACAGCCGCCGGTCGCACTCGCCGGCACTTCTCTAGCTTTTGTACGAGAACTCAGACGTGGCAATTCGTATGCTTGGTGAACCAACATGAAGCGTAGTGTTTCCGGCACACTGCATTCGTTTTGGCCAAGCCGTTATGAAGTTGCTGTAGCAAAAAAGCTACAGCATTGCGCTGGCGCGACCGCCCTCTACATTGCGCGAAAAGCATCCCAATATTCAATCAAATAAATTAGGCGGGCGTATCTATGGAATGAGCGTAGAGGCGTCATAAACCGTGAGCACATGTCACCCTTTAGCGCGAAACGGATATTAAACTTGGCAGGCCCCGCCGGTAAACTGTTGCTGCTCCCCAGTCCACTTGGCTTTTTTCTTGAAGTTGGGAATTGTAAAAAAAAAATAGCACTAGTGCCGTTAACATAGTGGCAATCGTTACAGGCCGCAGTTGTTTGTGTTTAATAAATGTGCAATTTTTAGTAGCAGGTGTAGATCTTATCTATGTTGTGTACACAACAAACACAACTTAAGTTGAACCGTAAGTTTGTATGGCAACTAAGTATTTAACACCCATATAACGTCATGTTGGTGTGGCGCAGTGGTTAGCGTTTTCGAATGGGAATCCGCAGGTTGCACGTTCGATCCTCCATGGCGCCTTGTTTTTTTTTTACGAGACGGGTGTTTTTTATACTGTTTTTATAGAATTCTTTTTTATTTTTTGTGGCAGCTCGTCACGGTGATTATGACGTCATTTGGCGCTCAAGTGTTGCCGGCACTGCAGCACCCACCATACCCACCATGCGCCATGGTGGGCGTTTCCCACCATTCACCCACTACACTAATCCACTATAATGGTGGGTGGTGGTTTCCACCATGCCCACCATTCGTTTTTTTCCGATAGGGGCCGTTTAGAGGTCTACTGAAGAAAAGGCCACATAGTCGATCTGATGCTTCGTATATCCGTAGAGTGGATCACCGTGATTTTGTCCAGATGATACCAACACAGAAACGCACAGTGCCGATCTACTGGTGAAGCACGCAAACGTTGTTGTTGTCGTGAATATGCGAGCTCTGTCATGCTGCTCTGCTTCACCGAAATAGACGTTCACACCTCATCGACGGTTCTGACTGGTGGAGTCTGACAAAATAAAATGTTGCCTTTGCCATTAGTTTTATTAGGGCGAATTAATGGCACCAGTACCGGCCTGAGCACTGGAGTTCAGTCAGCGATTAATGTTTCACATCGTATAGCGTTGCGACTGCAGTATCTTGTATCTTAGATACAGGATACATGATCGAATGTTGTCTAGTCTAGCGTAGAATGATCGAATGTAGATACTAGTCTTGCGAGACACATCACGATACAGATACAAGGTACCCAAGGAGTATCTAAGGTAGTATCTCAGATACATGTATCTTCGACACTGCCCACCTCTGTCACCACCACGTCGTGGGCCATATGGACAGCTTTGAGTTGTTGCAGGGGAACTGTGCTCTTGAGCATGTAATTAAAGTCATTATAAGAGAATTCTCGATCATTTTCTTGTAGAGAAGGGCACTTTAGGAAAGGGAAAAAGTCATTCTTTTCTAGTGATACCGATATAATGCCCCAACTACTCCAAGTATTCATAGGCTACTTCGCCAAGGCTACTGGTGATGCCTATAGACTCTCGGAAGGTTGTATTATGTCATCTTTTGCTTGTCTAGCCCACGTATAGCTCCTGGTTTCCG
This sequence comes from Rhipicephalus annulatus, assembly GCA_013436015.1. Lineage (NCBI taxonomy): Eukaryota > Metazoa > Arthropoda > Arachnida > Ixodida > Ixodidae > Rhipicephalus > Rhipicephalus annulatus. The sequence goes on along the minus strand of WOVY01013207.1, from coordinate 123,089 downwards.
TGCAGAAACGGAATATGGGCTCTGCCGCAGTGTCATTTAAATAGTATTTCTCTACATCCGCTAATACGTTGTTATTGTCAGTTGTGACTGGTGCCCTTCTACAAACTCCTGGTGGCACATTCCCTGGTGTTTCCAAATTACTTCGGTGGAACCCAAAGTTTTCATTAGCCACAACATCAGCAGAGTGTGCAGTGGTGCTATGGTGCACATTATCTTAGGAATGTATAGTTGGTACTCAGCAAAATGATGAAACGATGTGCATTGGGCACTTCGCAACTGAATTTTGGGTAGTCATTTTTTGAAGAATTTATAATTGAGTATGTTGCGCGTACAAACACCCTTTTTATCGCAGCACGGGGGAGTTAATTCGGCTGGAAAGCAAATTGGAAGGTGATTTTAACGGTGTTCAATTGTACTACTGCGTTTTACTTTTGAAGGCGGAGTTGTAGCGTCTTTAAAATTTTTAAGTGAACGTATGCTCGCGCTTGTTAGTGTTAGGCAACATGCGATAACGAGGCAATATTCCAGAGTTTATGAATATATTCTACTAATTATTTATCATTGTTAATTATCTCTTTCCATATGCACAAAAATGTCCAACTTCATGCATTTTGTAGTGTACAAGAAGTCACTAATTACGATGTCGAAACCGCAACTGTTTATAAAACTCGCCCCGCCGCGGTGGTCTAGTGGCTAAGGTACTCGGCTGCAGACCCGCAGGGCGCGGGTTCGAATCCCGGCTGCGGCGGCTGCATTTCCGATGGAGGCGGAAATGTTGTATGCCCGTGTGCTCAGATTTGGGTGCACGTTAAAGAACCCCAGGTGGTCTAAATTTCCGAAGCCCTCGACTACGGCGTCTCTCATAATCATATAGTGGTTTTGGGACGTTAAACCCCACATATCAATCAATCATGTTTATGAAACTCGGCACGTGCTTTTCCATTGCTGATTATCTAAAGATACCTCTGTTTTAAAATTGAATATTTAGTACTTCATACATATCATTTTGCACTTACGACCTCCTGGAGGACACATGTACGAAGGGCAACAATAAGGATACCGGTTGGTCTTATTCCCATAATTTAATTTTGTACAGTTAGTAAGCTTGCTTTCTGGAAATAATGGGCACCTGTAGAATTGATGGAAGAAAGTGAATTCATCAATCTGTTCGCCAGCTTTGTTTCATCTTAAATTATCACAGAATAAATAAATAGATAGATAGATAGATAGATAGATAGATAGATAGATAGATAGATAGACGGAGATATAAATAAATAAATACATAAATAAGCAAGCGCATGCGTAGCTTTTGGATTCTGTGTGCTACAAAGTTTCATTATTACACAGTAACAATGCGCAATTACATCAATGCTCAGTTTTCGAAAATGGCAGACTTGACAACGGGAAATATTGTAATAAAATGAAGCATTCAACATATCGCACACTTACGTTTTAATCAATACTGGGAAAACTCACAAAAGGGGTAAAATAACTATAAACTAAAGTAATTGCCTTGGATATTTATGATAGCATATTCACTTTCAATATTTTTGTTTCGATAGCCGCGAGATCTATTTTATTGTGATTATACATATAACCTGCGTCTGAAAATTGCAGATATCTGAAGCCCAGTTTCTAAAAAAATCATGGCATTTAATACTGTATATGAGGACGAGTTGGCGATGCAGTTGGATTGCTCATTGTTGCCGTAAATCACCCGTGACATTAACAACTCCCTCATATAGCTGTGTACCAAGCGGTGTACAGTTATATACAATGTACTTTGGTCATAACTAGTATGTTGTGTTGAGCTGTGAATTTTATTTACTTTAATTTTAACTGCTTTGTAGTCTATGATATATTCGACAGTTGGCAAAGACTGTTCACGTTCCCTTGACAGTTGTTGGTTGTTTCCAGTCATACAATGTGCATCGTAGAGCACATCGAGACGTCATACACTGTACAAGCCAGTCAGTGTTCGTGATCATCATCGTAATCGTCTCAAACGTTATCAGCGTCATAGTCTTCATCATGGCGTAAAATGGGTGCCCTGCATCTGCTGTGCTGCGATAGCACAACGAGAATCTGTGGTCTGGAACGTGCTTGTTTCTCAATGTCACAAGCGTCATCTTTATCATCATGACGTATAGTAGGTACCTAGCATGTGCTGTGCCGTGATGGCAGAAAGGAAATGTGATGTCTGAAACGCACTGTGTCTTCAATGTCATGATCGACATCGTCATAGAAGGATGACGATGGACATCGCTCGCCCCTAAGGAGCTTCCCTTTGAAAAAAAAACAGCTTTGCGGCAAAGCAACGTGGTAGCAATATGTTCGGATAGTACTCGAAGTAAATAGAACTCAGGCTAACACGTTCGCATCTGATGTCCCTTAGCTCTACAAAATGCCAAGGATAAGAAATTCGGACACTCCTGTTAGGCAGACAGCTTTTGTGCTGCCTGTCATCTCAATGCGAATGAATTGGTTAAAGCACAACACGTACGAAGGTACGTGTCTTTAGTGAAGTCTTTCAAGATAGGGCTTGCGTTAGCACTCCCTACAGTGCCCTTTAGATGAACGTTAATAGTTGCTCATCCAGCAACGCTGACACTCCATGAGTTCGCGCAGAAGGCCCTCAGTTTACCGTAACTGCACGTTCTACATGATGTTGCTATCACAGAAAACTAAGTCAGCTGTAACTATTCCGTCCTTTAAGGCAAGCGAAGGACACCTGCCATTTCAGTCTGAAGGATACTCAGATAAAGAGTACTGGCAGTCTACGAGGGTGCATATGTGACAATGAATTATACGCACGTTTTCATTTGTCTAAAATGTATTAGCCTTCAGATTTTATAAAAAATGCTCTACTCTGTTCTCTGGGCTCGCTGAAAGCAAGACTAGTTTCTTATGTGAGATATTTCAGGAAATATTGACAATAATGTGTTTCCAGGGACATAGAATGTGTGACGAATTTATGGGAAGCGATCCATTTACCATTTACTGTTTTATGTTTTAATACTTGCAGAAGTAAGGGTGTCCAGATTTCTAAATTAGATAAGCCGATTTGATTGAAGTTTCACAGGAGTGCATACCACCTCTTTTCAATCTTCTCCAAGAGAGAGTCTCGCGTTTAAAGCACAACGCAGATGCATAGTATTGAGGGAAGGAAGACAAAGGGGGTGGGGTGCTGCCCCTATGTGAACGCATCACTGCGCATAGCCATTTAATAAGAAGGAAAGTATTTCATTCTCTCACTCTTGAACTCGAACGTAGGTCTTTTTTCCATAAGTTCTCACGCTAACGCAGGGTGTAGTTAACCTCATTTCGTAAATTATTCTTTGTCCTTCGTACCAGCATTTCCCTGAAAATAACAAAAACACATAAAGGTTTTCAGCACAGCATGCCATGAACAAATCTGTAGGGTGAGACATACTTTCCTAAGACTTCAATTTTTGATAATAGCTTTCAGAAGCACTGTGGTTTAAGTGAGCCGGGTACGGCGGTAACGAAACAGCAACCCTTGAATCAACTATGAATATTTTTCTTGTCGATCACACAATATTTATAGACTAGCGGAAAGGCACGGGATCCGTTATATCTTCTCAGCGGCATGAAAACACTGGAAAGTGTGTCCAATGCTGAGGACAAAGAAGAAAGAAACCACGGGCATGGCGAGTGCCAGAAGAACCGTAATTGGGAGTTGATTAAATGCGTGTCAAGTGTCATTTATGAAATTGTGTTGTCGTGTGCTCAGTGGCATATGCGTCAAACCGCACAGTGCTTCAATGAAAGCGCACGAGAAGACAAGTGATACACGCACACTGGCTCAGGCAGTGATTTTGTCTTACACTGCAAAAATTGCGACAAATGTGTTTAACAGCTGGGAGAAACAAAAGTCATTTCGAAGACAACAGGAACAGAAATAGATATTTTTCATGGCAAAAAAAAAAAACACAGCATATCCCCGGAGTGAATGATGATAAGTGGGGCGAAGCTTCGGGGTTTTATCGGTAAACCGTCAATACTCCGTCCATCCATCCGTCCGCCCATCCTTTTGCCTGCCTGCCTGCCTGCCTGCCTGCCTGCCTGCCTGCCTGCCTGCCTGCCTGCCTGACCCGCCCACCCGCCCGCTTGCTTGCTCGCCTGCCCACCCGCCCGCCCACCCGCCCGCCTGTCTGTCTGTCTGTCTGTCTGTCTGTCTGTCTGTCTGTCTGTCTGTCTGTCTGTCTGTCTGTCTGTCTGTCTGTCTGTCCGTCCGTCCGTCCGTCCGTCCGTCCGTCCATCCGTCCGTCCGTCCGTCCGTCGGTCCGTTCATTCTTCCGCACCTGACGAGTGAGTCATAGAACTAGGCTCTCACGTATTAAGAGAAAGAAGCATGTACAGACCCACACCTTTAGGAGCTTCACAACTAAAATTCACTCGTGCGTTAGTTCCCCCAAATGACCTTTATCACGTATGGGAATATATTTTCAAGGTGGGCACATTAAGATCATCCCGAGATGGTGACGCGCACACAGACTTGTCACATTTCAGCATGATATAATGTTAGCGGTGCGAATACTCCTTATCGAAATTTATAAATGTCGTATCTCCATAAAATTCACAGTTGGAAGTCTGCGCTTCGTGGGTGGGCCTTTTGTGTGCCCAACGTGTTGCCATCTTCGCAGAGTTTAAACATTTCTTCAAAATCGACTGAGCAGCTAGCTCAACAACATGGGAAACTTGGTCAGGTATGCGCCATAAGAATTTGGAAGCCCCTTTAACAAGCAAAAACGACATGATTTTTTTTTCGCAGGAGAACCTATATCCTGCGTGTCTCTCTGATGAAGTACGCCAATTTTCTTGGTGTGGGATCGAATACCCCGGGGGGACGGGGGGGGGGGGCAAGCGAACGGATACAGAAAGAGGAAGAACAAGAAAAAAAAGAGATGTTTTGGGCATACTCATGAAAAAACTTCTAAAGAACCGAAATGAGTGGCTCTAGTAAAAGTTAAGAGTTATATTGAATACGTATGATATCTCAGCCTAACGTTACTTAAGATGACAACTAATTATATTTCACAATAGTAACAACGAAAATTATTGGGGGGGTGGGGATGATTTTAAATGAAAAGAAGAGAAAAGTGAGCCCCGTAACTGTCTCTCAGGGAAGGACATCGCAACAGTAGCTCACGAAGGAGGAGTAGAGAAGGGTTAAAAGAATAGGATTAAAAGATAAAGAGATAGAGAGAGGGGAAGGAGAGAGCGAGGCGCAAGAACAGCGAACGACGGAAGTAAGGAGAAGACAGAAAAGATGGACACGGTTGCAGGATCCGAGGACGGGGCACCACTAGCGAGAGCTGTTGTCGGCGTCAGGAGAAGGCTAGGGCAAGCCCAGTAGGCCAGTACCAACGTTACTAGATAGCTTCAGTTGTAAAACTCTCCCCATGCGCCGTGCGCCGCCGGCGTCTCAATTTCTCGGCGTGCCACGAGAGGGCGGAACCGCCGCATTTTGCTCTACCCGGCCGCTGCTCATCGCGTGCAACGGCGCTTCTCCCAACGCCGATTCGGCCTTCTCATGACGTTAGCGCACGATAACATCAAAGATTACCCGCTACCCGTCAAGTTGTCCGCGTCCAGACTACATCTAGGCCAGAGTACTTTCCAGTAGCTGCTCAGGATCGCTTAATGTGGGGCAGAAAAGCCGTCCGTTACGGCTCATTGCATTGCTTTCTACAACAGGTCAGCCGAAGCGCATCGTAGTTTGCGCGCGCTTGCGTCGGCTGCTCGCCGGCAGTCAACCACGAGCGTGAACGGTCTGCCGCAAGCTGGTAGCATGGAATAAGCCTCCGTTAAAACTTATTTTGATTGTCTCTTCCAAATTTTATAAAAAATCACGAAACCGCTAATTTTGTTTCCAGCCAAGGAAGCAAGGTCACCATTGGAGCTACGTCATTTAGTGGCTCTAGTAATTATGGCCACTCGAAGACGAAACTTCCCAATTGTCTCGACATCCTTTTTGGAATAGTATCTTTTCCATGTCTTGCCCTGACAACAGTTAGCTTTACCAAACGCCACCGAGAAGCGACATTTCTGCAAAAGGCGAAATAGCTTTAATTGAAAGAATTATTGAGTCAATTAACTGACGAAGTTAAACCAGCTTACATGTCAATAAGCATAATGTTCTTTTCAGCAATTTATTGGTTTTCACAGTGCACACTTTACGGCAGACACAAAGTAGAAAAATATATGCAACGTTTTTATTTAATTTACAATCAACTCCACACCTTTTTTGCTTGAGGTGAATATTGCTACAATATACCAAAGCATGTTAAGAGAAACAAAGTAAGTAATGAATAGATACATGCAAGCATTTTTATTTACAAATCAACTCCACATCTTTTTTGCTTACGGTGAATATGACTACAAAATACGAAATCATGTTGACAGGAAAAAAGTAATGAATAGATACATGTATGCAAGGTTTTTTTTTTTCATTTACAACAACTTTGCCAGCGTGCTTACAGCAGCTTAGCGCATTTGCGCGCCGACTTGACCTGCACATTCAAGGCACGCTCTCGCTGAAGGAATCTGGAATAGAAATACATGCGCGTCACCAAAAAAAAAAGCTCCTTATCCGGTGAAAGCTCCTTATCCGCACGCGGGATGGCCTTATTCCAAAGCGAGCGAAGCGTCGCATCTTTGGGAGCCGAGAAGAAGTGCCTATCCGTGTTGTTCTTGTTGCTGCTGTAGCCACGGGTACACCCAGGAACGAAGCAGGTCGGCATTGTCGGCCTCAGCCTCACATGCAAAGGCCCACAGCAATGAAATACAGTCGCTGGAAAATCACTAAATGTGCCACTCGAACGGCATCGCTCATTCAGCACTTCTGAAAACGACCGCGCGAACAAGAAACCCCGGAGACCGGGGCACCGAATGCGCCGGCTACAGCGGCGCATAAGCGAAACCGCCTGCGAGCGCCCCGGCAACCGAGCCGGTTGCGACTGCAGCGCCACAGAGAGAAAGATCGGTGGCGGTTCTGGGCAGCGCCGGCCAGTTTTACAACTGAAAATAATCTAGTAACGTTGGCCAGAACTACGCTGTCGTCGAAGATCGGTGTCAGGAGTTCGCGTAGGGCCTGCTTAGTCAGCCAGAACTACGCTAGCATCGGAGGCCGCGAGGGAACAGTTGGTCGGCACGAAATTCAGCGAACGAAAAGTATCGATGAAGCCAATAAAGAAACCTTGCGTGATTTGTGTGATTACGGTGCCTTGCGGAGAAGAACGTAACAATGCAATCTTTTTTATTTTTTGCATGACCTCTGAAATCCGCTTCTGCAGTGCACGAAACGTGAAGTTAACTGAAGCAAAGACCCTTATTTTGGCAATATATTATGCGAACGAAATCACCACAATAGCAGCAAGACTATGACATGTAAATCTATCTACGTATTCATGTCATAGAAGTTATGATTTTCATTTTATGATTAGTCACTTATGCTCTTCATACAATCATGTTATGTCATACCAATTTTCTTAAGTCATACCAATCGAAAGGACCAGGAAAGCTAAAAATCATAGCTGTTAATACAGATAGATAGATTCGTAGATAGATTGATTGAATAATTGATTGATTGATTGATTGACCGGTAGATAGATAGATATAGATAGATAGATAGATAGATAGATAGATAGATAGATAGATAGATAGATAGATAGATAGATAGATAGATAGATAGATAGATAGATAGATAGATAGATAGATAGATAGATAGATAGATAGATAGATAGATAGATAGATAGATAGATAGATAGATAGATAGATAGATAGATAGATAGATAGATAGATAGATAGATAGATAGATAGATAGATAGATAGATAGATAGATAGATAGATATCGTCAAAGTAACCACAGTTTTTCAAGAAATGCTTCGCGTTCAAAAGCGTGGTGAAAGAGCTTATAAATTGCACCATGTAAAGAATGAAATTGAAAACTGCTGCTTACCGTTTTCACAAGTGCCAAAATATATTGTGTAGGAGCTCTCCATTTACCTGTTGGCTTTACATGAAACACCTTCTCTGAAAATGCTGACGTCAGCGGTTTTCAATCTGTTAGTATGGCTCTGACAAAATATTTAAAGTAGAGCACACATTCAAAACTATATTTTGCAATGTTGGAATATTCAATTACAACATGGGGAAACAGCATCGGGCCACTGATATAATATTCTAAATACCTACACTGGCTGAAGAATACTGCAGTTTGCTTTATTTTTTTATCACTCGCTATCTCATGATGATGTTGTAATGCACTTATCGATGACACTGAAAATTAGTCCCTGACCTAAAGTTCTATCAAAAATGCATTACAGTTCACATTTTATCTTGTAAATGGTAACTTATTTTACTTCTATTGTCGAGAATATTTCCTGTGGCATACAGGCGTACATCACAGAGCAGATGCAGTGTTTTTGTGATGATAAACACATTTATTTTTTACAATGACGCAAAAGGTTGTGGGAAATCATGAACTGCTACTGAAATTGAAAGTATTAGTATTTATAATGCTTATCTTAGCTATACATTACATGCATACGGCATATACTACACGTTATGCAATCATGTTTGTGATTTGTTATTCTCTAAACCATCACACGGAAATATCACTATCTTATTTTGGCATTTCACATGTCTTCGGGTAAATAATGAAAAAGAGAAGAGCTGCAGTGCTTGTCACTGGCGTCTAAAATACAATAAATATAAACTCAACTGACCAAACATCACCATAACTGACGAAGCGTGCTTAAAAATTTCCGCATCGTGTCGTCGAAAAAGTTCTTCCGCCGCATGCCTTTTTCGGTGGACATGATAGCTGAAAAGTTCAACCTTTTTTCTCTGCTAGTAGAGCGAAAGGGAAAATTAATCAAGTTCAATTCCAAAATCACCGTTTGCTTTCAGAATTCGATATTTAAATATAAAATTGCAATGCAAGGGTGGTTTAAACATACGTTAAACGCTTCAAACGTCTAATTTCTTCTGAATTTACAAACTTCAGGTTCACTTGCATCCTGTACAGCCTAGTTTTAAAACTATGAGAGCACTGGGTAATTTCAGTCACTTAGCCTGATCAATTTCGAAGCTGAAGGATCCTACCTTGCGAGGCTGCTGACACGAATGCATGCACTCATCATAACTGTCGTCTGTTGACTCGACTTTTTTTTCAACACGAAATTGTATTTTGATAGTATACAATTCATGAACGTCATTTTCTTCTCGGAGATTGTCGTTTAAGTGAACATGGACAGATCACAAAATAAATTGCCTGTGTGTTCTCATGCTTCGCTGCAAACGCCTTCCAAAGATGGTAGTCTTCTGTCTGCAGGTGCTGCGTGAGATATGAACGCCACCTGGCAGTAATGTCGAGAAAAGAAAGCTTATGTAGACCGCAGAGCTACTGGTAGGTGGTAGCACCATATTGTTTTAGCGAAACATAAGTAATATCCACGTTTTCGTGCATGGCATCGCATTGTCATCGCAGCGTAAGAAACAGTAGGTTTTTTTAGCAATACGTATCTATCTATTTTTAATAAAAAACACACCAGCTATTACTAACGTATAGATTTTGCACCTCCTTTTTTTTATCGACAATGTTCACAAGTAGGAATGCAGCTACAGATTTTGCATCTATTTTGACTCTTCGCTGACGAGTAACGACGCCGACGCCATACTTTCTGCAAAACGAGCTCGTTAACGCTATCGTGCAAAAATTCTACTCCATTAGAATCGAACTCCCCACTTCTTGGTGCGCGAGGATACGAGACGGGCGCTCTACGCACTGCACTACCATCACACTGTGCGGACCCGGAGCAAATGGTTGATTGAAGAGGAGAAGAAAGCGAGCACTAAGCTCTACAAAGGCGTCTCCTATTCCTTACACCTGCGCACTGTTACGGCGCTCCTTGTTGGCAGGAGTAGTGCAGCCACACATGAGCGTTCACGCAAGTGACTACCAAATGGTCATGGCTTACGGGATTCGGGGAGCCAAATTGTGGAGATCAAGTGATTACACGGACGAATGTCGCCAGAGGAGCGCGATGGGAAGGCAAACGGTGGAAATCCGTGAGCGCGGTGGTTTGAATCGGTGATTATGCAGTAACGTGCCTAGCATTTCACAGAGTATTAAATTGTGACGCCTTATCGCCTACGTAGTTTAATTATTCTGGTACCCTGTATGCGTACCATAGCTTCCACACAAACCAACGGAATGCGTTCACGGGTTCATTGCTTGAGCTACGTGTTGATAAAGCCGTGGCAAATTCCACCCCACAGGCTGCCTAATTATGATTCACCTTAGAAAAGCAGCAAACAGGCAGCCATAAAATAAACCCAACCTATAATTGCCAGAGCCAACGCGCTGAACTTTCCGTTCCATCTAATACATTTACGGTTGTATATCTTCACAGAACCCACGTATACCACCAAGGCACGTTTCAACGCGACGCCACGCGAGATATACGAGGGGGCCATCGACCTTTTTTTTTAATTAGAGAACTCAGTTGATATAAATGACAATGTTTTCGGTATTGGTCGTGGTGATGAGCGTTAGTCGTTGATATGTATATGTGCCAATAGGCACCCATGTGAGTACATTCATACCAAAGGGCGCCATAGCAGCCAAATCTATAACAAGGTGCAACCCCTATTACATGAACATTACGCATTCTACTGCTTGTTTAAGGCACATTTAACTTTCCTGGTATACTGTTTTCTATGACAGATGAATCAACAAACTTTTTGCAACGTGATTACTGCCATGGACAGCGACGACGTTTGGTGCAGTGAGCGCTGCCGAGCGTCAGTGCCGCTGAAAAACACGTCTTTGCGCGTTTGAGACCCGATCGCATGTAGAATGAAAAAGGAGGTGCTTATATATCTTGCTTGCTGACAAAATAATCAAAGGAGAAACCAGACGATAAGGTCTCTCGAGTGTTTTCCTAATTTTCCCAAGGTTACTCTCAAAAGAAAGCGAACAAGCCCCCTAGATTGGGCTGGTCACCCGCATTCAAGTGGGAATGGGAGTGTGCTATGCGAAGTGCGTGTTTGTCCACGATGAAATTACCATTATTTTTGTACAAGGCTCTCTTTAAAATCTGTGCCCCTCTTCCCAGCAAGCATTCCTGATGTAGTGGTGGATTATGATGATGATGATGATGTTGCATGGCCTCTGATACTTTAGTAATATATTGCGAGCGTTTAATCATAAATTTGCCATGCGATTAAAATGCGCACCTGGTGCAATGCTAAGGAGCTGAATTACACCTGTGTAAGCTACGTTCATTTCTTCAGTAGTGTACATTGACTGGAGTGCGTCTCTGTCACGCATTTATCGTGTTAAATCGCAAACCTACGCTTTAGCGATGAAGGGGGCTATAAAATAAGGAAGGGGTCTATGGGAAGAGACTTTAGTATTTCTCGCAGGTCTCTCCCGTGCCGTGAGAAGTAAGATAAGAAAAACGAATTCACTGCACTCAGTTTTGTCTGGTTCAACTCCGGCATGGAGAATACGGTACAAATAACTTCGTTTAAAGCAGCCGGAGGAGTGCCACCCTTTACATAGGCTCCATCTTGAGACCTGTCTGCAACACCGTGGTTCATAAACCCGATCAGTGAAGCAAAAAACTTCAAAGCATGGTGATGTGATAATGACTCATGTTTTTGCGCTGAGACACACTTAAACGCATTCTCAAGTGACTCAACTTGTAAGTTGACCAGGATTTCCTTTTAGCTTACGTTCTCATTTTAATTAGTTTCCACTCATATGTTTTGTGCTGGGTCTATGGTACGTACACGTCTTGTCATGAGGAGGGAAAGACGAAGCTTAAGCATATTGCAAGCCGTAGTCTATGTCATTGCATGACTCAGTGCAATTCAGTAAGAAATAAGACAAAATACATATATCTGGATGTCTGACAATTTCCTGCACTGCACGTTTTACAATTATACAATGTCAATAAGATATTTTAGTGTAAACGTACCGATAAATTATGTTACGTACCGATACAAAATTTTGAAAACAGAGCGTGTTGTTTCAGGTGTATTTTTTCTTAATTGTGCTGCTGTTCCAGGAATTACTGTGAGGTATGACTGTTACAAGGTTGTTAGATATGTAATTACAAGCGTTTGTTTGTGGTGTGCTCTAAATCAATATGAGCGTAGCTGGCACCTTATTTGTGCGCCAACAGCTCCTTATATCATACATATAAAAAAGCCAAAAAACAGCTATTTCATGAATGTTTTTGGTATCAAAAGACGAACTTAGGCGTGCAAAAACAGCCTTTATTCTAGCAAAGGTTTCGTGTGAAGATAACTAAAATTGTAAGGAAATAGCTTTATGGTACCGGTACACAATGTGTTTTCTCAGGCTGTTCGTTATAAATTATAATGTAGTTAAAAATTGTTCTGCATTTCAGTAAACATTGCCATGTACACATTTTCTCACTTAAACAGATTCGTTTGCTTTAATACTACACCTTACATAGCGTCAAACGCTTCGTTGAACAAATTACAAAAAAGCACCACGTACGAGCCACTCATAACACTCCACTTTTCATGTAACGACTTATTGAATGCACGAGCTTCTCTATTCATTTGTTTGAATTCATCCAACGTTTTAATTGAACCGGCTATTGCGAGTGGTTATTCATGAAAACTCACCTGGGCCTCCTTCGGAGGTATAGTATGTAATATAACCTTCGATGATAGCTGGAAGAAATGTTGGAAGTAATATTTGCTAAATTAGGTTTTCTAGCTGAAATAAGTTCTGAAATTCACATTGTGCGGCAATATTTTCCTCTCAACTTATTCAGAATGAGGCTATTGTAAAGTTTCCTAAATATTTATACATTTGCGAGCGGCAATATTTTCTGTGTATCTACGCTGTATGACTGAAATTGTTTCTGAAAAAAAAGTGAAGGCAAGCGCATCGTCATATACCACTAGCTTCCACAACAATTTTTTGGAACTTTCCATCATATGTAGCGCTGACACAAATAAAAGCCGGTGCTACTCATAATACTTAGACTTGGCGACTATGCCTCCTATTTCGGTTTCACCTAGTAATAGTCAAAACATAAACATCTAACTTTCTTCCATATGCCATCAATTCACGTAATATATTCACTGTTGCATTATCAAATAAATAACTTTCTAGTTCACAGGTGGCCCGTGGATGAGAAACAGGTAGAATGCTTGTAGTAGTAGTAGTAGTAGTAGTAGTAGTAGTAGTAGTAGTAGTAGTAGTAGTAGTAGTAGTAGTAGTAGTAGTAGTAGTGTAAAAAGGTTCATGGGGCGAACCAAACGGGCAGGTGGAAGATTCGAGGTAGCGACAGACGAGGAAGATGGAGGAGCTCGAGCGCCGATCTCGTGGTGCCTTACTCTGCGATGTTGCTTGTTGTTCCCTGGTGTTCTCATCATTCCTTCATTTCCCGTCGAGAAAGATTAAGCCATCCTGCCGATCTAACAGGTGAGAACGAGCGGGTAGAAGTACGGATTCAAGCGGTCAACGTGAACAATATCGTGTCCACGCTGACGATAGTCACCGAGTGGCGTACACGGTTCAATGGCGTAATTGACGGGCGATGTGCGCTCTACCACGTGGTATGGACCATGGCAATTTGAAAGTAGCTTTGTGGACAAACCAGGTGCACAGGGTGGTACATACAGCCATACAAGGGTTCAAGGGGCGAACTTTGCGGCTGGAGGGTGGTCGTCATCGCGGGCCTTTTTCTGGCGTTGCTGGTCAGCTGTAGTAAACTGCTGCGCCATTTGGTGGCATTCGCCGGCGCGACGGGTGGCTTCGGACACGGTCGTGCAATCAGGTACATTTGGTGCGTATGGCAGCAAAGTGTCAATTGTGTGCGATGGTTGACGTCCGTATAGAAGGAAGAATGGGGAAAAGCCGGTGGTGACTTGGGTAGCGGTGTTGTACGCGTAGGTCGAAAATGGAAGAACCAGGTCCCAGTTCGTTTGGTCTGATGCCACATGCGTCAGGATCATGTCACCCAGCGTCTGATTAAACTGCTCAGTCAGGCCATTCGTATGAGGGTGGTAAGCAGTACTAATCCGGTGTACAATATGGCACTGACGGAGAAGTGCTTGGATTACGTCGGATAGAAATACACGGCCCCGGTCACTAAAGAGCTCGTAAGGAGGCCCGTGATGCAACACAAGCCGATTGAGGATGAAAGATGCGACGTCCTGAGCGGTCGCCCTAGGAAGAGCAGCGGTTTCGGCGTACCGTGACAGGTGATCTACAGCAACAATAGCCCACCGATTACCTGCTGTCGTCAATGTCAGCGTCATATAAAAGTCACTTTTGACGCCATTGAATGGACAGTCGGAGCACGCAATCAGCTGTAGTGGAGCTGCTCCTGGATTCAGTGGCTGTTTTTGTCGCTGACACTCGTGGTAGCCGCGAATAAACTGTCGAAAAAAAGTAAACATGCCAGGTTAGTAGTACCGCTTCCTTAATAAACGTTCGTAGGTCTTGAAGACACCGGCGTGAGTGCATTGCGGGTCGGAGTGAAATGATGCACAAATTGTAGAGCGCAGCTTTCGGGGAATAACGAGCAGCCACTTCCTGCCATCTGGTGAGTAATTGCGCCGGCACAAGGGGCACCTCGAATGGTGAAGTGCAAAGTCTGGCGTCGTATTGCTCGAGTGGTTGGAAGTGTCGGTACACCAGATAAAACGTCCAGAAGCGAAGTTATCCATGGATCGTCGCACTGTACAGAGTACATTGTGTCGATGTCAAGAGCTGACAGCGCATGTTCTGTAGAAGATATAGAGGCAGCCTCAGTGGACAGTGGTGATCGCGAGAGCGCATCAGCATCGGCCATGTTGGCGGCCGGAACGGTACACGACGCGGATGTCATACTCTTGAAGTTGTAGAGCCCAACGAGCAAGGTGACCTGATGGATCCTTCAGCGACGACAATCGACATAAGGCATGATGGTCTGTAACTACAGCAAAGGTGCGGTCATATAAGTATGGGTGAAACTTAACAATCACCCAAGGTATGGCTAAGCACTCTTTTACGGTAAGCCTGTAGTTTACCTCAGCCTTGTTCAGCGTTCTGCTGGCGTAGGCAAAGACATACTCAGGGGATCCAGGGAAGCGTTGAGCGAGAACTGCACTGAGACCGACACCGCTGGCATCTGTATGGATCTCAGTTGCAGCCTTGGGATCCTAATGGCGCAATATAGGCGCTGATGTCAGGAGACGGCAAAGAGTGGTATTTGCGTGATCACACTCAGAAGACCATGACGAGATGTCGTTGGCACTGCTTAAAAGTTGAGTCCAAGGGGCAGTTCTGGAGGCAGAGTTGCACAGAAACCGACGAAAGTAGGACCACAATCCTACAAAGCTGCGTAACTGTTTTACAATCGTCAGTTTGGAGAATTCAGCGACAGCGCTTAGTTTATCCGTGTCGGGAAGAACGTCATCCTTTGATACGACGTGACCGAGTGTGGTGAGCTTCCGAACAGTGAAGTGGCATTTCTTGAGATTCAGATGGAGCTGCGCATTCTTCAGGCACGTGAGGACACCTTTAAGGCGTACAAGATGTGTTGCGAAATCGGGTGTCAAGACGATGGTATCGTCGAGGTAGCAGAGGCATATGTTCCATTTCAAACCCCGCAGAACCGAGTCCATCGTGCACTCAAATGTGGCTGGCGCAGTGCAGAGACCGAAGGGCATGACATTGAACTCATATACCCAGTGCGGTGTCACAAAGGCTGTTTTTGGACAATCGGCATTTGCTAAGGGCGTCTGGCAGTACCCCGAAAGCAAATCTAACAACGGAAAAAAAAAACTGGGCACCTTGTAAACAATCAAGGGCGTCATCAATTCTGGGCAAAGGGTATACGTTTTTGCGAGTGATCTTATTTAAGCACCTGTAATCAACGAAGAAGTGAATTGTACCATCCTTCTTCTTAACAAGAACGGCAGGTGATGCTCATGGACTTTGGGAAGGTCAGATAAAGTCGCGCTTGAGCATATCGCCAACCTGTTCGGTGATAACCAGACGTTCCGTGGTGGAAACACGGTATGGTCGCTGTCATACTGGTGCATTGGAACCTGTGTCGATGCAGTGAAAAAACTGGGAGTTTGGCCAAGGGTAGGTTGAGCAACGTCAAAGGATTCACGAAACTGGTAGAGCAGCTGAAGAAGCTCAGAGCACTCAGATGGTGATAGTCCATCGATAAATCCGGTGATAGACCGTCGGTAGTCCGGCGATAGTCCGTCGTTAGTTCGATGAATCAAAAAGCTCGGAAGGTGGCACATTGGAAGGGTTTAGGGCACTGATGGCGTCGTAGTCACTGGAAAAATCTGGCGGCATGGTAAAAATTTGTTCTTTATCAATGATATGCACGTGTCCAAGAGATCCACCTTGAAACAGTTCGACGGGATACGTAAGGGGATTGATGAGGCAAAGAGCACTGTTTCCATCAGAAATGGAGAGGTTTGAACAAGGCAGAAGAAGTGATCTTCGACTAAAGAAGAGGCTTGATGGTTCAAAGAATGCAGCTTCGTCCTTAATGCCGTCACAGAAAACGGGGAGCAACACAGCTGCTGTCGGAGGAATTTCAGTGCCTTCTTTAACGAAGAGTTTGTGTACGGTGGGCTGAATGCAGCTGGTATGTTGGTCATGAAACGGGAATAGTTAAAGTTCCGTTCTTGCACAATCAATAACGCCGTGGTTAAGCGATAAAAATTCCATCCAAGTAGGATGTCGTGTGAGCATGATGAAAGAACAATAAACTCAACAGTGTAGTGGTCCTTCGCTATCATCAGTCGGACATTACAGGCGGCTACAGGCTGAACTGGGTCCCCCTTCGCTGTTTGCAAGGACATCATATCAAGAGGCGTCATCACTTTTCGGAGCTTGTGGCAAAGTTTAGCGTCTATCACGGAAACGGCAGCACCAGTACCCACTAGAGCATATGCTCGAGTACCTCCTACAGAATTTTCGACAATATTCAACGGCAATGTCCGAGGACTTGAGCATTTCTACAGCGCAGTTCTTGCCTCCTGAACTGCAGCGGTTAGTTTCCCGCGTGTTCAGGAGTTGGCCGACGACGCATGGGAGACAGGGAGCGACGACGGAATGAAGGTGAGCGACCAGACATAGTACGCGGACATTTTCATGAAGATGAGCTTGACTGAGGATTCAAATTTTCCAGACGAGATGAAGGAAGGTCCATGAAGCTGTTCTGTGTCCGGGCGTCTGTGTATTCCGGCACGCGATGACGGCAGTATTGGGCGATATGGCCAGAACCACCGCACGCAAAACAGATGGGCCGGTTATCACGCGTTCTTCAAGCATTGGTGATGAGGGGAGCAGCCCATGCGGCAGACGGGTGATTTGAGGCTGTGGTAGCAATAAGAGGAACCCAGGCGGTGGACGGTTGAGTCGGGGCTAAGGTATACGGCAGTCCCAGAAACCGTGGGGGGTGGTGTAGCTGCTGCCGCTTCAGAGCCTCAGCGTACGTTAGAGGCGCGGGGACCGGGGACTGCTGCAAGGGCACTGGCATAGCCTCGGAAATCTGCTCCTGGACCACATGTTGGAGCATGGGAGCCAATGGTGGTGGGTGTCACAGTGGCTGTTGCTGCGAGTGCTCCTGGCGTTGAGCAAAAGGCAGTAGAGAAAGCTGTCGAGCCACTTCTTCTCGCACGAAGTCTTTCATTTGTACAAGAAGGTTTGTCTGGTCAGTCATGACGTCCAGTGCGGTCAGCTGGTTAGATTCTCTGGAATGAGCGTCGCGTCTGAGCTCGTTGCCTCCGCAATTCATCATATCTTTGACACAAAGTCACTACTGCAGCCACAGTGCTAGGAGACTTCGTGAGAAGCATCTGAAAAACGTCATCGTCGACGCCCTTCATAATGTGCTGTATCTTCGCACTCTCACTCATTGAAGCATGGACGCGCTGGCAGAGATCGATCACATTTTCTGTATATGAGGTGTAAGTTTCACCTCGCTCCTGTGCCCGTGTGCGGAGACGTTGTTCGGCGCGTAGCTTCCGTAAGGCAGCGCGACCAAAAACGGCACATATGGCCTCCTTGAAGGCGGACCAATTCGCGAACTCGGTTTCGTGGTTCGTATACCACAGCTTGGCCACTTCGGTGAGATAAAAATTGACAGTGCCCAATTTAGCAGCGTCATTCCACCTGTCGGGTCCACTGACTTTCTCGTATGACGACAGCCAGTCCTCGGCGTCGTGGTCTTTGGTGCCCGCAAAGATCGGGGGGTCTCGCTGGTGAACCGGGCCGGAGCAAGTAGCGGCTGCGAGAGGTACCGTTTGTTGGGCAGCGTCAACTTGCATGTTCACGGCAAGGTGCGGGATCGGAGTTCCAGGGTGTAGGCGATGTGGTTACCCAGCACGATCTACCAAATGTAAAGAGGTTTATTGGGCGAACCAGACGGGCAGGTGGAAGATTCGAGGTAGCGAGAGACGAGGAAGATGGAGGAGCTCGAGCGCCTATCTCGTGGTGCCTTACTCTGCGTTGATGCTTGTTGTTCCCTGGTGTTGTCATCATTCCTTCATTATAATAGTAGTAGTAGTAGTGATAGTAGTAGTAGCAGTAAAAGTAGTAATAGAAGAGCTTTATTATACTGTGCATAAAGCAGACAGGCTAAAACCCAAATGCCCCTCAGGGATTTTAGAGGTGGAAAGCGTAGTCTGTCTGGCTTAATGGTGGCCCCATTGCAAGGCTTCGCTAGCTTCCAGTGATCCGTTCAGCTCTTTGAATTAGTCATTAGTGATTTTTCAGGCAGGGTTGACAGGTAAATAACACATATATATAGCCAGCCATTTGAGAAAACTAACTGAAAAGGTAGCTAATTTAAGCCAAGGGTAGTAAAAATAGACAAAAACATCATACGCACAAAAATCACTGCCACCTTTACATTTCAAAGGCATACTTCAGAAACCTTTAAGGAAAATTTTGACGACGCGCAGTATAAATGCAGCAAAATAAGATTGAATGAGCAAGGTGGTAGATAAGGGAAGGTGGCAAAATTAATGCACACTGCCAAATTAGTTCAAGCGGCAAAATTAATTCACAAATCAAACAAGCTAAGCGTGAACAATTTTACTGCTAGGACGCACAAAATTCACTGCGCAGTGTGGGTAATAGTTTCTGGAAACGGAACTTGGACAAAGAGGTCGCCATGTTTTTACAAGAAAAGCTGAACCTACTAACTACTGACGATACTTTGCTGGTAAAAGACTCAGGGGTGCTTATTAGGTTTCCAAAAACAATGGCGAAGAACTGAAGGTTTTCTCGGTATACGCGAAAGATTTGTATTATTTGCTTCCACGGAACGCAATGCTCTAGTGCTTTGAATAATTCATCGATTCGTTTGGGTCGATGGAATTCCAGAATGGGTCAGGCATGGCAGTCTGTGCATGGTTTTTAAGAAGTACTTTCATTTTATTTAATGTCGACGGTTGCGTCTTGGAATGAGCAACACTTTGTTCAAAAAAGTTGCGCTTGCATAGGTTCTTGTTCGGCACCAGTTTTGAGAGCCATATTTATCTTGCATAAGGACCACCACCTTCAAAAAAATTGCCCGCAGCTTCCCTCGGGGGAACACTGAGGAGGATGCGGAGCATATAATTGGTTAACGGGGTGTTAAAGTGCGACTTACTTGGGTCGATGGCTAAATTGGTTAACGTGGTTGTGAAATGGGGTGTTAAATTGCGACTTACTTGGGTCGATGGCTAAATTGGTTAACGTGGTTGTAGGAGGGGGTGTTAAATGAGTGAACACGTACACACGTATGCGAAAGGGCGGCGCTGGTCGAAGGGACGTCGATCATTGTGTTTGTGGATTCGTTGGCATTCATTTCACGGCGACTTCGGACGTCGACGCGCCGTACAAACCAACGGACGAGCGGCAACTGAGCGAGCGAGCGCCGACCTTGAGTATATATACAGCGCGACGGCGCATGCGCTGTCAGCTGTCGAATGTTCTCGAAGGAGAAGCGCGCGCGCGGCACAGATGGCGACGGCGCGACGGCGCATGCGCTGTCAGCTGTCGAATGTTCTCGAAGGAGAAGCGCGCACGGCACAGATGGTGGGCGACGGCGCGACGGCGCATGCGCGCGCGTCAGCTGTCGAATGTTCGAGAAGCGGTGCGGACGGCGCGGACGGCGCACTACAAGGCGCGAGTATAAGATGCTTCCGCATCTAAAAGATCTTGACTTGTATCTTGCTGTGAAGGTTCATAGGTTTGCCGATGATTTTATAGTGTTTGTTGATTCTTCGAATGCTGATTTTTAAGTTGTCCCTAGTCTCCCAGGTTTGTTTAAGGATCCCATGTATTAACTGGTACTTACAAATGAGCTACCATCTAGCAATTCGATTAGGTTCTTAGACCTAATTATTTATGTGTATTTAAGTTATGTACTACCAACTTCTCCAAGTTTGCACGCTTTACAATGCAAAACCGCAAACTGGCGTACCCGTTCAATAGGCGCCAACCAGATACTAAAAACCAATATATTTTTATTGCGATAGCAAACATATGGACACTCTCAGCTGGACTTTGCCGCCGGCGTTGGCGTCGATGTCACGCACCGTATATGTATATGTATCTATATAGATGAAAACGCTAGAAAGAAAAACACAAAAATTGGCCCTGTATCTGCATGTTACACACTGCAAATATCGCCGAAAGACGACAGTCTTGCGTCTGAAGAGAGTGATCAAAATGTTTATTTGATGTTCTGCGCAAGAAAATCGGTGAATGGTATTCTGGAGGCGCTGCGTTAGAGTGCCTCGAGCGTGCAGCGGAAGCGAAAGAGCGCATCAAGTCACGTCACATGTGAGACATGGGTGCTATATTGCAATTATCCTGGAAAACGGCGTGCCCGTCTCTGAGGTGATAAGGTGTAGAACGCAAGGCGACGGGTAGGTGCCACTACCGTGTCGTCTGGGCAAAGCGCTGGAAACACTGGCCTTTTCGTGCAAGCATTGCATGCTAGGCGCAGCATGATAAACGATACGGTCCTTAGAATTACTTATGTATGTCTTTTCCAGTAAAAATAGACAGACATTATACGGACGTGTTGTTATGGTGACTCAAATATGCGCAATAACTGCTTTTTAATTGACAATCGCACAAGTATGAACGCTGAACCTTGAGCAATATTGGTCGGCGCTGCGGATGGGGTAGGCCGTTTAGAGTATCGTTTGATCACATAGGTGCCATTTAGAATACAGTTAAGCATAAACGAATATAGTATATAAAGAGTGGCCGCTGGAGCCTTTTCGCGGCCCAGCAAGGAAGGGTCTGACTTACCGCTAGATGGCATACCCATCCTCGCTTTCATGTCTACTTGAACAAATGTATTAGCCTTATCAGGAGTACAATAAATACCCATGTTTGGCGTCAATTTTTCGCAAAGAAAAAATTCCGTTAATTTGTGCAATTTTCTCTCGTCTGCTCTACATCCTGTCCCACTGAGGACTTTTAATGCATTATAACAGAAAACAGTAAAGTAAAATCAAAAACTGTTGCGTTTTTGCATCTATTTTGCACAAAAAGGCACATTCATGTAGTTTAGATGTGCTGTACATATTTACCCGTCGCAAAAGCATGGGCGTGTAGCCTAGTGAAACAGACACTCGCTCTCGGAGCGTGAGGTTGCGGGTTCAAATCCCATCGTCAGAAAGAATGAAATTTTGTTATTTTATTATTGCTGAAGACATTATTCGGTCTGAATAACCACTCGTTGCGCTGAAAGCAGCGCAGTAACTGGGCCGCGAATCTCTACGGGAGTGTCCGCTCTTTATGTAAGCATGTTTCTCTATGGGTGAGGGTGGACGAACAGACCAATGTACAGACAGACAGATTAAAATTTTTCCGTCGGAGGTCTGCGAGAAAGATCATCGCCTTAAATACAGTCCGGTGCACGGAATCGAATGTGGGACCTCTGCGTCTTTAAAGCGAGGCATTAACCACTAAGCTACCCCGGAGCACATCCTTCACTGTTCAAACGGCAAGCAACTTACATCTACCACTTACCGCTTCTCACGAGCATCTGAGGGGGGGGGGGGGTCATTGTGTTTTCAGCATTACCAGCAAGATGGCGCAAGGAGTGCACGTCGCCACATCGTGCGGCGGCGCCCGCTCTAATCTCCTGCGTGTACTTTGCCCGGCTTAGAGAAGGGGAGTGACGCTCTCTCACGCGCCCTTATCTCGCAGCAGGGAGGAGGGGAAGGTCGTACACCTTGGCTTGTCTCGGGCTTTACCTGGAACGATCCTGCTATACTTACCGGGCAGGCCACCGCACAAGTTTTGCGCTATGTACTTTTCAGAGAAAAACAAAGAACTCACAAACAAACGACTAATTCTGGTTCCGAAAAGGCCACAGATTTCAAATAACACAAGAAGAAAAAAAATTTTCTTCAATATTTTTGCTTACCTGTGCTCTTAATACACCAAAGAAAGGTATTACATAGGCGATGGGTTTAAAAAAATAAAAGCATCTTTATGGTGAAAGAAATGCTGACACTTCTTCCATTAATATCGTCCTTCCACGTTCTTCAATATTTACCCCAACTTAACTTTTAGTTTTTTACCCCAACTCAATAGGCTCTCAGACGTAGAGGTTGATTATTCAGTGCCGGCACTTTCTTTCATAAGCGTAATAGACAGAGCGTCATAAAAATTTTATGAAAAGAAAAATTCACAAGAACGAAAAAGCAAGTAAAAGCGGTTACAACGTCGGGTCTCATTACTAGTGCAAGTATTCTGCTGCCCCCGAGCTAACTCGAATCGAATTCATTCCGAGTACTTCGCGTGGTGGCAGAAAGCGTTAAACATAGCGTCACCCTGGGAAAGTTTTGACGCATTGCTGAAGCCTTAACACATTGTGCCACCTTGCTGAACTAGATTGGTCATTATTACGCTCCCGACATATCGCTATTTTCAGAGGCTGTTCTTCATTTTGTGCTACCATAGCCCCTTTTTATACTGTGCCACCGCGTGGCACACTAAGGCGCGTCGGCATATGTGTGACATCCTGCACTGAATAAGTATCGAACCTCTGTATTGCTCAACGATCGACATACTGATTCTCCGCGATTGCAAACGCGTTGAGCTTTCTCTATTGCGGACGGACGGAAATAGCCTTATTAAAAAATAAAAAAAACCTGCTGGGTTACCAGCCCGGACTCAGGCCACCCCGACGTTTTTTGCGGTGAGGCGTAGCCTTTCCACCGCTGTCCGGGTTCGCTGGATTGCCCACAGTTGGTCCTGCAGATCTGAGCTAGTCAGCGCACTTAGCCAACGCTCCTCGAGAAGGTCCGGTTTTATATTCTCCTGTCGGTATATTACTGTGACCTGTGTGTATTGCCATAGAATATGTGCCATATCTGCGTGTTCGTGCTTACAGAGGGTACAGCTTGTTTGTGGGTATTGTCTGGAATTTACTTTGTTCAGGTGTACTGGATTTGAAAAGGTTCTGCTTTGCAATCTTCGCCAATCTGTTTCTTTAGATCTGTCTAGCTGTTTGTGTGGTAGCGGATATTCTTCTCGTTGTCGCTTATAATGTGCCAATATGTATTAGTTATAGCCGTCACATGCACGCGTTGGCGTTTGTCGCTGGTGAAGTATTTTGTGACTTACTTAGAGCATAACGGTGTACCCGACAAAAAACAAGAACGCTCGCTTAAGTTTTCCAATATATAAAGGGGCACTATTTTATTTAGGCAACCTATCTTAAATCCTCATTATTAAGTAAGAAATTTCATTTCAGTTAATCAAAGCCCTGCAAATATACTGTTACTCCATTCTTTTCATAAAAGCCAAAAAACTGTACTTACTCTGGTTTTCACGACGAATTCGTGATTTGCAGCAAAATGGAAATCGTCCCAGGTCTTTCCCACGCACTCCCGCACTACAGGAACTGTTATAGGAATCAACACCTGCGCATCTACACAACAAAGCACATAGAAAGAAACACGTGAACTTCTCACTACACGACTACACTTTCGCATCGGCATATGAGTAACAAAAAGCCCCACAGTTGTTTGCCTTTGCATGACTGGCTTGTAGAGTAGTAGGAAATCATGAGCATTACACATATGATCTTGTGCCACCATGGTTGTTCAGAGGTAACGGTGCTCAGTTGCATAACTGAAAGTAGTGGGTTCGATACTCTCGCATTTCGAAGGAAGCGAAATGCTACAGTTCGTTTCCTAAGATTTCAGTACACATTAGAGAACGCCAGGTATTTGTAATTTATAGAGCCTTGCACACAGGCATGCACCATATTTATATCGCAGCATTTTCTCGGGAACGCCCTGCGAAGATATTACAGTAAGACAATTGCGCCCGCCGTTTGTCTCACTCGCAATGAAGAAAAAACACTCATCATGCCGGTGAGTGCTCAGCATACTTGTGTCTAATTATAAGAAGTTTATCGTATAAGCAAACCTAATTGTGGCTTCACAAACTACTTAGCTAAGTATACGTAAGATAATTAGGGGAAAAGACCAATTAGTTATAAATAGGCCAAGTTGACATTTTACCCCCATATTCAGAAACGTTGATTGACTTGAACTTGGCTTGCCACCAACTTCAATGCAGCACAAACGCGTTTCGAATGCGCTGTCTTAAGGCGGTGCCAAGGCAGCACAAACGCACAGAGGCGTTTCAAACGCGCTGCATTGTAGGTGGTTTCAAGCCAAGTTCAAGTAAATGAGCGTTTCTGACTACGGGAATAATGTGTCCAGTCATACCGAGCATGGCAAAAGTTTACATGCTAAGCCTAATGAAGACTAATTTTGACAGCTTGGTTAGTGGAAATTAGGATAATCAGCTAATGACGCTCGGATTTATTTGGCATGCATGCTAATCAAGACCATGCCTTGAATATGCAAATTTGGACACTTAAGCTGCTCAGTCAAATCCAGCTGGTCACTTTACTTGGCTCTGTTATTCTCAAACTATTGCCAAAACTGACCGATACCTAGCCGATGCTCGTGATTTACAATGCGCTTATGTGAACACTTTGTGTATCAAAGTATTAGTGTACGTTTGCCTAGTCAAACCTAGTCACAGTCCAGTGTGTACAAGGTTTAATCTGCCGCAGTCTTGCGTGACTAAGTGCAAGCTCCGCCAATATTTTCGAATTCTACAAAACATTAAGGCCCTATATACTTCGTTAATTGTCACAGATAGCTTGGCGTAGAAGTTTACTGTAGATAACTTCATTGTTTCAGCCGTCCCGAAGATTTCGTTGTCGGCCGCCGTCTATACAGCGTCTTCTATCTTTATAGCGTTAGCGTCTGGCATGACCCTCTATCATGTGCATACCGCTACCACCGAAATGCCCGTCTTGACATAGGAATCATATTTTCACGAAGTTGAAATGTGCTTGTTACCTACAACCTCCCATGTCGGCTTTACGTTTTGTCCCAGAGAGAAACACTATGGGCACATCACCATGAAATATTTTAAGTCGTAGAAATTGTCATTTCATTTCATTTCATTTATTTATACTGTTAGCCCAGAAGTGGGCCGTTACAGGGTGGAAGTACAAACAATTATTTTCGAAGAAGAAGTACCGTACAGGTCTCGAGATAATTTCTCGGTATTATGGTGACCAGCAACTCGAAGTTATACTTAACAAGAAATGGAACACACATGCGATGCAATACATACACGCAGAACAGCACATGACGCATTTGAGGCGGCACTTTTGCACCGCGCTGAAGATTTAAAAGACAACTACTGCAGAATCATGCAACCAACAAAAAGTACACACACACGCAAAAAAACATATGTCAAATTGTTTTACTATTTTCTTTGTTTTATGCTTGGTATAACGCATTTTTATATTTTAGGGTGGTGGAGACTATTTCATGAGCAATCTGTCACAAAACGAAGGAGGGATTGAGCGTAAGGCTGAGAGGGAGCCGCACAGGATTAGTCGAGGCTATTCTGAAGGTGAAGATGTGAGAAAAGCCTCAGGGCAGGCATAGAACGGGTAGGGGCCCAAATATCTGTAATTAGAATTGTTACAAAACGGTCTCCAGAGACGTGGACTGGATCGAAGCGCAAATGCCTCAGTCTAATGAGCCTGTTTTTTGCCTGGCTTACCCCATTACAGCGCCGATACTTGAAGAAAATGACCACTGAATGACTCGTCAAATCGCGACGGCACTTGGTCCTCCTCTAAAACATTAAAACACACAAATTTTTTATGAAATCCTGCTTATTAGTATGAAGCTTTAAAAACAATGCCTGTAAATAAGGCTCTTCAGCTATAATATTCTTGTCATTCATCATGCAGTGAACGCAAAAATTCATCCTCTCAGCTCGCCTACTGGCTGTTGCTCCCTTTCGCTCTTGTGTTCGATCCTTTCCTTGTCGTGTGACAAAATGCTTACAAAACACCACGCCAGATATGGTCACAAATTTCAAACCTAGCCTATTGAATTCCTTTGCCTGTGGAAGATCGCATGTTGAAGCAGAACGCTGGCTCTAATTCACAAATCTGCTAAACGTTATCTTTGAGTGAATAGAAATTCAGCCTTGTACTAGTATTTTCCAGTACTATGTGTTTACTTCATAGTGTCACGATGAATCACAAGTATTCGGGGTTTATTAAACCACTGAGTAGCTAGCTCTGGGACGATGCGTCAGTCGCGGCTGGCTCTCGAGTCAAGAAGAAGCACGCGATCTTCTTTTTTTTCTCCAGATTGAGAGCCGATCTTGCAGTCGAACCACTACGTGTGGGTGGCATTATCCCCTTTCGGAAAGAAAAAAAGTCCCAAAAGAGGGAAAGAAAAGTACATAGCAGCACCCCGGCGTCGCGACATAGGCACGTGAAAAAAAAAGACATTGGAAATTCGGGTAAAGCAAAAGTAGAAATTGAAGAGCGTGCCAATATAGAAAAAATAAATTAACGAAGAAGCAAGTTCACAAAAATAAATGAAAAACACAAAGAACAGTGTACGGTAAAGAAAAAGTTACGAACAACGCGCAATACATCGTTTCATGCGCAACACATGAACGACATCCGGCCTCGGTCGTGTCCTGCACCGTGTCTGCGATGTTGAGTCCGGAACCACTTCGTAGTTCACGTCACTGACGCAGCGTAACACTTTATATGAGCCAAAGTACCGGCTCAGTAACTTTTCACTGAGGCCGCGGCGGCGGACGGGCGTCGAAACCCAAACTTGGTCTCAGGAGTTGTAAAACACTCCTTTGTGGCTGGTGTTATAGCACCATGCGTCTGTATGCTGTTGCTGGCCTATGTGTAGTCGCGCAAGCTGCCGGGCTTCCTCATTCTCCGGCGTCAGTTGCCAACTCGTCTTCGTCTTGACACGTTAGCATAGAGTCCAGCATGATCTGCACTTCGCGGCCGTAGAGAAGCCGGAATAGCGTGAATCGCGTGGTCTCTTGCACGGCGGTATTATACGCGAAGGTCGCGTAAGGTAAGATCCAGTCACATGTTTTGTGCTGTACATCGATGTACATTGAGATCATGTCTGCGATGGTCTGATTCAGTCGCTCGGTAAGTCCGTTAGTTTGCGGGTGGTACGCAGTTGTCTTTCCGTGTCTGGTGTTGCTCAGTTTGAAAACTTTGTCCATAAGCTACGCCATGAATGTCGTCCCTCTGTCCATTATTATCCTGGAAGGAGCACCGTGTCGTAACACGATGTGGCGCATGAAGAATTATGCTACCTCAGAAGCCGTGGCCCGTGGGATCGCCTGCGTCTCAGCGTAGCGTGTCAAATAGTCGGTCGTGGCGATCACCCATTTGTTGCTGTCCACAGACAGGGTAAATGGCCCGAGAATGTTCATGCCTACTTGGTCGAACCGCGAGCAAGGTGCTTCATTGGGCTGAAGCAAACCAGCTGGCTTAACAGACGGTTGCTTTCGGCGCTGACATTCCCGACAGCTCTTGACGTACTTCTTGACGCTTGCCGAAAGTCCTGGCCAATAGTACCTCTTGCTCACTCTGGCAAGTGTGCGTGAGTAGCCCAGATGACCGGATATGGGTTTGTCATGGCAAGCGAAGAAGACGTTGTCTCACATGTCTCGAGGAAGCACCAGGAGGTAGGCACGGTTGTTCCAACGAGCGTTGTCCTTGTAGAGCACAATGTCTCGAAGGCAGAACAACGTCAACGAGCAGAATAAATGACGTAGTATGATTGTGCCCTGGCCCTCTAAATGATCGATGATCGGACGAATCTCTGCGTCATCTCGCTGCCGTTTGCTCAAGTCTGATGAGCTAATGGTGCCCAGGAAGCCTTCGTCTTCCTCTGCTTCCTGACAGACGGCTTGAAGGGGTGCGCGTGACAGTGTGTCAGCGTCTTCATGCTTACGGCCGGACTTATGGACGACGGTGCGTCAAATTCCTGCAGCCGCAAGCTCCACCGTGCTAGCCGTCCTGAAGGGTCGCGCAGGCTTGCCAACCAGCAGAGGGCGTGGTGGTCCGTCACTATCTTGAAGGGACGACCACAATGGTACGGGCTAAACTTGGTGATTGCCCTCACGACTACGAGGCACTTTTTCTCCGTAGTGGATTAATTCACCTCGGCACGGGATAGAGAGCGGCTGGCGTATGCTATCACTCTTTCAATGTCTTCTTGATGCTGAACGAGCACTGCACCGAGCCAAACGTTACTAGTGTCAGTATGGACCTCCATGTCAGCATCATCGTCGAAATGAGCGAGAATGTGCGCTGATTGCATGCGCTGTCGCCGTTCATCAAAGGCTGCTTGTTGCTCGTTTTCCCAGACAAACGGCGTGTCGTCCTTTTTGAGACGAGTCAGAGGTTCTGCTATCTGTGAAAAGCCATGAATGAACCGGCGATAGTAGGCGCACAAACCAAGGAAGCGCCGGACAACTTTCTTATCGACAGGAGCTGGTAATTCGGCAACAGTGGCAAGCTTGTTTGGATCGGGCTGGACTCCTTCTGCGCTAACTACATGTCCAAGAAACTTTAGTTCTTCATAGCTGGAGTGGCAATTCTGTGGCTTTAGTGTGAGGTCCGCCGATCAGATAGCCTCCAGCACGCTGCGCAGGCGGTGAATGTGCTGCTCGAAGGTGGCAGAGAAGACCACCACATCATCAAGGTAGACAAGACAAGTCTGCCACTTGAGCCCTGTGCTGGAAGTTTGCTGCAAAGTTGCCGGCGCTGAACACAAGCCGAAAGGGAGTTCTCGAAATTGGTATAAGCCGTCTGGAGTCACGAAGGCTGTCTTCTCACGGTCTCGCTGATCTACCTCGATTTGTCAGTACCCGCTTTTCAGATCGAGAGAAGTGAAATAATGGGCACGATGAAGTCCATCTAGCGAATCGTCTATATGCGCCAGGGGGTACACATCCTTTTTGGTCACGTAGTTAAGCTTTCGGTATTCGACGCAGAAGCGTAGCGACCCGTCCTTCATTTTGACAAGCACGAATGGAGATGACCATGGGCTGTTGGATGGTTCGATAACGCCATCGTCAAGCATCTCAAGAACTTGCATACGTATCGCTTCACGTACTTTAGCCGACACACGCTAGGGGTGCTGGTGTATTGGGCGTGCGTCCCCGTACGTGTTGAGTGGTGGACGTCTGGCGGATCTTTGAGCAACTTGCGAAGCAAGAACTGAACTTGAACAAGAGCGCTCGCAGCACAGTCTGGTTATCGGTGGACAGATCAGGATTGATGTCAATATTACTCATTGACATGTCTGCGTTATCCACTAGTTCTGACGTGAGACAGGTGGTTACGTTTGCTACTTCGTGGGCAAACGCTATCGAAGTGCCACGGGAAGGTGTCGATGCTCGTTGCTAAAGTTGGTAACGAGCAATTCAGATCGGCCATCACGAACGTGTATTACACTTCTAGCTGCACAGATGGCTTGATGCAGGAGGGGTTCCAAATTTGTTTTGGCCACCACATCGCCATCGCTCAAACCACAGCATGTCACGTCGACTAGAACACTCTCTCAGGGAGGAAGCGTCACGCTCTGTTCAGAAATACGGAGTACGTTGACACGCCTTCCGTCATTCTGCACGTTTATTGCTCGCTAGGCTGAGAACGTGACGCAGCGTTCTTGCAGATCAATGATAGCTCCATTTTCCTGTAGAAAGTCAACTCCGGAATGACGTAACGGGAGCATTCACGTAGAACAAGGCAGCTTGCTACGAATGTATACCCTTGAATCTGTACTTTAGTTGTGCCGGTGCCCGGTGGAGTAACGACATGGCCACCAGCTGTCCGAATCTGCCTGTTATGCCACGGCGTGATCACTTTCTTCAGCTGCGTTGTCAGTTTCCCGCTCTGTACAGAATAGTCTGCGCCAGTGTCCACTAGTGCATTAACTACACAATCATCAATTGTCACTGCTATTTCGAGTGAAAGCCGGCTATCCTTTGCAGCAGCAGGTGATGTCGGACCAGTTTCTGTACGATTCTGCGTCAATAGGAACTCTTCAGTGCTTCGACGTTCAGCGACCCCGCCCCCAGAGGTCGCTTCGGCTAGTTTTTTCGGGTTCGGTTTGGACTGTCACGGTGGATGGACGTGTTTTTGGGCGTTCCTGATCGACTGCGCAGATAAGTTATTCTGCATGTTTTGAGCTTGTCTTTATAATTATAAGGCAGAAGTTAAAATCCCTGTAGCATTTATATTATTGTACGGTTTTTTGGGGGTCAGTCACAAGGTAATTATTAGTTTGTGCGTGTGCGCGTGTTTGATTTTTTGTGTTTTTTTTTGTTTTTTTTTCTTTTTCCACCCCGCGGGGGAGGTGCACGTGCATTGAACACGCAAAATTTTGTAGGAGAGCTTAGACTTGCTCTTTTTGTAGGGCAGGGCTCGAGTTTTGTAATTATTGAGTGAGACAAGTCAAAGGAACAATTGGGGTCGGAAAGACATGGTTAAAAAGACTGTAATGTGTTCAAGATGTGGAGTGGCATCGAAAGTGGACCCAAGTGTAGAAGCGGAAGGAGAAGAGGCTGACGCGAAGTGTAGGCAATGTGAGATCGAGGAAAAAATGGGGAAAATGATGGTTGTCCAGAGTGACCTGCTGATGAGAATCACGAAACACGAGATTGCGTTGGCGACAGAGCAAAAGAAAACGAGGGCTATGCGAGAAAGGCTGAAGTCCGCTGAGGAAGCACTAGCCAAGGGGAACAGAGGATCGGCCTACGGAGAGAACAGTAGGGAACCGGCAACCAGAACTACGGAGAAGAAAGATCAAGCAAGATCGTAAAAAACAGGTTCCGCCGGTTCAATTGTCGCAAGGCCCAGCTTCAGCGAAGTAGTGGTGGGGCTGGGAGGGGACAATGCAGCCGGCATCACAGGCACAAGTAACCCCCAGGTGCAGGACACTCCAGCTGAAAAGTCACAGCATGTGATAATCGCCGGGGACTCGAATTTAAATCGATGCACAGAAGCCATCAAAGAGAGGCTAAGAGGTGACAAGAGGGTCCCAGGACGCAAGTCGGAACCAGTCATAAGGCAAGCGAGCGCAGAACTCAAAACTACAGCTGATAGACGAAACCTTGTGATAATTTCAGGTGGTTTAAATGATGTCTTATATGAAGATACAGCAGGACTAGCAACCACACTGGCGAAAGGCGTCGATGACATGCGCGCCACTGCTCCTCAGGTACAGGTAGTGATATGCACGACACCGGAGGTACCAGTGCGTGATAGCAACCTGCAAAGAGCGGTTGTCAACGCAAACCAAGAGATGTGGCGAATGTAGCCGAGAAAAAGGCTTTGAGGTGGTGAAGATAAACAGAGAGGTGCATAGGTGGGGTGGTTTTCAACGAGACAGAATTCACTTCGATGGGCGGCTAGGTCATGAGGTGGGTTGGCGACTTGCAGGACGCGCAGTAGCTTTTTTGGGAGGCAAGCGGGCCCTTCGGGGTGCAGGATAGCTAGTAACGAGGAAAACAACCAGGGAGACTCTTTGACAGGTGGTATGGACAGATACGACTCCAAAGTGGCACCAGTATCTAAGATAGGTAGAGTCTGGGGCATAAATAGACGTAGTCACGAGCGCCGAGACAACTCAGACATAGGGGATATTAACATGCAGGGTGGTAGGAACAGGCTGAAGTGGGAAGAGATAGAAGAACAGCTAAGGGAGGAGAGACCGATGGTATACGGTTTTGTATAAACACATATCAGGGACATGGAACAACCTCCTAACAATGTGGACTACGCGTGGGAATATTGTAATAGAACAGAAGGCAGCAGAAAGGGGTGTGGTATTGGGGCATTCATTCATAAAAGTACAGACTGGCAAAGACTCAAGCAGGAATGCAAGGAACATTTATGGCTGAAAGGGAAAGTGGCAGGGCAAATGACACTCCTTGGTTTCGTGTACTAGTGGACGGGAGCAAAGGCCTGAGAGGTACACCAGGCAATGGTAGAGTGTATATCAAATGACATTCAGGAGTTAGGAGGAGAGTGCGAGATAATTATACTAGGAGATATGAATGCGCATATATAAGATATAGATGGGTATACCGACCCGACAGGCAAAATGATCATGGATATGTGTGAAAGGCTTGATTTGAATATTTGCAACAGTACCAAGAAATGTGAAGGGCAAATAACATGGGAGGTAGAAAGGCTACAGTCGACGATAGATTACGCACTGATGTCGCATAGGATGTATGAGGAGCTTAGGGGAATGCACATAGATGAAGGTGGCTCCAGAAGTCTGGATAGCTATCACAAACGTATCGAGCTAAGTTTTGGAAGAGCAGTGAAAGAGGCAAGGAGACAAAATGAGCAACAACAGGAAACTTTTTATTCAGAAAGGCGAGTTGAAATAGCAACAAAACTAATTGACAAAGTAATCACTGAGGATAATAAAACAGTGTGGACACACACGAATCTAATTAGACTGTTTGAGCTAGAGCTTGCCCCGGAAAAAAAGACACAAACCCCAAAGTTCGTGGGATGAGGAAGTTAAGAGAGCCATAGCAAAACGTCAGGAAGCCTCCAGGGAACAGACATGCTAAGCAGCGGGGTGAACCGGCAGATGACGTTGAAAGAAAATGGGAAATCTTTCGAAGCTGTAAAGGGATGCATCCCTTCTGATCAATGAAAAGATTAAAAGAAAGGGAGCTCAGTGGCTGGCAGAAGTACATAAAAAGATAAAAAGGCAGCTGCGAAATTTCGGAACCATCTAAACTCCTTAAGAAAGGAAACGAGCCTAGAGCAGAGGTTTATACCGACAGCTCAAGGTGCTAGGCTAGAAAGGGACGAAGCTATTGAATATATAAGAACAAGGGTGACAGAAAAGCGTCAACAAAGAAGTGCTTTATGCACCACAATAGACAAGGATGAATCAAGTGGTGCAATGGTTCCATTTTCACAACGAGAGTAGGAAAGGGCTGAGAAAAAGGTTCCTAGTATTACATCAACAAGCCCGGATGGCATTCCAATTATGCTGATAAAGACATTACGTCCGAATTCTAAGCAGGCTTTGAGAGAGGCAGTGAACAAAGTAATAATTGATGGAGATGTTCCCGATGGATGGAAACTTAGCAGGACGAGCATGATCTATAAAGAAAAGGGGGACAAAGCTGACATAAACAACTACCGTCCTATAAATATGACATCAGTGGTCTACAGGCTAGCGATGCAGATTATAAAGTAAAGACTGCAGGCATGAATAGAGGATGAGGAGGTGCTGGGGGAACTGCAGAATAGGTTTCGGAAAAGCAGGAGGTTGAAAGACAATCTGTTCTCACTGACTCAGTGCACCGAAATAGCAGAAAAGGAGCACAGGCCCCTGTGGCTAGCATTTATGGATATCAAGAGAGCATATGATAGCGTGGTTCAAGAGGAATTGTGGGGAACACTGTACACACTAGGCGTGGAAGATGTAGTCACTAATCTTTTAAAGGATATCTATAAAGGTGCCAAGGTAGTTATAAACTGGGAAAAACAGGTATCTAAGCCTGCAGAGGTAAAACGGGGGCTCAGGCAGGGGTTACCTCTGTCACCATTATTACTCATGATGTACCTACAGGTATTAGAGGCCAAATTAGAGAAAAGTGGACTGGGCTTCTACCTCTCTTTCATTAAACAAGGAAAACTCATTGAACAGGCACTACCAGCATTGATGTACGCAGATGATATAGTGATAATGGCCGACAACTAGGAAGACTTTCAGAGATTGGTGGACATCTGGGGTAATGCGGGAGATAGGTTAGATTTCAGATTCAGTAAGGAAAAATCAGCAGTCATGATTTTTAATGACAATGAAGGTAGTGAGCTTAGAATACAGGAGGTCACGCTAGAGATAACAGATAAATACAACTATCTGGGCGTATGGATAAACAATGGGGCCGAGTACCTAAGGGAACATGAAACATACGTGACGACTAAAGGTAACAGGAATGCAGCGGTAATGAAAAACAGGGCACTGTGGAGTTACAATAGGTATGATTTTGTTGAGGAATATGGAAAGGGGTCATGGCTTCCTGGTCTGACGTTTGGCAATGCAGTCTTATGCATGAGATCAGAAGTTCAAGCAAGATTAGAAATTAAGCAACGTGAAATAAGGTAGGCTTGCCTTAGAAGCACACGGAAATACACCGAATCAGGGAGTACAAGAAGATATGGGATGGACATCATTTGAGGGCAGGGAAGCTAGCAGCAAGATAAAAATTGAAAAGCGATTGAGAGAAATGAGGGAGGAGCGTTGGGCAAGGAAGATTTTCAGCTACTTGTACATGAAGAATGTCGATACAAAATGGAGGAAGCGAACCAGAAAATTGACTTGTAAATACTTGGAAATCAGCAGGCAGCCAAACCAAAAAGAATAATCGGTTAAGAAGAAGGTGAAGGAAGCTGAGACCGAAATGTGCAGAGTTGGCATGATTAAGAAGTCTGCACTAGAAATCTATCGAACATTTAAGCAGGAAATTGCCGAGGAAAGGATCTATGATAATACTCGGGGTAGTTCTCTACTGTTTGAGGCTAGGACGAGAGTATTGCGAACCAAGTCATATCGGGCCAAATACGAAGGGGTAGACCCGGTATACAGTGCGTGTGGAGAGGAAGAAGAAACTGCCAAACACTTGATAATGTTCTGTAAAGGAATTCACCCTATAGTTCAGGATGATGGCGCAGAGTTCTTCAAAGCACTGGGGTTTAGGGACAGGGAGGGCAAAATAGATTTCAAGCGGGTAGAATAAACTAGAAGGAGGTTACCTAATTGGTGGATAAATCCAAGGCATGAGTGAAAATTAAACCCTTCAGTACAAAGTACGAATACTCAACCTCACTATTTAAAGGGAAAAAAATAAATCTATTTTTTGGTTTAATAAGTACTACGGCTTGGTGGCACTAGCCACCGCCCAATCTAATGGGTACAGTCATATACATCCATCCATTCATCCGGCGGGGGCTGGGAGATCATGCGGTAGAATACCGCGAGGCATTGATGAAAATCGCCTCGGCAATGGCGAGCGCGACCGGCACCCGGCAGACGGTGGCGCATGCTGCTGGGAGAGGTAGTTTTTCATTTCGCGTGGTCCCTGGCCGTAACGGTGGGGGGGAGAGGCTAGTACGCGGAATAGCCGCGAAGCCCAAGACGGCGATATGGGCACTGGCGGTACAGGTGATCAGCTTCTCCGCAGTGAAAGCATACAGGCCGGTGATTGGGCGTGCGCCAAACATCAGAATTTTGAGGAGACGTGTGCCGATCGTCGACGTACTGGACCGGTTGCACCGAACGATGGGCGACAGAAGCACCACGGACAAAGGGCAGGGGCGGTAGCGTGTACGTGTCTTCGTAGTATGGTATGTGCTCACTCACTCGAGTGAAACAGCAGGGACAGGATGAACGAACAATGGCGGCGATGCAGCAGGGCGTTTCAAGGCTTCCACGTAGGTTGTCCCACAGCGGTAATCAGCAGTAGCTGGCGAAGTTGTATCAGGAGGCAAGGTGTCCCGGAGGGCCTGGTGCAGCTCATTCTTGATCACAGTTGCAATAGAGCTAACCGTAAGGTGAGGTGTTACACCAGCCTATTGCAACTTTTCACGTACGATATTACGGATGAGTTCATGTAGGAAGTCATTGCTGGTCCCAGCGGTGGTGAAAATGTCAGCAGTGAACATGACACTGACACTCCTGTCGTTTTGATTGGATCACTGCTGCAGCACTTTTTTCCATTGTCACGCCTTCGGACAAGAACTCCGTGACCGTCTTCCGAGGGCTTCACATGAGGCTGGCAAAAAGCTGCTCCTTGACACCACGCATCAAGCGACGCAACTTCTTGTTCTCCGTCATTCTTGAATCGGCCTGTCGAAAGAGGTGCGTCATGTTTTCGACGTACGTGGTCACAGCTTCTTTTGGCGATTGGACGCGGGCCAGAATAGCTCGTTCAGCTCTTTCTTGGTGATCAGCGCTGGCATGTCTGCAGAAGTCTACGAGAGGATTCGGGCCACGTCGTCAGCTGCTCCTCTCAATTTTGATACCACGTACGTGACCCGTCTTCGAGATAGAAGTAGACACGACCGAGTTTCGCCGCGTCGTCCCACTGATTCAAGGTGGCTACGCACTCGAAGTCCACCAACCAGTCCTGAACGTCCTCGCGCTCCGTACCATGGAACGTCGCCGGGGCTCGTGGGCTTCCCAACGTATAGCGGTTCACCGTCGTGCTTCCCATGCCGGTTCGCGAGGTTTGCACCGAAGTGTTGGTCATGTTTGTTGACGTGGTGGGAGCAGTATCGTCGACTTCCGGAGGTAATCCCCTGATTCCGCGGCTGGTCCGATGCACGGGAGTATTGACTGGCACTGGACTCGTATTACGGCTTCCTGGGGAGGGGGAGGGGTCTGCAGCATCCGTGAGACTACCCAGCAACTTTCACCAATTTGTCACGATAAATCACAAGTACTGGGGGTTTATTAAACCACCGAGTATCTAGCTCTGGGACGATGCGTCAGTCGTGGCTGGTTCTCGAGTCCAGAAGAAGCACGCGATCTTCTTTTTTTCCTACACATTGAGAGCCGCTCTTGCAGTCGACCCACTACGTGTGGGTGGCAATAGTGCACTAGTATAGCCACTAGTGTACTAGCATACCTACCAACTAGTCTACCCACCTTCCGGTATATACAACTGTCTGGCGGGAAGTATTCTGCGACGACGTATGCTATGGTATTGAGACATTTTCATATGTCACGACTAAGGAGTAGTATGTATGTATGTATGTATGTATGTATGTATGTATGTATGTATGTATGTATGTATGTATGTATGTATGTATGTATGTATGTATGTATGTATGTATGTATGTATGTATGTATGTATGTATGTATGTATGTATGTATGTATGTATGTATGTATGTATGGATGGATGGATGGATGGATGGATGGATATATGTATGTATGTATGGATGGATGGATGGTGGATGGACGGACGGATGGACGGACGGATGGATGGATGGATGGATGAATGGATGGATGGATGAATGGATGGATGGATGGACGGACGGATGGACGGATGGACGGACGGACGGTCACAGTTTCCAAACCTAGCCTATTGAATTGCTTTGCCCGTGGAAGATGCGCACATATCTTCCACAGGACGGACGGATGAACAGAACGTTATTTTAAAAAAATCAAAGTAAATGTGCTTAGGCCCCTAGACGTTTGAGAGCCCCCTGGCCGACATTTCTAGCTAGGCCCGGTCCATCAGCCACAACTGGTAGTCTTAAGGAGTGGCCCGAAGAGCGGCACTTTACTTAATAACCAGCTCGCAAATGCACTAGAAAACGCCAAATTCTGTTCCAAATCTGCATAGTGAATTCGGGTGCCTTCACTGTAACGCGTAAGAGTTGTGTAATACACTTCCAAAGCGAAATTTCCCTCTAGTACCGTTTTCTATGGTAGTCGCTGTGAGTCTGAAAGCTCTGAATATTTTGGCGCATGAATGGTGGTAACCCATTGCCTGCGTGATAAACACTCGCCCGTGACTCTTTTCTACTCATGCCACATAGTGTCGTCAACAAAGTCTGCATGGAATACTTCGTGCTGCTTCAACAGTACTGAAGCAAGTGTTCCCCAATGAATCGCCACAAATCGTACGCAAGAAGTTCTGAAAAAATACAAACACTAGGCACCTTTACATTAATGAAGGTTTTCTGCCCGGCGTGTCTTTTCTCGAAACTTCACCACCAGGAGAAGGCACACCGCTGCAAGCATGC
This sequence comes from Rhipicephalus annulatus, assembly GCA_013436015.1. Taxonomy (NCBI): domain Eukaryota; kingdom Metazoa; phylum Arthropoda; class Arachnida; order Ixodida; family Ixodidae; genus Rhipicephalus; species Rhipicephalus annulatus. Next base: position 84,854 of record WOVY01013207.1, on the reverse strand, counting down.
AAATAGTTTCATTATATAAATGGTAAGTTTGAAGCTTCCCACCCATCACATCGGCATCTACCACAGTGTTTACAAAGTGTGCATCTACGTAGGGGCTTGTATTGGCATACCCTCACACGTGTTTCGGAATGTGTACAGTCACATTTATCTCGGCGCTGACGTTTTTATTTGCTCGTCTTCTTGAAAAAACATTTAAATACATTGAATAAGTGCAGCTTTTAAATAAAATCGAATAAAATCACCATAAAACTATCGGGGAAATCTAGAACGAACCCTATGGATGCTCTACAGAGCTGAATACATGAAGAACGGGCTGGGCCACCTTCGGTATCTAGATATTGAATTTCGCACCAAGGAATGCTTAGCTTATTTAGAAGTTAGATCTGCCGAGAAATTAAGGACGAAACAAATTTTGTCAGCTAACAACAAAGTAGTGTGCCGCTGCATACGCGTGCTATCCATAAAAAATTCGGCAGGTCTGACGTACCACGGAATCGACGTTATAAGAAGCATGCGCAGAGAAGGTGACCACATTACTATTTTTTAGTGAGCGACACGTCATGTAATGCCACTAAATATATGTATAAATGTTCCACGCACAGATATATGTTGAAGAGTTGCAGATGTTTATATATATATATATATATATATATATATATATATATATATATATATATATATATATATATATATATATATATATATATATATATATATATATATATATATATATATATATATATATTGTAGCGAAGCCTCCGAACTCTGAAATGGGTCGAACTCTTGAGTACCTCCTAGTGGGGCTACCCAATAAGGACGTTGCTCGCGCTGAGAGCCCGTGCTTGGCTGTGACTGTCGCCATTGTATATTCTCGCTCGTTGCCGGCTAATAAACGCCTTAACAATTTGGTGGAGAGTGCTGCGATCCCCGTCTATGCCTTTGGAGCTACGATCACGTACCCTTCCCTCTACTATGTACCACGACGCTTCTCAGCAAACGCCTCCTCCAATGCCACCCCCTTGTCCCGGTGTCCCCTGAATCCGCGATCTACCCATCTTCACTGGCGCTGATGGCACTGACGTGGAAGACTGGCTCGCCATTTACGAGCGCGTGAGCGTCCCCAACAAATGGGACGAGGACGGCAAGCTGACCAACTTGGTATTCTACCTTACGGGTGTTGCCAGCTTGTGGTACAACAACCACGCGTCCGATTTTTCCACCTAGTCCGATTTTAAGACCGCAATCATCAACGTCTTCGGCAGCCCTGCTGTTCGCAAGCTGCAAGCCGAGCAACGCTTACGTGAACGTGCTCAGGAGGCTGGTGAGTCATTCACCAGCTATATTGAAGACGTCCTGGACCTATGCAACAAATCTAATCCCACCATGTCTGAGTCTCACAAGATCCGAAACATCATGAAAGTCATTGACGATGATGCCTTCACGATGCTGGTCGCCAAAAACCCCGGCACAGTGGCTGAGGTCATCACACTGTGCCAGAGCCACGAGGAGCTCCGCCGGCAGCGTTCGATGGCCCGACGCTCCCCACCACGAGCTGCAACGCTTGCTGGCTTGGAGGCCCGTTGTGACCAAGTGGCGTTGATGGCAGTCCTTCATCCGTGAGGAAATCGCGCGTCAGTTCTCGCTCCTGCCCTTTGCCCACCAAGCGACTGTTCAACAATCGCCTACTATCCTTCTCCCACCCATCCGTCGAGCGATTGAACAGGAAATAGTAATGCCTGCGTACCACCCCCAACAGCTTCCGGCTCCTGAGTGCCTGGCGATCGTCTGGGCTCTTACAAAGTTTCGACCTTATTTGTATGGTCGCCCACTCGATGTCGTCACCGACCATCATGCACTATGCTGGCTTTCATCATTGAAGGATCCCTCAGGCCATCTCGCCCGTTGGGCTCTTTGCTTACAAGACTACGACATCCGTGTGCTGTACCGCAATGGACGCCAGCATGCTGACGCTGATGCCCTCTCACACTCCCCTCTACCTCAAGACGGCGTGCCCTGCTCAGTAACTTCCGTTGCTGTATCTGCCATCGATGTTGACATCCTCGCTACCGAACAGCGAAAGGATAATTGGATCGCCCCCGCTAATCGACTTGCTCTCTGATTCGGCCGCAACACCATCCACGCGTGCCTTGCGTCGTCGAGCTCACCATTTCGCCATCCGTGACGGCCTCCTACACTGACGCAATTACGACTCTGATGGCCGGCAGTGGTTACTCGTCATACCCCGCAGTCTTCGCTTGGAAATATGTGAATCTTTCCATTGTGATCCGCAATGTGCGCACTCTGGGGTATTGAAAACTTACCACCGCATTCAACAACGCTACTTCTGGCGCGGAATGTACCGCTATGTGCAGCAGTTCGTTCGCTCTTGCCTCACTTGCCAACGCCGTAAACCGTCAGCCCACATGTCGCACGCCGGTCTGCAACCGTTACCTTGCTTTGACCGTCCCTTTGGGCGTGTAGGTATCGATTTGTATGGACCGCTTCCTCTGACGTCGGCTGGTAACCGCTGGGCCATTGTTGCCGTTGACCATTTAACGCGATACACCGAAACCACCGCTCTCCCTGCGGCTACTGCGCGCGATGTTGCGTCCTTCCTGCTGCATCAATTCATACTGCGCCACGGACCACCCCAAGAGCTTCTCAGCGATCGAGGCCGTGTCTTTTTGTCGGATGTCGTCGAAGCCATTCTGACGGAGTGCCATTCTGACGGAGTGCCATTCTGTTCACCGCAAAACTACTGCTTACCACCCACAGACGAATGGCCTCACCGAACGCTTTAACCGCACCCCCGGCGACATGCTTTCTATGTACGTCGCTGCCAACCACACTAATTGGGATAATATACTGCCTTTCGTCACCTACGCCTACAACACCGCCCCTCAGAGCACGACTGGTTTTTCTCCTTTCTACTTGCTGTACGGAAGGCATCCATCGCACACCATGGACAGGATACTCCCGTACACACAGGATTCATCTGATTGTACACCTATTTGCGAGACAGCCAGGCTTGCTGAAGAGTGTCGCGAGCTTGCCAAGACTTTTACGACGCAAGAGCAAGAGCGGCAGAAGAGTATTCGTGAAGGCTCCACCACTTCTGAGCCCACGTTCCTTCCTGGTGCGCTTGTATGGCTCTCGATCCCAACCTCTGTAGCTGGCCTCTCTTCCAACATACGTCCCAACTACGAAGGCCCCTACCGTGTCATCGAGCGCACCTCACCCGTCAACTATCTGATCGAACCCGTTGAACAATCTTCGGACATGTGCCGCCGTGGGCGAGACATCGTCAACGTGGAGCGCCTGAAGGCTTATTATGACCCGCTCATAGTAACAAGCTGTTAGGTCGCCAGGTGGCTCCCTCTTCGACCCCGGGGTAATTGTAGCGAAGCCTCCGAACTCTGAAATGGGTCGAGCTCTTCAGTACCTCCTAGTGGGGCTACCCAATAAGGACGCCGCTCGCGCTGAGAGCCCGTGCTTGGCTGTGGCAGTCGCCACTGTATATTCTCGCTCGTTGCCGGCTAATAATAATAAACGCCTTAACATAAACGCCTTAACAATATATATATATATATATATATATATAGATATATATATATATATATATATATATATATATATATATATATATATATATATATATATATATATATATATATATATATATTACCAGTTTCTTCCACTTACACAATGATGCTCACTGATAAATGCGTATCAGCAACACCAGGAGCTGATATGACGCGCTGATGCTCGCGAGGATGCTGGCCCTGGACACTGCTACATAAATCAACTTCAGCGCATGTCAACTAACCACAGTCGACCTTAACTCGACGTGACGGCTGTATCGAATGGGTATATATGTAATATTTATATATTGGGTAGGCAGCACTGCAATCACTATTGACGTTTCATGAAGATTAGCATCTGTTTGATAAGTAGTTCCGAGACCTGACATAGCTCTGTGGTAATATGCTTCATTACCACGCAGAACGCTTGGGTTCGATTCCATCTGGGATCCTGACATTTGCTCTTTGTATTCGTCGGATCGACGCTACCAATGTCGGGTATTTCTTAACGCAGCAAGGGCCAGGGGAGCCTTGGAATAGGGGCCCCACCATTTGCAATCCCTTGCGTTGTGCTAAAGTTTTTCTCTCTCGCACGGGTTGACATTGCCCATGTGTGTTCTCGTCGTTTCTGGGTAGACACTGAGAGTCAGCAACCTGTGGCACAAACCCGCCCATGGGTATGTGCCACTGTCTGGCGGGAAGTGTTTGACAAAGTACGTGACGGGATTGTGACATTATTTATGTCTCCACCAGCGCGTCATATTTGTCAAACCAGCTTACCCTCCCATGCTAATTTTGGTTCACACCAAGTTAAGGGTGTGACCACGAGAGCCCACCAAACATAAGCGGCTACATACATAGATTAATACACTCAAAGACGTGAAAGTTCGCAAAGAAATGCTTTGCTTTAAAATAAACTTCGGTTTAAAAATTTATAACCGAAATTAGAGTATCTCTCTATGATGCCAATCAATTCGCCATTACACTATTCCGCTTGGGATGATCGCGATCGGAAAACTTCTCCTCATGTCTGGATAGCCTTCAGTAGTAGATGATGCTTAATGCTTTGTGGCGCAAGGGCCATTTCATGGGCAGAGAGCACCAGTTATTCTTACTAGAGATATGGAAAATGATTGTGATAAGCGGCTGTATTAGGGCCATAAATTTCCTCGCGCTGAGGTGGCTAAAAACATAGAAGTAATAAAATCATGACCATGCCGTGAAAGGTGTGTGGTGTTAATAGGTGACGAGACTTTGTGATAATAAAAACGATGGGGGACTTGTGTGGCATTAGCACAAGTGCCTCACTCGTTCACACCTTTGCGTCCAAAGGCCGTGAGGCAAGTGCTTTGTTGAGTGTAGCCACCGCAGCGGAGACCTCTCTGGAGAGGTCGTGCTACGCAATGCCCGGGTATATGATATAAAATATACGAACTTCTGTTAAAAAGTTAACAACGATTTATGAGTAAAAATTGGTTCCCTACCAACGAACATTGCAGGATGGAGTTGTATCTGTTGTCGGTAGGGTAAATGAAAGTGTTGCCTTCCCAGCATGTCTAATTATTTACACTGGATTAAACTGTAATGTACGATGAGTGCTTCTCCACATCTGTCACACAAAGGTGGATCGCCCCCAGACACAAGAAATGAATGTTTTGTGCGTGTATGTCCTGTTTTTAACCTTGTAAAGATTACTTCTGTGTGGCGCGATTTTGATACTGACGGCCAATGCCCAAGTTGAGGCTTGATGACATGCAATTTATTACCTGAGTGAGTGTCCCATGTGCTCTGCCAGTAGTTCCTGAGCCTTCGTTTCAGAAAAGGTTTCAAGTCGAGTGCAGGAACTGGTATTGATGTATTTGAAGCGGTTTTGTTGGCGGATCCTGCTAGCTAGTCCACAAGAACGTTTCCTTGAATTTCGCGGTGTCCTGGCACCCAGCAGACTACAACATGCTGCATAGATGAGCAAACTGTGCATAAGAGCAAGTAAAGCGAGACAAGGACAGGGTTCTGGTGCTTTTTAAGTTTTCAGAGCTTCTACTACGCTGAGGGAGTCTGTATATATTATTGCCTTCTGTAGTTTTATTTGTTCAATGTGTTTGACGGCCGCGAGTATCACATAAGCTTCGCGGTAAAAATGCTTGAATCAGAGTGCAGAACACTGCCTTCCAAAAAGGATGGGCTGACGGCTGCGTATGAGAGAGAAGTGTCGGACTTTGAAGCGTCCGGGAAGAACTCAGGACATGTGTATTTCTGTTGTAGTTCTTGGATGTATGTCTGGATATGTGCAATTGGTGCACACTTCCTAACCTCCAAGAAAGACACGTCGCAATCTATTGCCTGCCATTGCCACGGTGGCAGGCATACTGCGGGAGCCATTAAACTGTGTTCAAGTGGCACACCGGTTTCTTTCGCTAGGCCCCTCACACGGAGTGAGTAGGGCTGTCTCATAGAAGTCCGTTTCTTAAACACAGCAAGGCTTGACATGTCATAATAGTGCAATGAGAGGGGTGATCCTTGTCTGTATTTACATTAGGATAATATTTAAAGACAAGTAATATCTCTGTAGGGGGAGCGACCATTCGTTCGATTCCACGTACAGGCTTTCCTCGGGGCTAGTGCGAAAAGCACCCGTAGAGAGACGGATGCCTAGATGATGAACAGGGTCAAGCATTTTAAGAGCAGTAGGTGTCGCAGACTGATATGCTATTACCCCTTAGTCTAGGCGCGTACATATGAGGCTTTTATATAAATTCATTAGGCACTTCTTGTCACTTGTTCATGTAGCGCTTGACAACACATTTAGAACGTTTGTGGCTTTTGTGCACTTGTTTCAGTAAATACTTGATTTGTCGTATAAAGGTTAGCTTGGTGTCCAAGATTAGGCCTAAGAACTTGCGTTCAGTATTAACGGAAAGACATTGCTTATGTAGTTCAATATCGGGTTCAGGATGAATGCCTCTCTTCTTGGAGAACAAGACACACGTGCTTTTCTGTGCATTCAGTCAGAACCTGCTTTCTTCAGTCCAGTTGGAGACTTTGTTGAAACCAAGCTGAACCTGGCGCTCACACATAGCCAGATTGCAAGATCTAAAGCCAAGCTGGACGTCGTTGACATATGTACAATAAAACTAATTGCGAGGATGGGACAAGTGCATAGAATTTATTTTAATAATAAAAGTGTGCAACTAAGTACACTACGTTGCGGCACGCCTGTTTCATGGACAAATGTTTGGGAAAGAACGCTGCCTACTCGAACTCGGAATGTCCGGTGTGACAAGTAACTTTCGATTATAGTAAGCATTCTGCCACGCACGCCAAGGTGGGACAGGTCTCTTAGTATTCAAAAGCGCCATGTTGTATCATATGCTTTTTCGATATCGAGGAACACGGAGAGAAAGAATAGAATAGAATAGATTTATTTCCAGAAATACAAAGATTCTGGCGGATACCATCGACTAAAAGCTGTTGTCAAACAGCTTGACGGGGTCGATGGTCCGTTACAAGGCATATGTGGCAGTTGTACGAAAAAAAGCAACATATTTAAAAAATAAAAAAAAAAAACAAATGTTCACACAAATGTACACAACAATATCTGAAATTATTGAAAAACAATGAAAACAAAAAATTCTATGCAGCAGAAGACAGGAAATCATACACAATTTGCTCTGACAAGTGAAACATAGAAAACAATAATTGCAGGAAATAGTAATACGTTAAGTCATCACATGTTAACAAAGAGAGTCCTGAGTTCCTTGGCTGAGAAGCACTTGACGTCTTTGTATTTATTTAAAATATGCGGCAAGTTGTGTTCTAATGATTGTAGCCTATAATTATTGCGAAATCTAGGAACATACCACATGTCACTATTTCTAGTATTGGCGGAAGTGATTCTAGGTGTCAACGATGCAGTAGACGCAAGAAAATTATGAAGATATTTTTTAGAGAAATAAAAGGAATAAAGTAGGCGAAAAGTGTAAAGATGTTCTATTTTAATGATTCTATGATTTAGGAAAGCTGGCCGTGTTGTCTCTAAGAAGCCCATATTGTCAATGTGCCGAATCATCCTTTTTTGAAGTAAAAATAATTTCATAATGTTTGTTTTCCCAGTAGTCCCCCAGACTAAGCTACAATAACTTAAATGAGAAAAGAATAGAGCATAATAAATGTTAAGTTTTGCTTTCGGTGGAAGAAGATACCTACATCTAGATAAAACACCTGTTATAGCTGACAGTTTTTTGCAGATATTTTCTACGTGTTTATCCCAAGTAAGATGCGAAGAAAAAGTAACGCCTAGTAATTTATGTTCATCAACAATTTGAAGTTCTTTACCAGCAAATAATAACGTTTGTTGGCAAGTCAGAGATTTGTTTTTAGCGCGAAATAACATTACTTTAGTTTTTGTAGGATTTATTTTAAGGCAGTTAGCAATCGACCATTGAGATAACTTAACCAGTAGATCGTTGCATTGTCTCATTAATTTCTGTGAATCCGGACCAGAAACAAGAAGTGTAGTGTCATCCGCGTATATGATAAATTGAACAGAGGTGGTAATATTAGTAATGTCATTAACGTAGACATTAAAGAGCAGCGGACCTAATACACTACCCTGTGGTACACCGTTTATTATGGGAAGAAAAACATGATTTTTCGTCTCTTATGCAAACAGATTGTTTGCGATCAGTTAAATAAGACTCGAATAATGTTAATGAATACCTCTAAGGCCATTCTGTGATAATTTCCACAGTAGAATTTTGTGATTTATGCAATCGAAGGCTTTACTAAAATCAATGAAGAGCGCCAAGGTGAAAAGATTTCTCTCAATATTTTTCAGTACATATTCCTTGAGTGTGAGCAAAGCGGTTTCCGTTGACCTGCCTTTACGGAAGCCGAACTGGGCATCAGATAGAACACTGTGTCTGTCAAAAAAACTTGAAACACGCGAAAAAATAATCTTTTCTAAGCCTTTGGAAAATACTGGAATTATTGAAATTGGTCGATAATTTGACGTATCATTTCTGTCACCTCCTTTAAAAATAACAGTTACCCTACTCATTTTCATTTTTTCTGGGAAAATTCCATACTGTAAAGCCAAATTAAAGATGTGTGTTAAAGCTGGAGCAATGTATTCTAATACATACTTCACAGGCTTTATCTGTATGTCATCTATATCGAGAGCTTTACTATTCTTAAGGTTCTTAAATGTAGTAAATACTTCATATTCATTAGTGGGATTTAAAAATAAGCTATTAGGAGTGGAAAGAAACGATGATGTATTTGGTGGAGCTTGTTGTGGCTGTTGTACCGCGCTTATGCTTGCAAAGTACTCATTAAAGTGATTAGCAAGTGCTAAACCAGAGATTTCGGTTTTATTGTGGATTAACTTCTCCGGCGCGGCAGAATGTTTCTCGCGACCAAGAACCTTATTTATTATGTTCCACAAGATATCAGGATGTTTACCCGTGGCGTCAGTAAACATACGCTCATGATAAGCAATCCTGGCACGCCTGAGTTGCGCATTCAGTTTGTTTCGATACTTTTTAAACATTATCAGCACCTCAGGCGAACGTGTAGCAAGAAAACTATGGTACAATTTATCTTTGTGTTTTATCATTTTAAAAAGTTCTTGCGTAATCCAGGGTTTTCTTATCTTTCTAGTCTGTCTCAATTTCTTGAAAGGAAAATGTAGATTGTAAATTTGCAGGAACGCAGAAAGAAAACTTCGAATACGCGACATTTACATCACTTATTTCATATAAGAAAGACCAGTCATATTTGGAAATATCATGCTTAAAAAGATCCATGTTTTTCTCGCTTAAATCTTGTATTGCGAACACATTTGATTTAGAAAAAATTTTTTTAGCATTCGCACAATACGTCATAAATACAGGGCAATGATCACTGACGTCTGATGTCACTGTTCCAGTATGTTCTACTACAGTGTCAATATTCGTAATCAGAATGTCAAGACATGTAGACGAAGACAGCGTTACACGAGTTGGGGTGTTAATTAGGTTGACAAAGCCACCAGAACTAAGTCTATGTGTAAAATCTACTGAGACAGCACTGTTTACAAGAAAATTTATGTTAGTGTCTCCCCCGCATACAAGTCTAAATTCGTTAGCAGCAACATATTCCAGTAAATTATCAAAGAAACTCATAAATTTGAAAACATTTCCATTAGGCGGGCGATACACCACCGAGATTATGTCAGACAAATGTTGAAGTGTTAAAATTTCATAGTCGCAAGTTGTTTACAAAAATCTGCTAAGAGTTCATATTTTTGTCCTGATGCAATATAAATTGCAACGCCACCTCCACGTTTATCAATTCGATTTAAAACGTAATCAGCATAGCCATCTAGGTACAGCCGAGAATTGCTGTCATGATACCATGTTTCTGTTAGCATGATGATATCGAACTTAAAACAGAACAGATTTAACAAGTTGCAAATATTTTCTTGTTTATTGGCTGCTGATCGAGCATTCAAGTGCAGAACGGAAGTACTGGAATTTTTCTGAAAGTGTAATTGATGCGGTAAGATGAAATCGTGATATTCCATGGTGGTTCTTAGGAAGTGGTTTGTGTGGTACCAGAAATAATCGAAGTAATCTTAGCAAGATCACGTTCTTCCGAGATCTGCACAACATCACCACCATCATTTTCCCTTGCATAGATTTTTCCGTTGCTGCTCCATACAGATTTCCATTTGTGCTCATACTTCCTTTTCACTGCCATACCAAGCAGCCTCTTTAGTGATGGGCAAAGATGCTCGTTCACGTAAATGGGACAAGTGGATTCTAACCCCAAGTCTCTGTTTGTGATCCTTGTTTTCTTTGCTTTTTTCAGAGCAGCGTCGCGTTTAGCTCTGGATTTAAACTGTACAATGATGTTTGTTTTCTCTGGGTTGCGAGTTGGAACACGGTGACAACACTCAACGTCAGATGAACTGATAGGCTCATGAATTGCATTGCCTATTTCAGACAGAATAGTAGAAAGGTCCTCATTTTCTTTCTTGACGACACCCTGGATTTCGAGGTTCGTATTTCGCGAGTATTGCTCCGAATTCGTTAGCCTCCTTTCAAGTTCTGATGCTTTTTTTTCCAATGCTGCACATTTTGTGCGTAGTTCATCATTTTCCTTCGCCAGACTAGTATTCTTTGAAATTTCAGAAGCAAGGTTCTGTTTCAGTTCTTCGACCGATTCAAGCGAGAAGTCAATGCTCTGGCTCATCTGGCGTTGCTCAGTGCGCACATCCCGTATCTCATTCCTGAGATCACGCTCCAGTGATTCTTTGAAAGACTTGAATTCCTGCCTAATTTCTTTAAGCAATTCAGTCCTCATTTCTTCTTTGAGCTTCGCTAGTTCCTTAGCCATATCAATAAGCCTAATATTCAGTATCAAGCGCGAAAAAACAGGTAAAAAATCACAAAATCAAAAAATTGAAAGTATTGCTTATGAACGAAAGCGTTGCTGATCTGTGCCTAAATACCAACAAGGTGGTCGGTGGTGAATCTACTCTCTCGAAAACCACACTGAAATGGGTCGAGCACATTGTTTGTTTCAAGGAAATGTGCAAGTCGGCAGTTTATAATTTTTTTCGAGAAGTTTGCATAAGCAGTTTGTAAGCGCAATAGGCCTGTAACCTCGAAACTGAAGAAGGGTTCTTGCCCTGTTTCAAAATGGGAATAACAATAGCCTCTTTCCAGGAAGTAGGGATAGCGCCAGACAACCAGATAGCATTGTACAAAGTAAGGTTTTTTTGCATTTCGATTGGTAGTTTTTTTAATAGTTCGTAAACCACACGGTCAGAACGTGGAGCGTAATCACTGCAGGAGTTCAGTGATGTTTGTAGCTCAGCTAAGCTGGAAGCATGGTTGTACGCCTCGTATCTCGTACATGTGTGTTCGCGTTTTTGCTTTTCTATTTTTGTTCTGTATTTTTAGAAAGCGTCAGTATAGTGTGACGAGTTGGACACCCGCTCAAAGTGTGCAGCGAGGAAGTTCGCCTGATCTTCCAAGGTGTCACCCTGTGTGTTTACAAGTGGAAGTGTATGTGCTTGCCTTCCTGCTACCCTACCAACCATATTCCAGACTTTTGCCTCCTGTGTATATGAATTCGTTCCTGATAAAACTTCTGCCAGCTTACTCTTCAGGCCTGCCGACGCGTTCTTCTGGCCTGAGACTTCATTTTCTTAAAGATGTGAAGATTTTAGGCTGTCGGTGAGCTCCGAAGCAACCTCCATACTTTGTTTTGCTGCTTGCGCGCGTTTCAGCGCAATGAGTTCCTCCATGGCACACGTCGTTTTTCAGAGTGTCCATTCGTTTGTGGGATGCATTTTGTTCCTGCATCAATCTGAAACGCTGTAAAGTAGTTGACAGCCACATCAATGTTTAAAGTGCATATGTCACGCCAACTTAAATGAGTGATGACATAAAACTGTTTACAGTCAGCTTTGCCTAATAGCCATTTGGGAACCTGTGGCGGGCATTCAGTTGATGTAGGTGTGCTGAAATCTACGGGAAAATGGTCACTTTCATAGGGATTAGTGATGACTTTCCAGTGAAGTGGAGGAACAAGCGATGGAGATAATATGCTTAGGTCTATGGATGAATAGGTATACTTGGCGAGGTTATAATAGATTGGTTCTTTTCGATTCAGGAGACACGCACTGGAAGAGAGAAGAAACTGTTCAATCAGTCGACCTCGGGTGTCACAACGAGAGTCGCCCTATAACCTGCTATGTGCATTAAAGTCCCCAAGAACAAGATAGGGTTCGGGAAGTTCATCCATGAAGGACTGGAATTCATGTTTGTGTAGTTGAAAATGTGGATGTATGTATATGTATAATTGTGACGAGTTTGCTTGGAAGCACCACTCGAACAGCCCTGCCTCAAGAGACGTTCGAAGTTTTAAGTGTTTACATGCTAAACCTTGCCTAAGTATAACAGCTACACCTTCAGATGATGCCACGGTATCACCGCGGTCCTTCCGGAAATAATGTAACTGCGTAGAAAGTTGGTGTGTTTAGATTTTAAGTGTGTTTCCTGTACACACAGCACTTTTGGTGAAAGTTTGTGTAGAAGTTCTTCGACATCGTCAAGGTTTGTAAGGAGACCTCTGACATTCATTTGTATAATCTGTGTTTCCATATTGGATGGAAAGTGGTGCTGGGTGTACGAAAGTGAAATGGCTGTTCAGGTGGGAAGTTGTAACGTAAGTAGCAGGGCCCTCGTCGGGCCCTGTTATTGGTTTCTTGGTCTTCTTAGCGCGCTCCAGGGAGCCACGCCGCACTTACGGCACGTGAGGCACCGTGTTTGTGTCCATTGCCTCATGTGAAGCACTGGATGCCCGCGTACGCGAGCTGCTGCTGCGTATTTGCGACCTCGCCTGGTGAGACGTGGTCGGTAGACCCGACGACCCTGGAGTCGCCTGAGTCTCTGGCTTGGTAAGTGGAGCAGGCTTGGCTGCTTCCACCGTGGGGGCGGCCGCCACACCCGATAGCTCACCTTGCGTGGGCTTAGGTAGTGGCGGAGAGTGACGCGACGCTTCCCCCTGACACGTCGCATCAGCGTAAGTGTAGCCCTGAAAAGCCGAACACCTTCAGCGCGTGCTTCCTTGAAGATGTTTTTGCGGATCTTCAGTGTTATAATGTCTTTTTTGTTTTTCCTCTATGGAAAACAATGCGAATATGACGCGTCGTTTCCGTCACAGTTTACACAATGTGGGATTTCATTACATTTGTCAGAGACATGGCCTTGGGTACCACATTTGGCACAAGCAACTTAACCACGACAACTGTGAGAGCCGTGGCCAAACCTTTGGCACTGGTAACATCGGGAGGGGTTTGGGTATGTGGGGTCTGATCGGTGTCTTAGTATAGCCAGTTTCTATTGTTTGAGGTAGTTCACTGGTGGCAAAGGTCAGTACCAAGTGTTTCGTGGGGGTTTCCTGATTGTTCCTTCGGATGACGAGTCGCTTCACCTTGGTCACATTTTGTTCTTTCTAGCTTTCGAGGAGTTCAGCCTCCTTCAGGTCAACGAGGTCTGTGTCGGAAAGAACTGCACGTGCGGAGTTCATGAATCGATGGGGTGTTACGCTGTTGGGAATGTCGCGGAATGTTACAAGGTTCTTTAGTTTGTCAAATTGTTTTTGTCACGTAGTTCTAAAAGAAGGTCGCCACTAGCCATTTTTGTAACTCCATAGCCATCACCTAATGTGGCCGTCAGTGACCGCAAACGGGAACACTGTTCTGGTTATTTTGTTGGGCTTCTCACTGTGTACAACATGATAGCGAGGGAATGCTTCTTTGGGTCGGCTGAAAAAGGAAAATTCTTCGGTGCGCACGTGCTTTGAAGCTGAATGATCATTGAGGAGTGGAAAGGTTTTATACATGATAGGGGAATATAATTCAGTAACGGTGGTGGCCACCCACCACGGAGCCCAACGAGGGGACGCTACAAGATTCGTGAAACGCGAAACATGCAGACGCCAGCCATACACCACTACGATAACCTAATGCACGTAGGCCAAGGTTGGCTAGTTGCACAAGGTTAACCCAAGCCGTCTGTGAAATTGGGGAAGTAACAGCCTTCTATAGTTCTCTATAACCATTGACAGCGGCATTACGAGAAATCGCGCAACATGGCAAGTACTTAGTGAAAAGACACAAACTAATAATCCTGTTTTGTCTTCTCTCTCTGTTTGGGCCGTTTTGACTTGCTGCGTGTAGTGAATACCAAACTAGCATGAAAACGTGTCCCTACAAAAGCTGCAACCTCGAATTTTGGCCGCAAGCTAATAGGTCAGTGCATGCCTGGATTTTCTTCAAAACATCGCGATGTCTGACCACCAGTCGAATATCAAGACACGTGAAAAGTAATATACCACGTATATGATAATAGTTTTTCGGCAATAACAGAGGTTGGTGGGGGGAAATATGAATTCTGTAAATCATGAGGGAGCACGCCAAAGTGCTTTGGGGTCAAAAGGGGAAAGAAGAAAGTGCGAAAGATGCCTTCTCAAGTAAAGAGTGCCCACTGCAATGCATAATCTAATGCCAGGCAACCTGTTGAAAAAGAAGACAAAAAAAGTTGGCACTTGGCGCACCTGCAAATCATCTCAGTACCTCCCAAACATTGCCTGCAGACGCTGTAACCACTCGTCGACTGCTGCAGTGCTTGAGACGGGACCTTGCCACTGCAGCGTTTACCCAATTGTTGATACATCGTCATTCCCTATAAAGATAACAAATGCAAAACTTCCGGCGCAGCTTGGTCAAAAGTTTTAAAAAAGATTCAGAAGATGTTCCCCTAAGATGACTCGACGATAGAAGCCACCAAGTGTGGCTGTATTACCATGCTTTTTATATCAACTTATGACAACACTAATCAACTCCGCAAACTTCACTGTCACTAGTGTCACTTCAACTAAATCAATAATCAGTTTGTCTCTGTTATCGTCATTGAAGGAAACTTCCGCTAATCAGCATCAACTGACAACTCTTTAGTAAGCTTTGATTCTCATGTGTAAGGACAGTCACACTTTATCTCGCTTTATGCGTGACTGTTCCTTCCATAGAATGCATACTGCACTGTTTTGTACTCTCCAAGCATTGGACGCTGCTTTTCGGAAGCTTTCCATGACGTTTCCTGCGCCAGAATATCGGCTTTATCATCTCTTCGATTTCAGGCTTCTGTGACGAGGAAATGACAGTCACGCTAAAGCCGTCTCTGTCTTTTTTTTCTGTTTGTTTCGCACGTGTGGTAATGTCATTTCAAGACAAGGCTCATGAACGTCCTTTGTTCCATGTTTGCTCACGCAAACACCACATGACAAAATAAGAGCACCATGTTTTTTCGAAAAGCATTAGCACTGAAACACCTACCGATGAATCGTCTTCGTTTTACGTGATCACACCTATAAGCGTAAAGGTTATGCATGTTCTCACATTGCGGGTTTCTTAAAATTCTGCGGTGCATGGAACCTGCCACATTGCACTCATGATACCAATCTTTACCTGCTGTACTGCATTTCGGCAGAACTTCTCCGCAGGTACAAAAGCCACATCTATGTCTTGTAACAATGTTGTAAGAAAGCCAACATTTTACGTCTAGCTACAAAACACCCCTACGGCGACCAATATCCTCGGCTCGATTATGCCGGATTAGTTGTGTAGCAGCGCAGCTTCATTAAATTATAGGTTAACCAATCGCGGTAAACAGGGGAAGGCATTTGGGGTATATCTTCAAACATTGCATTCCCACCGTGGCGGTCTAGTGGCTGAGTTATTCGTCAGCCGACCCGCTGATCGCAGGATCGAATCCCGGCGGCGACGGCTCCATTTTCGACGGAGAAGAAAATGCTATAAGTCCGCGTGCTACGATTTGGCTCCTCGTTAAAGATTCCAGGTTGTCGAAACTTGCGGAGCCCTTCACTAAGGCGTCCCGCATAAAAATGAGGTGGTTTTGAGGCGTTAAACCCCACATATCATTCAATCAAACATTGCACGCATCACTGTTTCCGTGGTTTCATTGATGTGGTGCACCTGGGGTGTTGTTCGCTTGCCGAAATAGCGCAGGCATGTTAAAGCCCTCGAGTGATTACTTTTTTGGGGGGCGAAGTTCTGTACGCTGTGGGCTGGGCGTCTCGTGTTTGTAGTATGTAGTATACCACTTCTAGTTTAGTCCTTAGAATGTCCGCTGGATGGCGGTGCCTGTATATGATGAATATATGATGAAAAAGATAGAAGGTGGCGGTACTTAGAGTGTTAAATAAATGAACAGACAGATAGATTGACGCACAGATGGACGGACGGAAGCAAGAACGAACGGACAGATGGAAGCACGGGCTGATTGATGGACGCTTCGCCCCACTCATCATCATTCGCTCCGTGGATATGTTTTGATTTTTTTAATGCGAAGCATTTTTTAGCGAACTTCGTCGACTTTGAGCGTATCTATCTATCTATCTATCTATTTATCTATCTAACCACTGTTATGCCTGCGAGTCCACACCGAATGTCCATGCCTCTGAAAAAGGCAATCTGTGTCCAGGCCAGCATGTGAGCCCGCCAGACGCGAACAACTCAACGGCGTCATCACGCGGCGGTGCCTTCCTGTCGCGCACGCACAGCGAGCCCGTGAGAGAGGAGCGAGAGGCCGAGAGAGAGGAGCGCCTCGAGTTGAAACGAATAGAATTGGAAATCCTACAGTGTTCGCAGGCGTCTAGCGTATCTTCTCCGACAGTTCAGGTCAGCGGTTATAGAATTCGGAACCAACTGCCCCCGGTCGTAGTATGCGAGGACATGGCGAAGTATTTTGTCAAGTTTGAACACGTCTGTGAGCGAAATGCTTTAGAGCGGTCTCTTTGGGCGCTGAACCTGTTAGCTCTTCTTCCCGGCGAAGTGTCCGACGCGATAACTTGCTTGTCGAGGGAAGCGTTTCAGAGCTACGACGAAGTTAAGGAAGTGCTCTTGAGACGTTATAAGTTGTCACCCGAGACTTTCAGGCAAAGGTTCCGGTATGCTAAAGCGGGAAATGAGTCACACGTTGACTTTTCGTTTCGTCTTAAAGCTGATTTAATTGAATGGCTCAAGGGCGAAGGTGTTTATGACGATCGCGATAAAGTGGTAGAATGCATTGCATTGGAGCAATTCTACCGCTACATCATGGAGGATGTCAAGCTTTAGCTGCAGGACAAACTTGGTGAAGTACAGCTAAACAAGGCAACATAGTTAGCTGAGGAGTATTATACTCGCCGAAAGTTGCATAGCAGGGCAGTGAGCGTTGAAACAGATGAAAAGAAAAAGGGCTTTTCGAAGAAACCTAATCAACGGAAGCCACGAACCTGCTACAACCGCAGAAAGGAAGGGCACATCGCGATAAACTGTAAGTAAAAGTTTGCAACTATCTGAGAATCGGAAAACAAACGGAAGCTGCGAATCTGCTACAACTGCAAAAAGGAAGGGCACATCGCGATAAACTGTAAACAAAAGTTTGCTTTTGCAACGAAAGGAACATGCGGTTGTTAGAGCCGTATATGCAAGAAATTAGTGTGAATGGGAAAACGTGTCGAGCACTTCGTGACTCAGCGGCAACCATGGACGTTGTCCATCCTTCATTGGTGTCTCCGGATGACTTTACAGGAGAATGCGCGTGGATCAGGCAAGTCGCCGAGAAACACAGTGCTTGCTTACCAATCGATACGGTTGTCATTGAAGCCCTGTTCGGTAAGCTTCGCACCGAAGCGGCTGTTTCTGCCGCGCTTCCCGATAGTTTGTTTTCCTTACCTTTTCTCTAACAATTCAGAGCAGCTTCTCAAAGAGCAGGGTAAATCGTTCTTCCCCAACTTAGCGTACCTGGCCCTCATGCGATCACAAGCGCGGAAGCTTTCGCAGGTGCTTAATCTTGTTCAACGTGATGAAGCATCAAGTGACCTTGGCGGCGAGTCGACCGCACCTCAGAGAGGAAATTCTCCGTGTGAGTCATGTGAGCACTCACTCGAGCGGCCCGTCGCCGAAGCGACTGGCGCGGTTTCCGTAGCGGGGGGGGGGGGGAGACGACATGGCGCCATTGAGTCACAGCGAGAGGGGTGACACGCTCTCGCCTGTAGCGGAAAGTTGGAGCGAGCGGTCGAAAGTTGACCGCGAGACACTCATTCGAGAGCAACGTGAGGACCTCTCGATCAAAGTGGGAAAGCCACATGAAAGCTGCACAAGTGTTGTCGAAGGAGTACTACGACAAATCGGCGAAGAAGCGCGCTTTTGAAGTAGGAAGTCAGGTAATGCTGCTGCGGCCGCCCAAAAAGAACACGCTTGAGGTTCATTGGGAAGAGCCCGCCAAAGTAATATTGAAGCTTTCTGATACCACTTATGAAATGAAATTAGGAAGGCGGCCAAACGAAATTCACCACAGTAACTTGATGAAGTCATACGTTTAACGCCAAGCGGTCGTAAATCTGCTATTGAATGCTTCAGAGGAAGAGGGAGCAGAAATTTTGACCACTAGTGATGTAGTCGAAAGGGGATCGGAAGTAACCTTGGAGCAGTTAAACCTAGAGCGTAAGTTAAGTGAAGTCCAGAAGGAGAAACTGAGAAAGATTGCTTTCGTGTTTGAGGACGTGTTTTCGGACCGTCCCGGAAACACGACGGTGATTGAACACGATATCGAGCGAACTTGTGAGGAGCCAATCCGTAGCAAGCCCTATCGTTGTTCACTTGTGCAACGTCGCAAGTGTGAGCAGCTGTTGGTACCGCATAGGTATCGTCGCCTAAAAGTGGCCGGTTACTGAGGTGGAGCATGATACTCCAAAAAAATTGCCCGCAGCTTCCCTCGGGGGAATACTGAGGAGGATGCGGAGCATATAATTGGTTAACGGGGTGTTAAAGTGCGACTTACTTGGGTCGATGGCTAAATTGGTTAACGTGGTTGTGAAATGGGGTGTTAAATTGCGACTCACTTGGGTCGATGGCTAAATTGGTTAACGTGGTTGTAGGAGGGGGTGTTAAATGAGTGAACACGTACACACGTATGCGAAAGGGCGGCGCTGGTCGAAGGGACGTCGATCATTGTGTTTGTGGATTCGTTGGCATTCATTTCACGGCGACTTCGGACGTCGACGCGCCGTACAAACCAACGGACGAGCGGCAACTGAGCGAGCGAGCGCCGACCTTGAGTATATATACAGCGCGACGGCGCATGCGCTGTCAGCTGTCGAATGTTCTCGAAGGAGAAGCGCGCGCGGCACAGATGGTGGGCGACGGCGCGACGGCGCATGCGCGCACGTCAGCTGTCGAATGTTCGAGAAGCGGTGCGGACGGCGCGGACGGCGCACTACAAGGCGCGAGTATAAGATGCTTCCGCATCTAAAACACAACTTTGACGTTCGCTACAAAAAAAGGAAAGCTAAACGTTAATGCACGCGCATTGAGCCGAGCGTTCTAACTAGTACCTTCTTTACCTTTCGGTTTCTCGCTAGCGATACGGGGCAAAATTTTGTAATCATCACGGCCTTAGCTGAGCGCTCTCGTCCAGAATGAGCTCAAGGAGCCAACTTTGTGTTCTATTCTATTTCGTTATGTTGTTGTACGTGTAAAAATTTGAGTTCTCAATTTAAGAGTCTTGTGTCCCACATGTGCCTCTTGGTGTAGAGGGAACGAAATTCCGATAGACACGTACCTAGGTATATGTTGTAATATACTTTGTCTGGTGTTCTGTCGGGTGACCGAGGGCACTTGCTTGTGTCGTGTGTTGTCTGTTGTCGATCCGTTCTTGACCAGTTGCAGAACCATCAACAAGTGCTGAGACCAAAGGTCGTCAGAAGAGACGAGCGAAGCTGGTCGACAAGTAGTGGCGACAAGCCGGTTGAGCTGGGATCCTCAAGAATGGGATGTGTTCCCGGAATAGAGTCTGGAGCTGCATTCTTCCCATGGCCCTGGAGGCGAACCTGGAGGGACCTGGCGATCCGAGCCACGTGGAAGCAGCTCGTCTTTCCGGCGCATTGTCTGGCGGCGGGGGTGGTGTTATGCCTGCGAGTCCACACCAAACGTCCATGCCTCTGAAAAGGGCAATCTGTGTCAAGGCCAGCATGCGAGCCCGCCTGACGCGAACAGCTCCACGGCGTCATCACGCAGCGGTGCCTTCCTGTCACGCACGCACAGCGAGCCCGTCGAAGCAATCGGCGCCTTCCTGTCTGGCCAGTCTGACGCAATGCGTGGCGACGTCACTCGTCCTTAGCTGCAACCACACGCGGCGGCTCCGGATTTGATGAGAATGACGCGGCCCAGCGGCGACCCCATTGGAGGATTCTGACTTCACGGCCAGCGGCGCTTCTGGTTGGACATTTCGTTACTCAAAGAATCCTCCCGTTGCATATAAAAAAAGCCCTGTGGCGTGTCGCGAGCAGGAGATCTATGTGTCAGAGAAGAAAGCTCGGCTCTTCGAGTCTCTGAACTGTCGGCCACAGTGCCGAATTTGTAACGCTTCTGAATATATGCTCCACATAAACATTGTTTAACTCACCGTCGTCTCGTCCGCTCGTCTATCAGCTCTGCGCAGAAGCAGTCGCGAGCTGAGAAACATACGCTACCAAACGGCTGGTGACCTTCCCGGCGGAGTTCGAAGCAGTGGCACCTTCGGGACCGTGTTGACGTCGCCGTCTTTCGTAACAGTGGTTGCAGCGTGAGATTTTGTGGCGCCCTTCGTACCGTCGTCGGAGGCGCGCTTCGTAACACCGCCTACGACTTTTAGCTCGCCTGGCCGTTTCAATAATAGTATCGGTACCAAACTTGGTATGGCATAACATGACTGCATAAGGACCATATTGGGCTAGTTATTACATGAAAATCAACATATGCATGTCATGAGTGTCATGATTTACATTTCGTGCTCCTGAAGGTTTTGCGGTGGTTTCGTTCACATCTCATGCTGTAAAACTGGTATGGTATGACATGATTGCATGGCGAACATAAAAAAGAAACCTAAGCATGAAAATCATGACATGCGTGTCATGTAGCAACATGACTACATGCCACGCTCATGATGCACTCGCGGCCGTTTCGCTAGCGTCACATATACCAAATTTGGTATTGCGGTATGTGAATGAATGACGAAGCTATGTGAGTGGTGCAAACATGATTATCATCAGATATATGTCATGTAACAACATGACTACGTGCCATGCTCAGCGCGCGCTGGCCGCCGTTTCGCTAGCTTCACTTCTACCGAATTTGGTATTACGAGACGTGAATGGATGACGATGGTATGATACTGGTGCAAACATGATAAACATCAGATGCGTGTCATGTAACAACATGACTATGTGCTACGCTCATGATGCGCTCGTGGCCGCTTGCTAGATTCACATATGCCAAATTCGGTATTACGTGACGCCAATGGATGACGAAGGTATGTGACTGGTGCAAACATAATAATAATGAGATGTGTGTCAAGTGATAACATCCCTTCATGCCACAGTGAAGGCGCCAATACATTTCGACATGACGCTGCGCGCGTGCTCGCCGGCGTTCATTCTTTGCGTCAGGCCGGCGTTGCCATGCCAGGCGCTGGTTCTGTGGTCCTGCCATATGGGCCCATTCCATGTTTGTAAACACAGGTTGGCTGATGTCTACATTATGGGTAGAATTACAGCGACGTCTGCACGTAACTTCCGCCATGAGCGCTGAGGGATGCGATGTGCGCCAAAAAACAAAACCAAGTTCCGGGACGTGACTAACAACCAACCATGGCCCAGCTCGTCAGCATACCATTTTTTTTTCCTCGTTGTTTGACTGAGAACACCACATGCACCATTAAAACCCAGCAGAAACCAACGTTACTAGATTGGCAGAAACTGCAGTATGCAGAGCGTCTTTTGCCGACCAAGAGCGCCACCACATTTTCGTAACGTAAGTCCGGTAGAATTTGTGCGTTGCTTTGACGCATGCGCGTTTCAGCGCGTCCGGCGTCCCTCCGTCACGAAAAGAGGGAGACACAGTGTTGTCTGGGTAACGCATCGGCATAGAGTAATGTTAGTCTATGGCATCGGTGCGAAATGCAGCATGTCGCATCTCACGCTGGTTGCCGTCGGGCCGCGCCAACGAACGCTGGTCGCGCCTGGCGTCAGACTATAGAGCGCTTGCGTTTCGCTAACGTAGCGTCGCTATGCCCAGCGTGCGTGCGCGTCAACGCTACATTGGTGTATAATGGGCCCTTCATGATGCGCTCGCGGCCGTTTTGCTAGCGCTACATACACCAAATTTGGCATTACGTAACGTCAATAGATGACCAAGGTATATAATTGGTGCAAACATGATAGTCCTGACACACGTTTGATGTAAGAACATGACAACATACCACGCTCATAGCGTGCTCGCGGTCGTTTCGCTAGCTCTACACATACTAAATTTAGTATTACGTGACGTGAATGAATGACCAAGGTAAATGACACATCCAAACATAACAATCATGACATGGAAGTCATGTACGGCATCATTTAACTCCACCTTATAATGTTGTGCTGATTTTATAGTAGCATATCAACATTTCTCATTCATGCTTCGCACATCATCGATTCCCACTTTACGTGGTATCTGCCAAATTTTTTGATCACGGAATCGAATCCCGGCTGTGGCGGCTGCATTTTTGATGGAGGCGGAAGTGTTGTAGGCCCGTGTGCTCAGATTTGGGTGCACGTTAAAGAACCCCAGGTGGTCGAAATTACCGGAACACTCCACTACGGCGTCTCTCATAATCATACGGTGGTTTTGGGAACTTAAACCCCATATATCAGTCAAACTTATGTTTTGATTTTTTTAGCTACGATCAATGATGAAACGGGGGTGCCTAGCTTTGCGCAAGACACGCGGATGTCTATTACAACGTGGCAGCGCTTGAGCGCTGTAGCAGACGGCCGCGGAACTAGATGCTGAGATGCAGCAAATCATTGGCTATCATCGTACACTCTCAAAGCTAGACGCTTCGTGTGCTACCTTCCTATCATCGGCACACACTTCTTTTCTTGTCTTTAAATCGCCTTTTGTGTGTCCTCCTTGCCATCAAAAGTGCCGAGTAAGTTAAATGCATGCCATTGGTATCGCGCCCCTTCGTTATAAGAAAATTCCTCGCGAAGAAAATGCGCAGCGATTGATTGATATGTGGGGTTTAACGTTCCAAACCGCTATATGATTATGAGAGACGCCGTAGCGGAGGGCTCCGGAAATTTAGACCACCTGGGGTTCTTTAACGTGCACCCAAATCTGAGCACACGGGCCTACAACATTTCCGCCTCCATTGGAAATGCAGCCCCCGCAGCCGGGATTCGAACCCGCGACCTGCGGGTCAGCAGCCGAGTACCTTAGCCACTAGACCACCGCGGCGGGGTGAAAATGCGCAGCGAAGAGAAAGCTTTGAGAATTTGGCCCCTGGTGTGTAGTGCAGAAATACAGCGATGTTTGTTATGACAGAACAGCTGAGAAGTCAGCCTGAATCAATTTTCTGACCTGCTCTTCAGCGTATTGAATTCGGTGGGCGTGGTAAAAAAAGAGAGAGAGAAGGCGTTGAGTGCGACGAATAGGAAAGTGGGGACGAAACAAAGACTTCAATGTCCAAAAGGTATTTAATGTCTCTTGTCTAGTTTTTTCTAACACAAAAACGTCTTCGGAGCGTTAAGAATATTTCGCTGTAATTAAACCACTACCCTTCGTAGACTAGAAGGTTGTGTTCGATACGTAGCGCAACCAAGAAAATTCACTTTGTTCGTACATTTCTTGCTATATAGCGAGTCATCTTACATTAGAGGAAATGAATGAACCGTTCTGACATTTAGTTTGTGTAGAAAGGCTCACGCATATAAAAAAATACCAGCACACTTACTCTTCAATCATAAGCATTCTTTGTTGCACAGAGCATGTAATTCGTTTGCACTCATTTTTCGGGCTATAGTGATGTGCAATGTAATGGTGCTCGTACATGCAGGCATCTGAAAAACATGAATCACCAATGGAAGTAATTAAGGACCATTCTCGTAGTTCTCGTGTAGTTTCGATTGCTCTTAATCGATAAGCGAATCCTCAAGTGCCAACGGAAATCATAAATCTGAACCCAAGTCACAAGACTGCCCAGGAATTGTAGCGTTTAAATGCGAAGCATTTCTTTGCGAACTTCGGTGACTTTGAGTGTATCTATCTAGCCACTTACGTTTGGGTACTTACTTATACACCGCTTTAACTGGGCGTGTACCAAAATTAGCATGGAAGGATAAGATGGTGTTATGAATATGACGCACTGGTGAAGACATGATTAATCTCACAATTCCGTTGCGTACGTGGTCGAACGCTTCCTGCCAGACAGTGGCGCATACCCACGGGCGGGTATGTGCCACTGGTATGCGGGTATATTCAACGGGTGATTGACACGTGCTCAGGAACTACGAGAACATACATGGGCAATTTTAATGCGCGAGAGGTAAAAAGTACCGGACATCGGTAGCGTTGACCCGACGAATACGAAGAATAAATGTCAATATCCAAGCTGGAATCGAACCCAAGCATTTTGCACGGAAATGGTGCATTTTACCACAAAGCTACGCCAGGTCTCGGAACTACTTTTCCAATAAACACTAATCTTCGTGAAACGCCAATAGTGGTTGCATTACTGCCTACCCAATTTTCTAAACATTACCTGTGTACCCCTTTGACACAGCCGTCACGTCGGGTTAACGCCAATTGTGGTTAGTTGCCATGCACTGAAGTTGATTTATGTAGCTGTGTCCAGGGCCAGCATCCTCGCGAGCATCAGCGCTTCATATCAGCTTCTGGTGTTGCTGATACGCATGTTTCAGTTGGCATCGTACGCAAGTACGAACAATGGTTATATGAACATCTGCAACTCTTTAACATATGTCTGTGCGTGCACCATCTGTACATATATTTAGCGTTGTTTCATGACGCTTCGCTCAATAAAAAAATACAGCATGGTCATCTTCCCTCCGCATGCTTCGCATAACGTCGATTCCCAGGTACGTGGGATCAGCCAAATTTTTATTTCTGATATGTTTCGAGTTTTCAGTCAAATGGTTCCATTGATAGTCATATCTGAAGCTTATATAATTTTTGCTTGTTTATTCGGCACGCAAAGGCGCACACTTTTTTTCACCGTATGTGAGGCATTGACAGCTACATTCGGCACATGTGTTTCGTGTGGCTGCGAGGATCACTACTGGCAGCTTTAACTCTTTCTACGGGAGGGCATATCATTATACCTCTTTCACTTCAACGTGTTGCCTTTCTACATAAATAGTTCAAAGAAGACCTTGTTCTACCTAAAGCTATGGCATTCTGAAAAATAGCAGTTTGCCACTTGCCCAGTGAGGCCTTAATTACGCTTGCGATGAGGCCACCAGAAGACAGCTGCGATTGGCTGTGGTAAACAGTGCGTCAAATTTAAGTACGTAAAACGAAAAGTTCTGCATTTGATGCGCTCTCTCTGGATCTGTCTGAAGCTCAGTCGGATTCAGAAAAGTGGTTGGGTTAATCTTACCTCCTCACATGCATTCAATGCAAGAATATTAGGATTCTTTTTTAACGCCACAGCTCTCACGGTCACGCAGCGCTAACCACACGCAGTGCGACGGCGCAGATTGGCGCGGCCGCAAAAGCCATGGCTTGGCTGTGCTTAACGACTATGTCGACGTCTCTACTGTATAAATTACCTTGTAAAGTAAGGTTATCAGATGACGCGATCACTTGGTCACGCGCGACCAAGCAACTTGATATTTTTTTCGTTATGTAATCCAGTCCTGTGACATGAGCATTTGGTCATGGCCTAAAATATGACGAAGTCGTTCAAAGAAAACGTCAGCCTGTTTCTTGTGGTTCAAGTTAACTTCTGCAGTGGAGCTACTAAGCATTTCATGATGCCGTGGGGAGACACCAGGGAATTATCATCATCATGAACAAGCACACGTGCTGTCTTCATCATCTTCTCTAACTTCTGGATCGATTCCCGAACACGTGCATTCTGTGATGAACTGGAAACAATAGATCATTTCTTTTTGACCTGCAGGCGGTTTAACACATTACGAAAAACCCTATTAGAAATACCTTTACGTGGTATTGATATGGACTTATCTCTGCCTGTCATTTTGTCTTTTGGAGCTTTTCTGGTTTCTCTAATGCGACAGTATGCGCGGCCGTCCGGGACTATATTGATGAAACTAATAGGTTGACTAATTAACCAGTTTCATTATCCTAACATGTACACATTATTATATACGTATAAAATCAGATTATTGCTTTATTCTAAGAATAAATTCGTTTATGTAAATATTTGTATGCATTACATTAGGCACCACACTTTCCTAGGCTATCGGCAATCTTTTTGTTAAACCTCCATCATTCCAAATCTGAACAGTAAATTTTAAAACCACTTGATTCTTGGCCGATCCCCCACAGTGGGTATGCGCCAATAACAATAGGAGAACAACAACAACAACAACAGTGTTTAAATAAAAGCCTCTTAAAGGTCGCTCTTCTCGCGTTCGCTGAGAATGTGCTGCGCGTTCAGCACAGGCCAGGTGTTCTTGATATGACCAAGAGTGCATAACTCAATACAGTAAACGATTGCTGGTCTAGATATGTATTCGTCACTGTCTTTTTTGATAAAGAACGCTTCAGCGAATTCACAATGCCTTTTGTCGCTGTTTTAAAATTTCCGGAGCCCTCCACTACGGTGTTTCTCATATGGTGGTTTTGGGACGGTGAACCTCACATATTGTTACGTGATTTCGTCTGACTGAAAGAGGGCATAGTGGGGCATACCCAAGAAAGGTGCCTCAGACTGAGAGTGAAGAAGTGGACGTTGTCGGTGAGCTGCGTTGTGGCTGTGGACTGACAACAGTTATTTTCCACGTAACATTTTGGTGGAGGTGCTGGGTACTCGCCATTTTACCTTCTGTTTGGACGTGAACCAACATTGCCGTTGAATACCTTCCTGCCAGCCGCTGCGCAGTCTACTTCTGAATATGCACGCGACGCTATTACCCGAGCTGACCACGCTCGTCAGCTTGCCCGCAGCAGATTAATGGCGTCCCAAGACTCGCAGAAGCATCGTTACGAGGAGCGGCGTCGCGACGAACACTTTCCAATAGGCTCCCTTGTTCATCTTTGGTCCCCTACGCGACACGCAGGCCTTTCAGAAAAACTTCTCTCTCGTTTCACGGGCCCATACCGCGTGCTTAGACGAGTGACCGACACTACATATGAAATTGTCCCTGATCCATCAACCTCTTCTGCTCTGCTGTCAAGGGACATCGTCCACGTATCAAGGCTCAAGAGTTACCACACTGCTCCTGCTGTGACCCCGTAATTTCACCGGGTCGGCGCTTTTGCCGCCGGGGGTCGTGTTACGCGATTTCGGCTGACTGAAAGAGGGCATAGTGGGGCATACCCAAGAAAGGTGCCTCCGACTGAGAGTGAAGAAGTGGACGTTGTCGGTGAGCTGTGTTGTGGCTGCGGACTGACAACTGTTATTTTCCACGTAACAATATCAATCAATTTGTCGCATATTTCTACGAACAGATTTGTTTAACAACCATTTGCGTACACTTTACAAACTATCTAATTATTATCAGATCTTAGAAAGCACAAGTATATCATGAAAATTAGACTTCACTTACATCTCACAAACTTCACTTCAGCGTCTTCGAATGTATATCCTCGGAGAAAGAGCGATGCGATCCCGGCATAGAACGTGACAACCGATATCGATTCCATATAGCTTATCCCACTTTAGTCCGTAGATATATTAGAGTGTGCGCTGTAATTGAAATAACGTAACATTTTTTTGCTAAAAATAACCACCAAAAAACAGCATAGCAATAGCAGTTACATTATGTTAAGTGTCATGGTCGCCAGGGCTCTGAATGCAGTTTAGATCAAAGTAAAGGACTACATCTCTAAATTACACGGAGCTCAAGAACACTTCAGTAGGTGTATTTAGGTGCATGAAAAAGAACCCGCGTTGAGAGAATACTCTCAGGGCCAGTAACTGCGGCTGCGCGAAAATACCACCACCTATTTTTGGGCACTCAGACAACAAAATTTCTCTTATATTTCTAGAGATTCTTCAATGGAAATTATAAACCTCAAGGAAGTGCCGTAAGAGGTGAAAAAATTCTTGGTGTGCGCCTCACTTTTGTAGGTGCAATGATTGTGGCCTCACATCAGGGTGTTAGTGTTTTTGGTGTATGTCCTTCATTATCCTAATTGTTTTCATTACCTTCATTACCTTAATGTATTTTATTTATTTTACAGATACTGCAGGCCCGTATTGGGCCCTGGCAGGAAGAGTAAAAGAGTACTCATTGAGGCTAGCCATCTACGCACAGTGCGTTGAAAGGAACAATAAACAGAAGAAAGACAATATCTGATTTATACAGCACCGCTAAAATGTGAACATCTCGAAAAGAGGGAGGAAGCAATATGCAATATTCACACAACAAAGAAAACATACTTAAAATAGCCTAGCATCAACCTTGAAGACATTCGATTTGTTTTTACTGTGCACTGGTGATATTATCAGTGAGTTCAATTTGTTAATTGTGCGCGAAAAAAATGGGAACTTGGATGGGTTAGTTTTGTTGCTGTATGGGGTTAGTGATTAATTATGCCGAAGTCTTGTAGTTCATGACGCCAATGGTGTCACGTATAGAGCTCAGGGCAAAGTAGGCCCCGCCGCGGTGGTCTAGTGGCTAAGGTACTCGGCTGCTAACCCGCAGGGCGCGGGTTCGAATCCCGGCTGCGGCGGCTGCATTTCCGATGGAGGCGGAAATGTTGTAGGCCCGTGTGCTCAGATTTGGGTGCACGTTAAAGAACCCCAGGTGGTCTAAATTTCCGGAGCCCTCCACTACGGCGTCTCTCATAATCATATAGTGGTTTTGGGACGTTAAACCCCACATATCAATCACATATCAATCAATCAGGGCAAAGTAGTGATTGTCAATTCTTCAAATGAAACAGTAATTTTGTTTTGTCAATCTTTCTTTGTAATTGCAAAGATTGGGTGTCGTAGAGATTAATCAGTAGAGTAGGAAAGTCTGCTTGGCGGTATTTGTAATAAATAAGTTCAACTGATTTTCATTGAATGATTTCCAATGCTTCACCACAATTTTCTGTATGAGGGTCCTAGACAATGGATGCGTACTCACCTTTGGTCTTATAATGAACGAATACACAAAAAGTTCCACGTCAGGTGGTGTGTTTAAACTTATGTCTCAATAAGCATCACTTATGTAGGCACAGGAACAAATGTTCGAAATGTGGATGTTTCAACTCAGTGTACTAGTTATTGTGACGCCGAGGTATTTGTAGAGAGATACCTTCGTTAGCTGTACTGAAGGAAGGTTATAAGGAAAAGTTGAAATGTTCTTCTTTCTACTCATATTCATGAATACTGTTTTGTCAGCGTTAAGTTGCATTTCCCACTCTTGGAACCACGTACGTATATAAAGTCAAGTTTATTACATATTTAACATATGTTTACATGGTTGGAATAGTACAGAAGGAGGTCCCAAAGTGTCAGGAAAACTGACGGGGGGACCTCTTATGGCGACGTGAATGGGGTAGTTAGAAGAAAAAAGTACAGCAAAAGGTTCCAACTTGTGAGCAATTACTAATGAGCCTAATTACGAATAACAATACAATTATTACATACCATGATGGTAATACTACTGATAAAATTAGACATGAAAATTACCTATAGTGAGGGATAAAACTTAAGCAAAGCAAAATTAAATAACTGTGCAACAAGAACAGATGCAACTAGTATGTTTTGGAAGTCAGTATTTAGCAACGCTTGATAGTTCTAACATTTCATTTCATTCAAAAGCAAGCAATTATCTGTGAAAAAGCCTAATCTGAACTGTTTCATTAATGACCTGGACGATGACATTGATGTATACGAGAAATTAAGGGTGGTCTAGTACGCTTTCTTGTGTTACTCCTGAGTTAACATGCAAGTGGTGCGAAAAATGAGTGTCAATATTCAGAAATTGTGCGAAGTTTGTAAGGTATGCTGAAACCCAAGCAACGATAAACTGAGGTAGTCCTATAGTATTTCGCTTTAAAATTAGTTTTGTATCGCAAACAAAATCAAATGCCTTTCTAAAATTTCAAAATATTGCGTCTACTTAGCTTTATTTATCTAGAATAGAGGCAAAATTATAGATGACTGTGGTTAGTTGAGTTACTCTGAAAAGACCTTTCTTAAAACCATACTGAAATTGTGGCAGTGCACTGTTATCATCAACAAATGACGTGATATAAGCAGCGATATGTTCACGAAACTTGCAGCCAGATGCGGTGAAAGATATCAGTCTCTAGTTTCATAGTAATGCGAAGTCACCCGTTCTTCAGCACTCGTACAATTCTTGCCGTCCTCCAGTCCTCAAAAATTACAGCTTTCGCCAATAATTTCTCAAACATAAAACTATATATGGAGCGAACATGTCAGCATATAGGCGAAGGAAAATATTGGGCATTTTGCCAGGCCCAGGCGATGCTCTTGTCTTCAGGTTTATTAACATTCATGTAACGTCAGATAATGATACAAAGTTTGTTTCGGTACAAGCGACATGATTCAGGTGTAAGGTTTCAGTAGGTTGGAAAAGACACCGTAAAAATAAATATTGAACTTTTCAGAAATGCCTTGCTTATCAATGATGACGACGTCATCCTGTACAATGTGGTCGATGGACTTCTTGCTTTTCGAAAGAAATTGAGAAAACTTTTGTAGTTAACCAGAAATAAAACTAGGCAGCGTGTGATTAAAGTAGTGCTTCATTATGCTACTGATAGCTTGTTTTACAATTTTTTTATTATACTGTACCCTGCTCTTGTTGGAGCAGTGTCATTTAAGTCTTTTAAATTTCTTTTTGGCTGCAATTTACGTCTTGTAATCCAAAAGATTTTACGGTGTGTTTATTAGTTTTATTTGGAACAAAGTTTTCAAGGCAACATCTCAATATCTCAAGATGAGTTCACGTTGGCAACTGCGTTAAAATATTGTGAGGCGACCCCACATCTTGCACCGGTATATGAACACACGACTCGGCCATGCCTCCAGTATTGGCCTGCACCGTAAGAGCATCCATAGCTGGCCTAGACCCCTCGTAATATCTGCATCGCATTGACAATCGTCAAACTATATGATTAAATTAATCTTTACTTACCTTGTAGATCACTGAATTCACTAGTTCTCACAATACAGCGTCTCTATAAAGAATGCATGAAGTGAAGTGCCCCGATAATAATAAATTACTTTGCAACGACTCTGCTTCAGATGCACACAGCAACTGAAAGAGGCATTTTTTTTTAGAGGAAGCGTCAGAAAGCTATGTCATGCCCTTCAAGTTGTGCAGGTTGTTTTATATGCCATGATAAATATACAACTCAGGACACATCATGTTTTTCATGAGGTTCTGAGAAGCAACAAATGTGAAGGGAATACTCATAGGTCAGGTCCGCCATGCAAACAGCTAAATTGTTCAGTCATTTCTTTGCAATCACTTCTTTCGTTAGAGATATGACGAAGAACTAAAGGAGAGTATGTTGTATTTGATAGATTGGTTTATATGTGGGGTTTAACGTCCCAAAAAAACCATATGACTATGAGAGGTGCCGTAGTGAAGGGCTCCAAAATTTCGACCGCCTGGTGTCCTTTAACGTGCCCCCAAATTTGAGCCCACGGGCCTGCGACGTTTCTGCCTCCATCGGAAATGCAGCTGCTGCAGCTGGGATTCTATCCCGCGACCTTATCTACAAGACCACCGCGGCGGGGCTATGTTATTTTTGTGTTTACTGCTCACTCAACAAAACATGTCACGTTTGACAATTCATATTGTTCTTTTGAAATATATTCAGCGTTAACATTAAAGAAGACAGCACATCAACGCCTTTGTCATGTCTTTCTGTGTGCTTTATGTTTGAAGTTCAGCGCAGGATGTCTTTCAAAAGAAAAAAAAAGGATATATCGTTCATGCCTCCGCCATAAGAGTCGGCGAAATGCGTCCTTACAGAAGTAGTTGAATGTTTACTGTACATTCATATGCGAGCTTGCACAATGTCCATTGGTGTTTTGCAGCTGTAACTCGGTTTAACGTGACTGCCCCCATGTGGATGATTGGTGGCATATAGTCATCCCGTCGACTACCGTTCATATTCAATGATAAACAAACCCTTGTTGCAGCTGTAGTAAATCGTGTGAGCGTACTCAAAAAGGGCGGTCTGACAGCCAGAAGAACGCCGCTGATTCAACCGAGAACTGCGGATAAGGCTGCCATAACGCGGCATGTTGAAGATTAATTCAACAACACGACCGTACTAGAGTGTACTAGAAGTTTTGAGTGGCGTGACCGCACCTCGCCACCTGATGCCTTCCGCGTTGCCCGTAGCGGCAGCGCTGCACCCGAGTAGTACTGAAAGAGCCGCGCGCCGCGTACAGGAACTGCTATCCGCTTCGGCTCCTCCGGTGCGCTTTCTGGATGCACACTTCTTCGTACCTGCCCATTATTCATGTCTAGCACATGATGTCATAGCCCTTGAAGTATGACACGCCAATCTACTGAATTCGAGCGCCATAAAAGCCCTTGTGAGAGATCGAAAATATTCAGAAAGGGTGTGTCTTATACTACTTAACTCTTTCTTCGTTGGTTAGGCGTCTACAATATTCAGAATAACTGAGCAAATTTATTGGGAGTTAGCGGTGTTCAGAGAGCTGTGAGATTAAAAAAATACCGTTTCAAACGGTATTTTTTTTTATTCTTTTAATCTTCAATCTTTTAATTTTTAATCTTTTAATCTTTTAAGAACCAGGAGGCCGTTAGTAGAGGGGAGAGAAAGGGAATCTGAACACCCTACACCACGCAAGCAATTGTGGTTTGACTTTTTAGGGTATACTTAAATATTTACGCGCATTCAAAGCGACCACCAATCGCCAAAGTTAGTAGTTCTGCTGCACACACCCCCCTCTTAAAAAAAATCTAGGTGTAGCCTTGCGGCGAACGCTCACAGTTGGCGAAGCTGAATATAGCGGGTCTCTGTACAAATGCGCAGTGTAAATTGCCCCTTCTCGACGGTATGTTGTCTTGAAACTAGTTCAAGTCTAACGTAGTTGGACGAGAAATGCACTTCCTAAAAATAGTAGCTGTGCTAAGGGACATTGCATGGTTGCATGGATATTGATAAAGGGGTGGTGACGTGTGACTTAAATGCTTGTACCTGCGGAATATATATATATATATATATATATATATATATATATATATATATATATATATATATATATATATATATATATATATATATATATATATTGTGGGCATTTAGTATACCAATCCTCTTCATCTGTACATTATCATCATTATCATGTGTTGCTCATGCATCCTCATCGTTGTCACGTAGCATCATCATCTTGGTCCGTTCATCTCAGCTCTCGGCTGCCGGTTCTTCGGGCCCAATAAAGGTCTTCCAAACCAAGACTTCATACGTGGTGGAGCGTGCTGTTGGATCCCCCGTCATCCTCTCGACCACTCTACCCCCTGGAGCTACGTTCAGGTCGCCGCTTGGGCCAGGTGTCCGGAAATATGTCGCACCAAGAAGAGGTCGGTGCTGCAGCCGTTCCCACTCCGCCACCGCGTGCCGCGCCTTTTCACGTCATTAACAGCCTGCAGCGTGAGCCCCATCCCTTCGCTGGTATGCGCGGGGAAGATGTGGAGGAATGGCTGGACGACTTCGAACGTGTCGGCGTTGCTAACCGGTGGGATAACACCTACAAACATCGCTTACGTGTCATTCTACCTCACGGGTATCGCGAAGACGTGGTTCCTCAACCACTTCATCGACATCCCCGACTGGTCAGCCTTCAAAGATCAGCTTCGCCATGTCTTTGGCACACCGGCTGTTCGTTCAGCTCTCACAAAGAAAGCTCTTGCGACTCGGAAACAGCACATCGGGTAGTCGTATATCACTTTGCCGCCGGGTTGACACCCCAATGACAGAGTCAGACAAGGTACGCCAGCTTCTTAAGGGGATTGGACCCGTCGCATTCAATGCCCTTGCAATCCAGAATCCGGCTACCGTTGCTGACGTTGCGACAACCTGTCAGCGCCTCGAAGAACTTGAGTCGATGCGCCTACAACCGGACAGTGACGCGGCCCGTATTACGACTGATCCAAACCTACGAGAAACGATAAGGGTGATAATACGAGAAGAATTAGAATCAATGGGATTCACACTACCTTCAGTATGTACCATTATGCCTTCTTCAACGTCATTGCGGGATGTCATCAGGGAGGAGATTACGTCCATGACCCATATGGCCCACCTGCAGCCCACTGTCGATCGTACTCTCCCATCGTTCTCGCATGCCGTCGCCGCACCATCAGGCACCGTCAGCTCGAAGTCGCCACCACGAACGTACGCGTCGGTTGCTGCCGCACCTCCCAGAAGCTTTCCCACGAGCTTTGCATCACCACCGCCTGAGCCATCATCTGTCCCTCTCACTGCTCTCTCTCCCAGTGCATCTAACACAAGCTACCACCCTCCTTATCGATCGACTCGCCCTACGTGCTATTATTGCGGCTATCGTGGTCACATTTCACGCTTTTGCCGCAAGCGCCAGCAAGATGAGCTCCGAGGGTACGACATACGCGAACGAGACTATATCGCAGGAGCCTTGAACCAGGGCCGTCGTTATTCGTCACCGCCGCGTCGGTCTCCATCTCCGCCAGCATCCGGTGAACTGCGCAGTAGTCTTCGATCAACCAGACGCCGTTCACCATCGCCCTACCGTCGCTCCTCTTCTCCTCTTCAGCCTGCTTCCCTCGCTTCTGATCGGTGTCCGGAAAACTAAGCAATGCAGTTTTTGGAGGACAAACTGCATTCATACACAGAACTCCGATTCCTCCAGCGCGCCCTTACAATATGATTGCAGTCTCAGTTGAGGGAGTGGGCGTTGATGCTTTGGTGGACACTGGGGCTGGGTTTTCTATTATTCGTGCTGATTTGTGTACCCGTCTTCGAAAAGTCACGACGCCTTATGATGGACCAACACTGGTTACAGCCCAGGGAACGATGATTCGCCCTTCCGCTCTCTGTACTGCCCGCGTGCTAATCGACGACATTCTTCATCACATACAATTCGCTGTGCTATCCCCGTGCTCCCACAAACTCATTTTAGGCTGGGACCTTCTTTCGTCTGCTTCCGCGGCTATTTGTTGTGCACAACGTGTCGTCCATCTTACTGACACAGACCACTTGCTTAGTGACGAAACCTACAGGCCACTTCGACTCATCGCTGCTGTAGACATCGAGTTACCCCCGAACGAACATCAATTAGTCACAGTTTTGTCCAACGACGTCGACTCTGGTGACATTTTGGTCACTCCATCGCCCCGTTGCCTTAATAAAGGCATAGCTCTCGCATCAGGTGTGGCTCGCTTCAACGATGGATCAGCTGTCCTCGCTGCTACGAACACCACACCAGATAAAATTTTACTGCCGCGGGGCACTACTGTCGCCTGCGTTGCCGATCTGGAGCCTGTGTGCGTCGTGCCTCTTACCCCTGCCTCCTCTAAAGGCCATCCTGTAGATCATGCTGCTTCCTCGGCCTTTACAGCAGCCATCAACAAGGACTTGACAGACTCGCAGAAGCAGCAGCTGCTTGATTTGTTGCAAAAGCATGCAAACTCTTTTGACGTTCATTCATCCAGCCTGGGTCAGACAACTGCTACACCACATCGTATTCAGACCGACGGAACATCCATTGTGCATCGTCGTCCGTACCGCGTCTCCCTAGCTGAACGAAAAATCATTGAGGAAAACGTAGACGATATGCTGCAACGGGAATTATTCCGACCCTCAACCAGTCCTTGGTCGTCTCCAGTGGTTCTGGTGCGTAAAAAAGACGGTTCCATACAATTTTGCGTCAATTACCGAGCACTCAATAAGATCACTAGGAAGGACGTATACCCCATGCCACGTATCGACGACGCCCTCGATTCTTTACAAAGTGCTGAATTTTTTTCAAGCCTCGACTTGCGTTCCGGCTATTGGCAAATCCCCATGCACGAAGAGGACAACGAAAAAACTGCGTTTGCAACCCCGGACGGCCTATACGAATTCAATGTTATGTCGTTTGGTCTATGCAATGCGCCCGCAACTTTTGAGCGCTTGATTGACACCGTACTGCGTGGCCTGAAATGGAAGACTTGCCTATGTTACCTCGATGACATATTTGTATTTTCATCGACGTTTCCTCAACATCTGCAACGCTTGGACGAGGTCCTAACTTGCCTTGCGGGCGCTGGTCTTCAAATTAACACCAAGAAGTGCCATTTCGCCAGCAGATCTATCAAGGTCCTCGGTCATGTTGTGAGCAAGGACGGAATTCGTCCAGACCCTGAGAAAACTGCTGCGGTGCTTCGCTTCCCTCGCCCTGACAAGCCGAAAGATTTGCGAAGTTTCCTTGGTCTCGCCTCTTACTTTCGGCGATTCATACAAAACTTTGCCTCCATAGCCGCACCACTACATAAGCTACTTGCTTCTGGTACGCCCTTTCAGTGGTCTCAGGAATGTGAATTTGCTTTCGACAAATTGAAGAGTGCCCTCACGACCGATCCTGTACTTTCTCACTTTCACGATGGTGCACCGACCTTCCTCCATACAGACGCTAGCGGCCACGGTTTAGGAGCCGTGTTCCTCCAGCGCGACAACTCTTCGCGAGAGCAAGTCGTTGCGTACGCCAGCCGCGTCCTCTCCGCAGCCGAGAGGAACTACACGATCACCGAGAAGGAGTGCCTCGCCATCGTTTGGTCAGTGCAGAAATTTCGTCCCTATCTTCATGGCCGCCATTTCACCATCGTGACCGACCACCATGCTTTATGTTGGCTTTCGACACTCAAGAACTTGTCGGGACGCCTCGGCCGCTGGATTCTACGCCTACAAGAGTATGATTTTGACATCGTATACAAGTGTGGCAGAAAGCATAGCGACGCCGATGCTCTCTCTCGCGGCCCACTACCAGCGGCTCCCCTCAGCGTTTCCGCAATCACTTTGCACAACACGCCCTCGGAGACCACGTCTACGGCGGTTTCCTCTCTCGCCTCTATGGACCAGCTGCCTTCGGACGACGCGCACGATTTTTCCTCTCGACAGCTGGCTGACCGATACTGTCGACGTATTACAGGCTACCTCACTGGCAGTTCCCGTCCACCTAATGCGAGGCTCTGTCGCCAACTCTCGCAGTTTAAGCTGGACAACTCGGTGCTGTACCGCAAAATTTACCATCCTGACGGTCAGCGCTGGGTTCCCGTTCTACCCCGATCGCTTCGGTCCGAAGTCCTCGGAGAACTTCATGACCATCCGACGGCAGGTCACCTTGGTTACCACAAAACCTACGATCGCCTTCGAAGTCGGTTTTATTGGCCAGGTATTACCACTAGTGTAGCTTAGTACGTTGGGTCCTGCACTACCTGTCAATCTAGAAAACTACCCACATCTGCTCCAGCCGGTACACTACAGCCTCTTCCGTGCCCAGCCACACCATTCGAAGTTGTAGGCATCGATCTTTATGGCCCCCTTCCAGTCAGTGCTGCTGGAAACCGATGGATAGTAACAGCCGTTGACCATTTGACGCGCTACGCCGAGACGGCATCCGTCACTACCGGTTCAGCTTCTGAAATTGCCGATTTCATCCTCCGAGCCATTATACTGCGTCTTGGTGCTCCACGTGTATTGCTCAGTGACCGTGGAAGGGCCTTCCTTTCACAACTAGTGAACGAACTTCTTCGCGCTTCTGGCACAACTCACAAGACTGCCTCTAGTTATCATCCCCAAACTAACGGCCTCACTGAGCGATTCCACCGCACTCTTTCTGACATGATCGCCGCCTACATTCAACCAGACCACAAGAACTGGGATGTAGTCCTACCATTCGTCACTTTCGCCTACAATACGGCTATTCAGCGGACAACCGGCTACTCACCATTTTACCTAGTTTATGGACGCTCCCCTACTTCTCTCCTGGACGTCTCTTTCTTTACCTGCCATGTGGATTCATCTCCATCCTCTTCAGAGGAATACGTTTTACGGCTCGCAGAGAGCCGCCAACGTGCTCGTATAAACACTGAAGCCCGACAGCAAGACAGAAAGCTGGTTTATGATGAATCCCATTGTGCTGTATCCTTTCAACCTGGAGACGAAGTGCTTCTTTTGACGCCTATTCGCACACCTGCTTTGTGCGACAAATTCCAGCCACGGTTTATCGGGCCGTACACAGTTCTTGAAGAAACTTCACCAGTGAATTATCGCGTGACGCCACTTGTAGCCCCAGCTGATCGCCGTTATCGAACTACTGAGGTCGTCCATGTCTCCCGTATGAAGCCCTTCATGCGACATTCTTTGTCCCCTTGACTTGCCGCGGCCAGGCTGGCCGCTTTCACGTGGGGGGAATTAGTGAGGGCATTTAGTATACCAATCCTCTTCATCTGTACATTATCATCATTATCATGTGTTGCTCATGCATCCTCATCGTTGTCACGTAGCATCATCATCTTGGTCCGTTCATCTCAGCTGTCGGCTGCCGGTTCTTCGGGCCTAATAAAGGTCTTCCAAACCAAGACTTCATAATATATATATATATATATATATATATATATATATATATATATATATATATATATATATATATAAGTGCATGTTTACTGTGCGTACATATACAAGTTATATTTTACAAGTTTGACACTTTATATTACAACTACACTTATAATACAAAACGTCGCCATAAATTTGCTGGGTTTCAATGGCGTTACGCCAATAGAGTATCTGGAAAGCAGCACAATTTAAGCTGTCGATACAAAATGAGAACTGGTTACAATGAATTTACGCAGATTATTAGACGGGCTATACGTAAAATTGGCATCTTATTTATTTGTGTGTTGGTTTTATGATGTTTATCATGAAATAGGCCTTTCAGAAAAAAATAATTATTTCTTCCACAATACTGGCATGATAAAACTGAGTCGTCACCGATATGAATGTTGTAACATCGCTATACTTGTACTGGGGTTTCTTGTGAAACCATCCAGTGCACGTAGGCTCACATAAAGAACACTGTGTACTGAGTATCGTGGAGACTGCCAACAAAACAAGCGTATAATTTAATCTTGGCTTTGATATTTCTCTCTTTGTAGTTCACCAGCAGCCACTTATTATGTAACGCAGCTCAAAGCGCTGCTTGAGTGAGAAGCTAGACGGATCCGTGTAAATTCCGATTGATTTTTTTTTAATGCGAAGCATTTCTTAGCGAACTTCGGCGATTTTGAGCGTATCTGTCTATCTATCTATCTGTCTGTATATATATATATATATATATATATATATATATATATATATATATATATATATATATATATATATATATATATATATCCACCAACGACTTTCAGCTCTCCTGGCCGTTTCGACAATGGTGTCGACACAAAAGTTGGTATGGCATGAAATGAATCTATGAAGAACGTACTTGACTAGTCATAATATGAAAATCACGACATGCATGTCATGAATGTTATGATTTACTTTTCATGGTCCTGCAGCTCTTGCGGTGGTTTCATTAACATGGCATGCTGTAAAACTGGTATGGTATCGCACGATTGCATGGCGAGCACAAGCGACAGACTCTAACATTGAAATAATAACCTGCGTGTCATGTAACAACATGACTACATGCCACGCTCATGATGCGCTTGCGGCCGTTTCGCTACCGCCACATATACCAAATTTGGTATTACAGTAGGTGAATCGATTGCGAAGGTATGTGACTGGTGCAAACATGATAATCATAAGATGCGTGTCATGTAACAACATAACTACATGCTACGCTCATGATGCGCTCGCGGCCATTTCGCTAGCTTCAAATGTACAAAACTTGGTATTATGCCACGCGAACGGACGACATAGGTAAATGACACATCCCAACTTGATAATCACGATACACGTGTCATGTAACAACGTAACTACGTGCCGCACTTATCATGCGCTCGCGGCCATATCGCTGGCTTCACATATGCCAAATTTGGTATTACGTGACGCCAATGGGTGACGAAAGTATGTGACTGGTGCAAACATGATAATCATGACATGAGTGTCATGTAAGAACATGATTTCATGCCACAGTGAAGGCGGCAATACATTTCGACATGACGCCGTGCGCGTGCTCGCCGGCGTTCATTTCGTCACGTCACGCCGGCGTTGCCATGCCAGGCGCTGATCCTGCCATATACTCGCAGGCACGCGCCGCCCTGCGTTGCTTTGACGCCTGCGCGTTTCAGCGCGTCCGGCAAAACTCCATCACGAAAAGAGGAAGACTCAAGGTTGTCTGGGTAACGCATCGGCGTAAAATGCAGCATGTCCCGTTTTGCGCCGGTTGCCGTCGGGCCGCGCCGACGGACGCATGTCGCGCCTGGCGTCAGACTATAGAGTGCTCACGTGTCGCTGTGCACAGCGTGCGTGCGCGTCAACACTACATTGGAGTATACTGGGCCCTTCGTGATGCGCTCGTGGCCGTTTTGCTAGCTTCACATATACAAAATCTGGTGTTACGTGACGTCGATGGATTACGAAATATCTGACTGGGGCAAACATGATAACACTGACACGCGAATCATGCAAGAACGTGACAACATACCACGCTCATGGCGTGCTCGTGGCCGTTTCGCTAGCTCCACATACACTAAATTTGGTATTACGTGACGTAAGTAGTTGACGAAGGTAAACGACACATCCAAACGTGATAATCATGACACGGAAATCACGTACGGCATCGTTTACCTTCACCTAGTAACATTGTGCTGATTTTAAAGTGAGATATCAACATTTCTCATTCCTGCTTCGCATATCATCAATTCCCACTGTACGTGTGATCTGCCAATTTTTTGTAGGTCGGGCAGGCTCTTGAAACAGTGAATGTATACATCGACGTAATATCGGCGTGCCTGCACATTCACTCGTGCACCATGGCGCGTAGTATGTGCGTCCACTGATGAAGGCTCAAAAACGCGTTAAACGCGCTAAATATGGGCACGATTTCGCAGGCTTCGGGGCGTGCACTCCCAATGCAGACGCTCCTGAAATCTTCAGTACAATAGAGTTCCTCACAAATGCCTAGAGGGAAGTGTGGCGCCACAATTCTATGCGAATTTTTTTAAGGGCTATGTTGGAGCGCTGGGAATGACGATATATGCACAGTGGCTAGAATAGGAAAGTGTGATGAGCGGCAAGTGGCGCCTACGGAGCGCACTGAAGCCTCCGAGGAGAAGCCGCGTGGGAGCGCGCGCAATCGTTTATACGTTGTTGGCACGTTTCCAACAGTTTCGCCGGGCGCGTACGTCCTCGTTTTTTTTTTGTTTTTTTTATAGCGGTGGCGCTGTGACACCGATGCTTCTGCATGCACTCTAATGGCGCGGACACAAAGTCATTGCTTCGTCCCTGGGTGCACTACAGGCTACAAGTCAGAAAAAAGAAGCATGCGTTGCCCGGTGTTCCAAAGGACGAAGCTCTGTTAGCGCAGTGGCGGAGAGCCACCCCACGAGCTGACAAGCTGCTTGAAAAAAACTTGGCTGTGAGTGAGCTGCACTTCGACGAGAGAGAGGTACATCTCCCGACGCTTCGAGCACACTGTGAATGGTGAAATTGTCCGCATTGAAAGGGGTTGGCCCATAGGCGTGCTTGACGTTTAGGAGAGGGGGGGGGGGGCGAAGGTTCATTGCAAGGCGC
This sequence comes from Rhipicephalus annulatus, assembly GCA_013436015.1. Taxonomy (NCBI): domain Eukaryota; kingdom Metazoa; phylum Arthropoda; class Arachnida; order Ixodida; family Ixodidae; genus Rhipicephalus; species Rhipicephalus annulatus. The sequence continues at coordinate 42,947 of WOVY01013207.1, read as the reverse complement.
CTCCCCCCTAATAAATCAGTGCAAGAGGCAGAATTTGCGCCCCCTCCCCCTTTAGATGACTAAAGGACTGCCCGCCGCCTAATCAATGTATACATAAGCAGAATTAGCGCACCCCTCCCAGGTGACTAGGAGGGGCGCCCAACCCATTTGCCCTTTTCGTGTGGACGCCTGTGGATAGGCCTTTCGAAGTTCTTCGCATTTGTAGACGCCCTTTAGATCATTTTTAAAGTGGTTTAGCTAGAACGAGCTTCGCAGTGACAGCTTGGAAAAGCTTGTTTCCTGCCTGAAAAAAAAAAAAGATTTCACACTCGGCTGCACACAACATAGTGCGAGCCTCACTAATCAAGAGACCAAGATTTCTCCACTCACCCATACGCGTTTTTACATAAGGCACTCCACGAGGAGCGAGCATCTTCCCGTAAAAAGAGGAAGTACCTGAAGCTCAGGAGCGTCACTAAGGCTTGCAGCCTATTGTTCTGTGGGGCACTTGTGAACTATAGAACTTCTTTTCTTGGGAATAAAAAAAAGGCGCGCGACCAATTATGAAGAATGCATTGTTTTAAACAGATAGTGAGCCTTTCTCGAAAATGCGTTCTGTGACCTGTGTCCAGAAAATAAAAGGTTTTCATCCAGATACCGCTCATGATTCTCTTCTCCGAGTTTGACGTTACGAATATTGAAGCTTTATTTATAGATTAGTGCTTGAGCCGTGAAAGGTGTTCGCCGTTATAATTCGCCGTGAAAGATGTTGCAGGCAATGGCTCACAACAGAGTTCATCGTTCCACTCTTAATTCTAACACTTCACATTGATAAAATGTTTCAGTGCCGTCACGCACTCACTTTCGGCACCCTGTCAATATTTCAGTTCAGCCGCGCACCCGTGTAGGCCACCTGTTATTCCCGAAGTTTATTAACATATTTTCTCGGTCGCCATTTGAGGTCGTGCACGAGCAAAAAAATATATTTTAAATGTTTAACATTGCCCGCGCGCGTGGTTGATTCTCGTCTCTGCGCAGCGCACGCCGCCTTGGGTGACGTTACGCCCAAGGTGTTACGCGCTATCCGGCGCGTTCATCACACTTCCTTATTCTAGCCACTGTAGTATATATGTCTGCGAAGCTTGAGTTGGCTGGTGTTGAGCGAGGCTTCGGCTCAAAAGCGATTACGACTACGTAAATAGAGATTCTCTAGAACAAAATGTTTACAAGTGGATGTCATTCACGCGTAATATATATTATAAAATAAAAGTCCACTCACCTTGACCGCACAAGCAAACGGCGAAGGAAAGAAACAGGTGACATAAAAGTGGCGAAAAGAACGCCTGCTTTGTCGTCTGCCTGCCAAGTTTAGCGACCATTGGTTACTTCTTACGCTTCGTAAAATTGTATATCAACGCAGAAGGTTCCAGTGGTAAATAAAACACGTTTCCGTGCAATGAAGAAATCAATCATTTTAACGTGAAGCCGGGCGCGTCTTTGAGTTATACAAATCCGAGTCAAGCTCGAAGCTCACATACCCCGTCATATTATTGCAATCAGCAGCTCACTAGCACCAGATTTCTTTCTAGGTATGATTGGGAGAAACTAAATGCTTCAGTATCATGGGACAACAGCGCCGCCGCTACTGTCACCCGCCGGAGAATCAGCCGAGATGCGGCACCGCTGTCTCGTTCATTCCACTGTCCCCTTCTAGTACACTGCAACCGTACTATAGACAAGAGCACCCCTATCTCGCACCCAGGCGCTTTCTGCGGTATACCCTCGCTCCCAGAGACGCCATAATTTGTTTGGAACTGCCAAGGCGCGCCTCGCTAGCATGGCATGCAGTGGCCCTGGGAGTTTATAAAGCGAAAACGCGCCTGTTCACGCTGCGCCTGCTTATAAAATGTCATCTGAGTAATACTGCACTGTCATCTGATGCGATAACAACCAGCGCAAGGGGAAGAGATTGCTGAGCACTGCCTGCAGTGTGAAGTTCACAGCGCATTGTGGGAATCATTTCGTTGCGGTGTTTTGCAATTGCACAGATTTCCGTCCTCAACAAAAAACGCTGAGCTTCGCCACCTTATAATACAATCACAATCGACAGAAAAAAACTACGAGCCCAGTAAGGTGTACGAGTAAGTACACTTATCGCGTTTGTTCAAGCGCGACTCCAGCTTTTCCAGCAGCGATTTGTGTGAAGTGTGCCTGTTGTATGACGCACAAAACTGTTGCCGTACTCTTTCGCAGGCCGCTTGACATAGTAGAGTATACGTATTACGACTCACGCGTGGATCCATGCACCGCGCATGTTCATTACAACTGCGACGGCCTACTATCGCGATGCGAAGAAATGTGAACGGTGCGGAATTTAAGGCTTTCGATTCGGTCGAATTGCGATATCCCTTGACTCACAAGGCGAATCTGCATATGTTTTCGGCCGGCGTCACCATAGCATTTGAAAATCTTGTTCTGGCTGGCACTTTTGCACCGCGTGTGTGTTACGAGTGCCCAGCAGGACTGGCAGTTGATACACATGCGGTGCATGAGCGTAAGTTGGAGCCAGATTCTAACGATACGTTGACGCCGGCTTACAGCACAAATTCTGCCTTTTCACAGCCAAGGCATGCCGCATATAACGCTTTCCGCTCTTCACGTTTCTTTCAGTCGGATCGGAGTCTGCAATATACGTGCTGCAGACATTCCGGACTCTTGAGGAAGGTCTTCTCAACGTTTCACAAGAAATCGGCACAAAATTCGAGCAAAGGAACAGCGCGAAATATGCTTAAAGCCGGACTCGGGTTGTGAAGTTCCGCGTTTAGATTTGCAGAGTGTCCGCTCGCGTGTCTGTTGAATATTGCTTCGCCACGCTTGCAACAGATGGCGCCACGCGCTTTTCAATATGGCAGCAAGCACTGAGTTCGCTGTGTTCTTGTGTATAGATAGAAACGCAACGCGCGTCGTGCCTACCCTTTAGCCTGGCCGCGATTTTATCGCACGAACTACAATGGCTGATGCTGTGCAGTTTAAAGCACGCTTAAGGGCTTGGAAAGCACACTCGCACTCGTCAGTCCACGTGAAATCCGTCCCTGATGTCAGAAGCTTGTGTAACGGCCCCGCAATGGCAGCATAGTGACGGATGAAGCGGCGGAAGTAAGACGCCAGGCCCACGAAACTTCGCAATTGTTTTTGATTGCGCGGACGTGGAAAACTAATTACGGCAGCAACCTTGTCGGGGTCGGGTCGAACGCCGTCTTTGCTGACAAGGACAAATAAGTGTGAGCATTATTTATGCGTCCCATCTTTTCATCTGTAAATACTCATCATCACCAGTCAGTTTAGGTTGTGGGGCACATACTCGAGTCAATAAAAGGAGAGTCTCGAGTGTTCTCGACGCCATCTTACAAGTGGTGGAGAGTGCTGCCCGGTTCCTGCGTCCTCTCGCGTTCTCGGACACCCCAGCGTCTTCTAGAACACATCCCTGGAGCTCCGTTCAGGCCGCCGCTTAAACGACCTGGGTCCGGTAATGTCGCAAGCCGCCCAGTCCAGCGTACCAGCTTCGCCACCACTCCCACCGGCAAGAAACCCTTCTCACCTGGTCACCAGCCCTCAAAAGGATCCTCCGCTGTTCGCAGGGCTTCCGGGTAAAGACGTTGAAGACTGGCTAGAGGAATATGACCGCGTGAGTCTTATCAACAACTGGGATGAGCCTGCGAAACTCACCCACGTTGCATTCTACCTGAGCGGCGTCGCAAAAACGTGGTTTTTCAACCACGCCACAGATTTTCCGACATGGCCCGCCTTTACACGTCAGCTCCGCCAGATTTTCGCCAACCCGCCAGTGCGCTCGGATATCGCCAAAAAGAGGCTTGGTGCACGTGTTCAACGCCCTGGCGAGTCTTACACTTCTTACATCGAAGATGTTCTCGCCCTTTGCCGCCGCATCGACAACACTATGGCGGAAAACGACCATGTGCGTCACCTGCTAAAAGGAATTGCGACTGTCGCTTTTAATGCCCTTGTGGTGCAAAATCCTCAAACCGTAGCCGATGTTGTCGCTACCTGTCAGCGCCTTGAGGAGCTTCAGACCACTCGGGTACAACCTGATATGTCTGATCTGAGCTCAAGTCATGATACATCAGAGCTGCGTGCACTGATCCGCTCTATTATCCGCGAGGAACTTCACGCACAGGCTTCACCGCGCCACCTCGATATCCGAACGACGCCACCCGCCACTAGTTTGCGCGACGTCGTGAGGGAGGAACTGGTCTTGATGACTAGTACACCAGCTCCGAGTTCACATCCCATGCCCAGTTATGCTCACGTTGCTGCAACGACACCTACGCCCCACCAGAGCCTGGCCTCGATGACTGTCACACCTGTCCCGAGCTCATATCCTCTTGCCATGCCAACGTATGCTCAGGTTGCTACTAGGACGCCTGCACCCCAGCAAAGCCCAATGCAGCTACCAGCGCCCGAAGTGCATGGTTCGCTCAACTCACTCGCACCGCGACCATCTTCCCAGCCTTACAACGCCTGGCGCAGTTCGCGGCCGACTTGCTTCTATTGCGGCATCCGTGGTCATATTTCAAGGTTTTGCCGACGCCGTCAGTGTTACATCGTACATAATGAATAGCACAGCATAAACGGAGACATCTTGTTTATTCCATCGTCTTCTTCTCTCCGTGGCGGCCACCGAGCGCGTGCCACCGCACAGCGCTGTAGTCGGTAGCGACGCCTTATACCACATATCCCCTCTTGCAAAAAAAAAATTAAAATAAAATAAAATAACAAATAAATGGTAGAAACACACAAAACTGTTTTTGTCTACTTCCTAATGAAGTCCTTCAATTTCTTTGGGGTCTTCTTTTTACGCTTGCTTTTCCTTGCAGGCGCATTAAATCCTGGACTCGTCAAAGCTTGCGTGCCGTCTGGTGGAGATGATACGGGGTCTGCCCTTTCATGACCATCCGCTCTTGATGTGTCCCATTGGGGCGCACTAGATGACCGATCAGATGCAGGGGACCAGTTCATAAGAGCAGAGGTTTCAGGCTGTAATGCATGAGAAGACCGATTAAATGCAGGTGTCCAGTTCATAACAGCAGGGGTGCCCGATTTCATTTTGTTGACCGCTCCGGGGTGAACTGCGATATGTTACATCGTACATAATGAATAGCACAGCATAAACGGAGACATCTTGTTTATTCCATCTTCTTCTTCTCTCCGTGGCGGCCACCGAGCGCGTGCCACCGCACAGCGCTGTAGTCGGTAGCGACGCCTTATACCACAGTCAGCAAGACGAACGACGAGGCTACGATAACCTTGAACGGGACGACTTCTACGCGACTGGACCCCCCTATCGTCGGCTGTATCCGAACAGCACACGTCGGTCGCCGTCTCCGCAGAACTTTGACCCAGTTGGCAGTTCCCGGTTCTCACGTCGTCGCTCACCTTCACCGATGCGGCGTTCTTCTTCTCCTCTCCGACCTGCTACTTCAATTCCCGACCGCCAAATGGAAAACTGAACAGTGCAGCTTCGGGAGGGAAAGCTGCATCTTTCGAACTGCGTCAAACTCCTCCGGACCGCCCATCGAATGTTTTATTGGTGTATGTTGAAGGTATACAGACCTTGTATACCTTCAACAGGTATACAAGGTGTATTGGTGTATATTGGTGTATGTTGAAGGTATACAGACCTTGTATGTAGGGGCCGCTAGGGGGCCAACGTGAGCGGATGCCTGCAACGTCGGCTCCGGCAAACGGTACGTGCTACTCTTTACCAACCTTTCCTGCGGTCACTAGCCTGTTCGAACAGCGACGTAAGGGTCTGAGGAAGACAGAGACGACGCCCATTCCGGGCAAGCTCCGACGTTCTGTGTGCAACAATTAGTGAACCGAGACGCTGAGCATCCGAGCTAAGCCTCTCTGAGACTCCGCTCCTTCGTCGACACTGGCAGCAACGCCTCCCGTTATTATGGAAGTAACGGTTGAGGGCCACACCATCTCCGCTGAAGAGCTCCAGGCAGGCAATTGGACACCAGTTCTCTACAAAGCCTATGCGTCCTCGACCAGCCTGTTCACAGAAACCACTTTCGCAACCCAACGCTACCGTCAAGGAGACCAACCCGAACGCCATGCGCGTCGAAGCAGCTGCAACTGGAAGAGGCAAGACGCCAACCCACCTACCACCTGCTACCAAGGAGACGCGCATCATTGTAAAACGCAGCAAGCAACTGCCGCCACTCCCACCGAACGCTATTCGCGTCGTTGTTCGTCCGCGAGGTCAACTGCGACTCCTAGATGTCCCAACGCCTCGACTCATGAAGGCAGTGCAGGCCGCACTTCAAACCACTCTGCCCGATGATTTCTGCCTGCGCATACACCCCACTAATAATACATTCACGGCAGCTACAACACACTCCGCCGCAGCCGAGCTCCTAAAGACGCTGACTTCACTCACCATTGGTGGCCATGCTTACCCCTGCATGGCTTACGTGGCACCCCCACCAGGAGCTACAAGAGGGGTCATCTCAAACGCCTTTGACGACGAGACGCCAACCCAGCTGTACGAAGACCTGGTCAAACGGAATCCTGAATACTCTATACTCGCAGCCCGACGAATGGGGAAGACGCACTCCATTCTCATCACCTTCGACGCCAATGAAGTGCCACATTCCATTAAATACATGGGAGCCATTCACCGCTGTACTCCATACCGCGGAAGTCCGGATGCTTGTACGAACTGCAGACTACCGGGCCATCGTCACGACGTATGCCCAAGCCCCAAGACTAATCTTTGCCCACGCTGTGGCAAGCCAACACCCACCCCAGGAACCTCCTTGCACGCCTAAGTGCATTCTGTGCGAGGGCCCTCATCTTACCGGCACTGGTTCATGCAAAGGACGCAACCTTCACCAGCCACGCAAAACGACAAAGCAACCTCAAACGCAGCGACAAGAACCGGTTCCACACGGGGACAACTTCCCCCAGTTGTCAGCGGGACCCACTCAGCCCAGCCAACCCAGCCAACCCAAGCAAGCCTGGACCGAGCCGCTTAAACAAGATTGGGGCCCTCCCCGTTCGCCCTGCAAGAACGCACTATCATCAACAGTGACTTCCAGTCTGCAAGACGCTCTGGCCAAGTCTCGGGAGGAGGCAGCGGCAGCCAAAGCAGAAGCTCAAGCAGCCCGAGCTGAAGCCGCTGCCCTTCGAGAACACATCGCGAAGCTGGAGACCCAGATAAGTACTCTCGCCACAAGCCATGCCATTCCACCTACCCCAACTCCTACTACATCCCAAACTCCTGCGCACAACCCACCCAACACCTCTAGCATGTCTTTCCCACCCAGCCATGTCAACGCGACATCCTGCTCTGATTCGCTTGAGTTAGATATCGACACGGCATTTCCTCGGCACACAAATCAGGACATTACCGCGCGTCCCTCAACACACAGCTCACTAGCCGATATTCCAACCATGCTTGAGTCTTTTACTGCTCGTTTTGAGGCAAAATTGCAGGAAGGTATCACCAGCATCAATCAGGAATGCACAACGCTCAAAGATGCGGTAATCCGTTGTAACAACAGACAATGCAGCACTTAATCATCGTCTTGATGCTTTAGCTCAAGCATTAACTGACCGCTACAACAATCTTGAATCACAGCTCAATTTGTTCGCAACACGCCTTGCAAAACGGGATCTCACCCCAAGTAAACGCAAGAAGCCCAAAGCAACTGAAGGGCAAGACAATCCACTCCCTAACGTCACTAACGACTCCCAACCTTGCGCGGCGGCTACGCCCCTTCTCAATTCTCATGATGGCAGCTCTAAACCGTAATCTGACACTCTGGCAGTGGAACTGCCGAGGTTTTGGCCAGAAGCGTCATGTTGTCCACCAACTGCTATCTTGCGCTGCGGGACCCGATATCCTTGCCCTACAAGAACCCTCCAACCCCCTAACCTTACCCGGCTATACTTCTATTACACCCACATCCCCTACACCCTCTCGGGTGGCGTTTCTAATTAATCGCTCAATCACCACCATCTCCCACTGTTTAGCAGTCCAAGACATTGATCACCTCTTAATTGAGCTTGTGCCGCAACATGCCAGAGCTAAAAGCCTCTTCATCCTGAATGTATACAGCAGCCCTAAGTGCTTACAGGGTAACTTCCAGCGCCTCTTTACGCTCGCGAAACGCATAGCCAATAAGTGCCCCCTACTCGTCGTGGGAGATTTCAATGCCCCACATACAGCCTGGGGTTATCCGCGCGACACACCAAAAGGACGTCGGGTGTGGTTAGCAGCGCAGCAAGCCGGCCTCTCACTGCTCACCGATTCTGCCTTTCCGACACGCATAGGGAATAGTGTCTGCAAAGACACTACACCAGATCTCTCGTTCGCACATCGCCTCCCTCATGCCACATGGTGCAACACACAAGAGAATTTGGGTAGTGACCATTACATTATCGAAATTCTCTTAAATATGCAACTACCCCGCAGGGTTCTCAGAGGTTCCACTTTTACCAACTGGGATTTTTTCCGCACTTATAGGGCAACACGCACCCACGCCTCTATCACGGACATCACTGAATGGTCAGAACAACTCCAGAGTGATGTCCGATCCGCAACTCGTCTAGTACGAGAGGACTGCCCAAGCGACACAGTTGACTCTCGTCTCCTACATTTATGGGATGCTAAAACAAGCCTAGAACGACGCTGGCAAAGCCAGCGTTGGAACCGAACTCTTAGACGTCGCCTGGCCCGCCTGAGCAAAGAGATAGAGACCCATGCAGCCACTCTTTCGCGACAGAACTGGGAATCGCTTTGCAACAAATTAGATGGCAATATGAGTTTGCCTCAGACTTGGAATTTGTTCCGACACTTAATTGACCCAACTCAGTCAAAGACTACCCAAAGACACAACCTCACCAAACTCCTACATACTTGCGATAAACCTCCACCAGAACTACTACAGGAACTTCGAAATCAGTACTTCCCAACATACCCTGCCGTATTGTATCCCGATTATACAGGTCCTCCTAATGAGCTCCTCGACCAACCCATTACAGTAGCCGAAGTTCAAGCCGAACTACAGAAACTAAACACTTCCTCAGCCCCCGGTCCGGACAATATTCACAACAAAGCACTCCGTAATCTCGACGACCAATCAATTGCCGAGCTTACTGAATACTTTAATGAGTGCTGGCTAAGGGGCATCCTCCCACCACAATGGAAAGAGGCCAAGGTTGTCTTTATACCCAAACCTGGGAAACCTCTCCTTACGTCTAACCTCAGGCCCATATCCCTCACTTCTTGTGTCGGCAAACTCATGGAGCACGTACTCCAAACCAGGCTCTGCCAGTACCTAGAAGGCAAGAATCTCTTGCCTGCTTGCATGTTTGGATTTCGCCCTGGACTTTCCACACAGGACGTTTTCCTACAACTAAAACATCACATTCTTGACTCTCAAACCTGCGATACCAGAGCTATCTTAGGAGTAGATCTAACAAAGGCATTTGACAACGTTGCGCACTCAGCTATTCTAGAGAACCTTATAACCCTGGGAGTCGGCGTAAAGATGTACAACTACGTCCGCGACTTCCTCAGCCACCGCACAGCAACACTTACCTTTGGCGATCACAGCCTGCCAGGCATCACGCTTGGAGCCCGTGGTACGCCCCAGGGAGCAGTCCTCTCACCTATTCTTTTTAACATAGCACTTCTACATCTGCCCCAAAAACTGGGTCAGATCCCCGACATCCACTTCAGCTTCTATGCCGACGACATCACCGTCTGGGCAAACCGTGGTAGTGACGCCGAAATAGAAGAACACTTACAGTTGGCACTAACCACCATCGACACATATGTTCGAGAACGTGGCCTTACCTGCTCCCCTTCCAAATCAGAGCTCTTTCTTTACCGACCGAAGCAGCATGCTTCAGCCATTCCCCCTATCTCTCTCACGCTAGGTGCCCACCCCATCCCACTTGTCTCAAAAATTCGGGTGCTAGGGCTAGTACTCTACTCACATGGCGCACATGGAGAAGTCATCAGGACTCTCCAAACACATGCTCAGCAGACCATTCGGCTGATTCGTCGCATAGCGAACCGTCGGGCTGGCCTACGCGAGCGAAACACGCTTCGCCTCACCCAGGCTTACATCGTAAGCCGCACCACGTATGCCCTCCCATACCTACCTCTCCGACAAAAAGAGAGAGACCGCATTAACGCGCTTCTACGAAGTTGCACAAAAACAGCTCTACGCCTTCCCCCAAGCACATCCAATGACAGACTCTTCAAACTTGGTGTACATAATACATTTGAGGAACTCGCTGAAGCCACCTTTACGGCACAAATATGTCGTCTGTCTAATTCGGTGAGTGGCCGCGCTCTTTTGACCCAATTAGACTTATCCCCAATAACAGAATCGCCTGGAAGGGTCCCTCTTTCTTCTAACCTCCGCTCTCACCTAAACGTACCGCCCATTCCCAAGAACATGCATCCTGTGCGAGACGAGAAACGCAGAAAGGCAAGGGCCCGGGCCCTCCAGAGACAATATGGCGAGGACCAGAATGTAGTCTACGTTGACGCAGCGGAATATGCGTCAAGATCCCGCATGGCCCTTGCGGTGGCTGACAATCAGGCAAATCTCCTAACTTCTTGCTCAATTGTCACAAATTCCTCCACAGAGGCAGAAGAGGCAGCCATCGCGCTTGCTCTCATCTCCACACCTGCCACCACTATCATTAGCGACTCGAAATCAGCTATTCTTAACTACGCCAATGGCTTGATATCATGTAGCGCTGCTCGCTTGCTACGCTTCTGGCAGCCTCAGTGCTCCACAACCCTGATCTGGACGCCAGCACATGCCGGCCTCCTTGGCAACGAGGAGGCTCATTCTCTAGCCCGAGGTCTCACATTCCGGGCAGGAGAAATGGAGCCCCCTCCACAGGTCGAGGAGCGCTTGCTCTCTTTTCGTGATATTCTATCGTATTACCGGGAACAACGAAGAATATACGCACCCCCAGCCCCATCCCTAAACATAGCGCAGGCCACACATTGGCGACGCCTACAAACTCGAACTGCTCCATACCCCGTATTACTAAACGCCCGTTACCCAGACCATTTCCCCTCTTCATGCAAACTTTGCGACAAACCAGGAGACTTCCCCCACATCCTCCTCACATGTCCCACCTTCCCACATCCCCCACCTCCGGCTGTGGCAGTGTCATACTGGGAGACCATCATGACCAGCACTTCTGCGTTCGATCAGCGCCGGATCATCTCGTGCGCCATGAAGAGGATCGCACTTCAAGGGCTTTCCTTTGCTTTGTAAGGGTGCCTCCTCACCGCGAGGGAGCACCCACGTGCCATGAGGGGGCTCGGCCCCCACGCTATACAGTGGCAATAAATGTTTCTACCACCACCAGACCTTGTATACCTTCAACTTGTAGTAGCTCAGCCACTACAAGTTCCTTTTTCTCGGGGCGAGCGGGATACGCAACGTTACAGCAACGTGAGGCAGGCATGTGCAGTAGAGGTACTTTAGGGGTGAAGCCCCTTAATCCGTGGGTCGTACGTGCGCCGGCGATGTATGTTTTAGTGGCAGTAGTAGTCGTCGTCGTAGTAGTAGTAGTAGCGGTAGCAGTCGGTAGCCACCTCCACGGCCGGACTAGAGAAGCGCCAAACGCGCACCCTTCTGAATTTGGAAGGAAACCCGGACACAGTAATGATAAATAAGAACATGGCTGTTTCTGATGAGATAACATACAGAGACGAGTATTGATGACTTAATCTCCAATAAAATTTGCATTTCATTCTATGCTTACTAAAACAAAGTAGTAACAAAAGTACGCACTTTGAGCACTCTCTGACCAGAAAAGGTTGCCGCGTTAAACTTGCTGGGCGTAAATTCTTTGCTTTTAGCAAGGTTTAGCGAAGGTTAGGCTGCAGTGCCACGAACTATAGCGGCGGTGAAAGGTGGAAACTATACACGAAGCGCAGGCCGCAAAAGAGTGCCCGCGTGCCGCTCCACTAGTTCGGCCACATCAACCCTCATTTAGTTCTTAGAATGTCCGCTGCAGACGGCGGTACTTCTATATGATGAATATAGGATGGAAATATGCGAGATGATGGTACTTGGAGTGTACATAGATGGACAGACAGACAGACAGACAGACAGACAGACAGACAGACAGACAGACAGACAGACAGACAGACAGACAGACAGATGCATGGATGGACGTATGGATGGGTGGGCGGACGGACGGACACACAGATTCAAGAACAGACACACTGACGGACGGATAAACGCACGGATGATCGCACAGAGAGACGCACGAATGCTTCACCCCACTCATCATCATGCATTCCGTGAATATGCTGTGTTTTTTTTTTTTTGGCAGAGCCTGCTGCACCGCGCGGCACACAAGCCACCCCCACACACAAACGGCTGCTGCGCCGCGCGGAAGTGACGCCATGCATTTTCCGGTTAGGCGCTTCGTTTGAATAGTCGGGAGTGTCTAGCAGTATGCCTAGACGTTACGATAAAAGTCGTTAAAGTTACGTCCAAACGTAAAAGTAAGCAAAACATGTTAGTTAGGTCCAGCGTGCCAACAATACAAGACCGGCTTGTTTGCTACTCAAAATCAATCAGCAGCTATGGCGTAGTTTGCGTTTGTTAGCGTAAACTCTAAGGTGTTTATGAATATAAGGTGTTTATGATTATAAGGTGTTTATGAAAGTTCTGGCTAGGAGGTTGCAAGGAGTTATATACAAGTTGGTCGGGTCACATTAGACTTGCGGCATCAGGCGTAGGAGCATATTCACGAATATTCATGTTGCCAGGAGCATTTTGGAGTATTGTTACGCTGCGCTTTTAAAAGTTGCTATGTTGCAAATTGATCTAGCCAAGGCTTTCGACATGGTTCCACACGATATACTCTTCATGCTAGCTGAGTACGTTGGTCTTGGTGCGATCATATGTAAAGATATTAAATTTATTTATTTATTTATTTATTTATTTATTTATTTATTTATTTATTTATTTATTTATTTACAGTACCTCAAAGGCTCCAGTGAAGGGGTTTTACATGAGGGGTGGGCCATTACAATCGGTTAAATGAGTAGATGCTCGATCGCTGCTTTGAAGTTGATGATACTGGAGTGGTGCGCAACGTGAGGAGGAAGGCCATTCCAATCTTGTGCGGTCTTGACAAAAAAGGATGAAAGGTGCGCAGTGGTGTGAGCTCTTGGCGGGTAAACAGCTTTCCTGTGATTGATGCGGTCTGAATGACGATGGGCTGTCTTGATGGTGGGAGTACTAGGCGATCCATGATAAAACTTGCAAGGTTTTGGCATACAAAAGTTCAACCACAAATTCAATTGTAAATAGAGAACTCTAACAGCGCATACAAGTACTTTTTTCCGTGCGCCAGGGGTGTCCTTCAAGTCCTTTGCTTTTCGCTATATTTTTGGAGCCACTGTGTCAGAAAGTGATTCACCACACAGGGAGTAATGGTTTCAGGTTGCGGTCATGTGAAGTGCGTGTTTTAGCATACGCCGACGATATTGCTTTTTTTGCAGTTGATAGAGAGAGTGTCACTTCGTTATTAGGAATCACTCAAAGGTTCTGTGATACGAGTGGAAGTTTAGTGAACAAAGAGAAAAGCATTGGTTTATGGCATGGTAATTGGGACCTCACGCCCAGTTCCTTTGGAAATATACAGTAGCTCACGACACCTAGTCGTTACCTAGAGGTACCATTGGACAGGTATCAAGACAGTGAAGCATTTTGGCTTGAAAAGGCTGAATAACTGCGCGTCACCGCCGAAGGATGGGGTGGTCGTGGCTTATCAATTTTTTCTCGGTGAGCTGTTTGCAACGTGTTTCTGGCTGCTAAAATTATGTACCTTTTGCAAGTGATTAGTTGTACGCGTAAAAGTATCCATAAAATCCACAGGATATTTGCCACGTTCATCTGGAGCTCTACATGGGAGCGAACATCTAGAACAAACTTGTTTCGGCGAGTTAAGCAAGGAGGGCTGTCTTTGTGCCATCTGTTTCTTAACCAAGTAATATCACGTTTCCTGCTAATAGGAGACCAGAGAGACTTTGTTTATGTTCTTTATTTCAAACAACGCTCTTACACAACATGTCTGACTTCTTTGTATCTTCAGACAGGGGAGAACGACACACCTTGTCACCGTTCTTGCGCGAAGTTGTGTTCTCATACCGTTTCTTAAGGGCAAAGTTTTCAATAGATTACCTAACTAATGCGAAAAGAAAGCGCCTTATGAAAGACTTAATACAGAACGTTTTTCCTGTGTCCCTGTGCCGTTCAAAGTATGAAAAATTATATGGTCATGACGTACTAAAGCGAGTGCAAAACATGTGTATACCACCCAATGTGAAAACCTTCTTTTTTAAACTTCATACGGGAACTTTGCCAGTAAAAACGTGGCCTGAAGAGAGAGGGATGTATGTACCATGGGGAAGCAGCTGTCTCCTGTGTAATAAACCTGAGACCATTGAACATGTGTTTATTGATTGTAAGAACGCTATTTTCTTTTGGGACATTTTACAGAGGACTTTAAAAAAAGATTGACCTCTTACACCATATGGAATTCGTTTTTTGCCTTGTGATAATTTTGTGCGAAATTTGGATGTTATATTTTTACTTTGTCTTCATTCGGTTTGGATTAGTGTGCTATCGTACAGACACTGTGATGTGAGAGTTCTATCCATTAATGAGTGTTTCGTGGAAGCTGTTATAAAAGTGCGAGACGTGTATAAGACTACCGACTGTGTTGAAGATGTAATATTTTTGTTCGATGGGTTATCACGCATGAAACACGTGTGATAGTGATTGTCAGATTAGCTCGACCTGTAGTCAAGAAGGCAATAAAGAAAGAAAAAGGCAGCCGTGGTGTAGTGGTTAAAGCAGCACATCAAAAGCTGGTGAGGTCGGTGGTTCAAGTCTTATTGCAGTCAGCGTTACTTTCTCTCTCTCTTTTTTGTTCACTCATGTATTGTTAACATTTGTGCTTCCTCATCAGCCTGACTAGATGCTGCTGCTGGTGGTCCCGTTCACAGACCCTTTAATATTGGATCTTTGATAACTCTCACACAATAAAGCGTTTTGCGAATTAGTGCTCTTAATTGGCGTGACGCAAAAAGACACGAAAAACGCAAATGTAGCTGGCTGCATTGCTTTCTTCGGCACGGGTGTCAGGAATGTTGATTTCCATGGTTTACCAAAGTTTTGATGAGAGGAAGGTGCACTGCAACGTAGTCTCAGGCAACCTTTTTCATGTCGCTCAGTGTATTATCACCTGACGAGGTAACCGGCAGACTGCTTCAAAATACTGACGTGCCACCGCAATGTTCTAGGTGATCAGCACTTGATAAACAATGCCCAAGGGCAAATACCGACGGCGTTAGCCCATCTAACTACAAAACAGCTTGTCTGCCTTGCTGAATAACACGCACGGTCTGTGACAACACGGGAGCATTCACGTAGCAACGGATGAGAACAGCCGTACGTGTTCGCACTTGACAAAACAGCCGGCAATGCAGCAGCTCTGGCCTTCGGAGATCACAGGCTTCGAAAGAACACTGCAATAAAGTTGTTTCCATCCATCGTATGAACACTTCGCCGACGCACTGGGGTTTCATGCATGTGCATCCGGTCAGTCACACGTGAACTGTGCGAAAACATTTATTTCATCGTCAACCACGCCCTTCGCGATAAGCAAAACTCGACAGCAAGAACAGTTTCACCTTTGACAACACCACGCTGGGCATTGCAAACTAGAAAATGCAGTACGTTCAACAACTATAATCCGCACTTCATATCTGAGAAACTTTATGGCGCACACACTCAGATGAAGCTGCCGCGCGGTGGACGGCCGCGCTAGCTCCAACCACCAGGTTCAACTAAGCATCCAGCAATCACATGAAGCAGTGACGACACTCCAGTCCTCCTTGGGAGTGGCCTAGGCCATGGCCACGATTTCATCGGAGTTTTCACCATCCACACATCGCAGGCGGCTACCACCTCGCTGTGTTTACCTTTCGCATCCGCAGCGCCCATAGCACCCCTGTAATTAAAATACTTGTATTATGTATTTAAATAACAAACCTAGGCTAATTGACTCGTTAAACACCTGCTTAGTAGAATTTATGTAGGTTTAACGCGTTACGCATAAATAATTCACACATGTAACTAGCTTTAGGTAATAATTTTTAAAGTGACGTCACTTCCGTGCGGCGCAGGAGCCTTTTCCGTGTGGGGTGTCTGCTGCGCCGCGCCGTGCAGGAGACGCTGCCTTTTTTTTTTTGTAAGGATGGATGATGTGAGCGTACCACGCTTGGGCTTAGGTCGTCATCTCGGAATGTGTTAAGGCGTTGACAAAACAGCGCTTCTATTGGAAACGTTCTGAATTGGACAGACGCATACCACAACGCATTTACGGCGCTAATTGCAGAGGCTACGGTCGTGATGGATCACTTCCCTTAACCGCTCCCTGGGGGCGACACCACTCAGCCAGCTAATAGCAATGTTATAGGTGAATGCGAGATATAAAAAACGCGTTGGCAAAACCTAAAGAGTTTTTAAGCATGACGCAGTGTATAGCGTGCCCGGCATGTGCTGTCGCGAATGAGACGTCGGGTGCTCGACTCAAGTCGACGGAACATTTATAATTATCATTGGATTGTGCGCCTTTTAGCTACGTCAATTCCGTGACGAAAATACGTCACTGAAGTCTAAATAGACCCAGGCCTAAACACTTTCTTGTTAAAATAATTACTGATAATTTAAGCGATTTTTCTTCTTCTCGTCACCACTAACCTTGTTTTGTGAATATGGGGTGATTTTCACAGTGTCTACAAAACCAAATTCAAGAATTACTCCAGTGGACCTGTATCGGCGTTCCAGTGCGACAGTGCGTTTACCTATTTCCTTGATTGTAAAGATTGTTTATTGGAACCTATATGCTTTTTCGTTAAGCAAAAGTGCCCTGCTGTAGCCCTCGAATCACGTGTCACACTTTTCAGCGTAACTAAAATCTCCTGAAATAATCCGTGAAACTGATCGACATAATGAACGAATTTTGTTTCGCTAAACATTTCACGTGTTCTAAAAGCGCTAGATTCTCTTTAAACTTGCGACAGATATATACATTGATATGTTAAATGTTTTCTATTTAATAGCACTTGCGCAGATGCTCATCGTGCGTTTAAAGTGCCGTCGGGTGTACCATCGGCGATGTGGTGCTGTCACAAGTTTACGCCACTAAAAGCTTATACACGGAAAATAATTTGTTTTGTAGAGACGCCAATCGCTGTCGACAAGTTAACGTGTCATCAGAATCTTCTCAAAAATCACTGCGCGAATCTGTGCGCGAACGTTTGCACTGTACTTGCGTTGTCACACAGTCGTGCTCTTTCACTTAGAGGTCTGCCTTTCGACCTGACTTTTTGTTTGAGTCCTCCTGCTGAACGGTGGTGTGCACAAACTAATGGCATCTACGCACTTCGTAACGAGAAGGTATGACATATATATATATATATATATATATATATATATATATATATATATATATATATCATTAAGTAATAAAGGAGCACACTTTTGAAAATTGGATAGTTTTTTACTGCACGTTTCAACTGTGGCATGGCCTTCGCCTTCATCAGGCCGTGCCACGGCTAAAACGTAGAGTAAAAAGCTATCCAATTTTCGTAAGTGTGCTCCTTTTGCTCCTTTATTTCTTATTTATGTTTGCACAGGACCGACAGAACTTCTTTTTTGAATCATGTATATATATATATATATATATATATATATATATATATATATATATATATATATATATATATATATCGTGAGCAATTGCCGTTGTGAAATTTCTATAGCAGAGAAGCTTTACCTCAGATGGACGAGGACCCTCAATGGACTCGGCAAGTTAAATACCCCGCCGAACGCAAATAGTTAACATCTGCACTGACGTCAATGTGAATTATGCGAAAAATTGTCAGCATATGATACTTCTGCTCATGGTGTCATTGTGATGCCATAAACTGGCAGGATTGGTCACGTCATCATAACGCGACTCCGAATTGTACAGTGAAGTCGTCACATGACATCCTCTCTTGGTCATAGGCAGACGGATCCCGGAGGCATGCAAGGTGCAGAAATTTTGCAATACCTCTGATTCCTGAGGCCGTGCAACACCTCTCAAGATGCAGATCAATGTGATCGAATGAGAACAAAAAAATGAAGGCATCTCTCTCAAGCGGACCATGGTGTGATGCGGCGGATCGCGGTTGTGCTGCGCGAGAAGCCGGTTTTGTCGATCAAGAAAACTCGCTAGCATACGGTTCCTGCGTCAGCTTTGCGAGACACCGCGTTGAGAAATGCCTAGAGGAGAAGGGGGAGTGAGCTTAAGTTAGAAGACGTCCGTGTTTTGTGACGTTCCTGCGTCGACGTTGCGAGGCAGGAGAAGGAGAGGAGCGTATGAGAAGACAAAGATGGAAGTGGACGTCCACACAACCACACACGATGGGGGAGTGAAGTAGAAAGAGTAACACGAAAATGGGAAGAAGGACAGTTGCGCATGCATAGTGGGAGTTCGGACTATTTACGTGTGACATACTCCCCGAGCAAGAGATGCTACCTGCACAGGTGTTTCCAGAGAGCGAAAAAAAGGGGGGTTCAAATCCCCAAATTTTTCAATTTCGCATCGGTATATACATACGCGCGCACACAGACGTGCACGAATAAATATCAAAAACAATTCTCATTTCCACATCTAAAAGAACAAGAATACGGCTTTAACCTACGACTCATGATGGGACCCTGTGAGCTTTTCTTTAGAAAACATATATTGCCACAAACGTCAATAACACTCAACAGAACATTTCCTTCATAGACATAATCTAACGATGATGACAAAACAGACGCCTTTTACATGAACATGGATATGAGATGACGTTGAAAGAACATGTACGTTCGATGGTTCACACAAACACAACCACAAAAAATACTTCAAGGTAAACAAGAGACACAAATAAAACATAAATTTAGGGGCGAAGCTCTACAAAGCGGCACCCGTTCAGCCCTCGTCGTATTCGTTGTGTCTAACCAGTCTTACGTTTTGACCTGCAAGATGGTGCCGGTGGAAGATTTCTCCTGGGCGTGGTTGAACAATAGAAAATTTGCAGCGTGCGCGTTTACTAAAAGCCGAATTCTCCTGTCTCTCATTCCCAATTAGCAGCCATTAGCGTGTACATTGAGCACTATCTGACAAGAAAGGGTTGCTAGGTTATACTCGCTGGGTGTAACCTCCTTGGTTTTAGGAAGGTTTAGCGAGCGTTGGGTCACAGTGCCATGAATACAGTGAACTAGTATATATCATGAACTCGAAGTGGTTAAAGGTGGGAAGTAGGCAAGAAGCGCAAGCCGTAAGAAAGTGTGCGTGAGCCACCTCTCGTTTATTCCTTGGAATGTCCACTGGATGGCGGTGCTTTTACATGCGGAATATATGATGAAAAGATGCGAGATGGTGGTACATGGAGTGTTGACTAGATGTACGAACGGACACACAGACAGATGCATGGACGGACGCACGGAAGGCTGCACGGATGGATGGACGCATGGACGGACACAGGGGCGGACACAGGGGAGTCCACCTTATATTCTTTTTCTCTTTTTTTATTCCTTTTTCTCTTCTTTTTCCTTTTCTTCTTTTTCTTCTTTTTTTCTGTCTTTTTTTCTTCTTTCGCTCTGATTTGAGATTGTATAAAGCTGAGCACTGACAAACTGTACCTTTAATCCTGATGTAGGCCAGACTCAAGGCCGAAACGTCGAAATCAACCACGTTGTGACCGCTCACAGAGTATCTATTTGACTATACGCAACGCTACGGCCACTCAACCACAATGCCTGCCTGTATATATTTATATATATTTAAATATATATATATATATATATAGATATATATATATATATATATATATATATATATATATATATATATATATATATATATATATATATATAGGCCAATATGTTGATGATACATAGCGGAAAAAATAAACAGTAATGAATGACAGAACCACACGATGGAGACTGCTATAAGACAAGCGCGTTGGAGTGCTATCGGGATTCGCCAGTGCCCGTGGAGAGACTCACATGAAAAGACCGAACTGAGGGTCTTATTGTCGATAGACACAGAAGCCAAAAGTTGGGCGTACAAGCTGGTGCAATTGTCAAGTTATTTTATTATGCAAAGATGTAAAGAAGTAAAAAAATGAAAAATGCCAGGATCAGCCCTAAATTCAAAATAAATAAATATTTTCATGCATCTTGTTCCGATTACGTGTTCATTGTTAATTACATTATCATAAGAAAGTTGGCACGGAAAGATACGAAAACATTCAAAAGCGCAGGAACGCAAGCATGTGTGTTCGCATTTTGCAAAATTTCATCTCTTTTTTTCGTCTCACAGTTTAAATATTATTCGCTTCATAATTGCTCGCTAAATTACCAGCATTGAAGTTACAGTCACTGAAATTTCAAAGAGGCTCGAGTTCACTGTTATGAGATCGGACACATATAAGTATGTTTCGTGGCTGTTGCAATTTTTAATTATTAAATGTATGTAAATATAGGTTGGTGTGTTGCATTTGATACTGTAATGTATGAATACTATAGACGTGTTTGGAGGAAGTAGAAAGTCTATATTAATTTGTGTTAAGGAAACAGTGGCAACTGAAATTGCTGAGGTTACTTATTCTAAATGAAAGGATTAAATCTGAAGCAACATTTTCTGACGCGACATCCTCACAGTTAATATAATCACTTTAGATGAATCAGAAAGGTGCAGCTCTTCCAGATCTGTTAGTTGCAATCTTGAAGGATTCCAGTAAAATGTGCTCACAATTCTTACTTCCACGAAAACTGATCGGTGTGCAAGGCCCCTTCGGGTAAGACAATACCAAAAATTTGCAAGGGCTGCGGGTAACTAAAAGCAAGGTCAGTAATTACCTGGTGGGTACACGCCAGAGAGATATTAAAGGAAGATTTTGTTGGTCATAACTACTGTAATCATAACTACTGCAAGTGCGCCGCGCATGCGATTCTATGGGCGCTCGCGAAAACTGCACCCCCCCCCCCCCCCCCGGAAGCGCCGCAGCGGTGGCTCGGGAACTAGACCTGTCACGCCGGCTTTGGAGCACGCGGCGGGCCTTACCCATGCCCTCTTTCATCCAGCGGCCGTGGCTAGTCCGTGCTCCCACAAACACACCAAACCGTCGTGTTCCGCACGTCAGAGTGCCTTCCGGGACGCGCGACACCGGCCGTGATCGTTAAGGTGAGCGTCTCCACAAAGTCATTCCATCTGCCTGCGATAGTTTCTTCTCGTAAAGTTGATCCTGGCCCAAGCATTGGGTGCCCGTAGAGTCAGCAGAACTTCACGAAGCAGACTATATGATTGTTAGATGGGTTTGAGCGAAGTTGCTCTTAGAAAAGCTTCGAGAAAGAGGAGTGCAGTGTGAGCATGTCTTCACAGCTTGCCGCCTCCTGGCGGTTTGTCTATAACAAAAGTTATAGATCGCAGACCACTTTTCTCAGCCCAAAGGGCAAAGCTATTGTTTGCCGTTTTGAGTTAGCGATTCTCTATTTAGTCTAGCTCAAAATTGTTTGTGCAAATTGAAGTCAAGACGTTTTTTTTTGTTTTGAATAAATTGTACTAGAAAGGGATGCAGGTAATCAAGTCCTTGCCAGCGAGACCACACTGGCGCCACAGGTGTTTCTGTAGCGCGTTTCCGCTACCTCCTTCTTCGGCGGACGACGTAGAGCACTTGGAAGCGTTGCATGCAATCCTCGTCCGCTGTGAGATCAGGCCCCTCGCAGAGGGCACACTTAAGCGAGCACTCGTCGTCTTCTGCGAGAGACGCGGTGCCGCCTTCCCTGCAAATTGTGTCCTGCGGGGCCAGTCACACGTCGGCACGGTGACCCAGCCTGCCACAGACGTAGCAACTGGCCGTCTGGCATCTGTAAAGCGAACAGCGAAGCACGCTGGCGCCACGCATGGCGCGATTCGGCAATTTGAGTCCATCGAACAGAACAATGGTCGTTGTAGTGTCCTTGATGCGTTTTACTTCGAGGGCTTTCGGGTTCCTCGGCTGGACGATCATTTCACGCAGCTGATTGTCGTCAAAGCCGAGCTCGACATCCCGCACTATTCTTTTGCATGCGTTATCCAGCGCCGCGAGGTACGAGTTGAGTTCATATTGGGTGCACCCTAAGAGTAAAGCTTCTACTCTCGCGTAAGCAGAAGCATTCTTCTGCGTCGGCGTACTAGCGACAAAGATGTTTTGAACCACGCTAGAGCAAACGATGTCTTACCTTGGCCGGGGCGAAGTGAGCAGCCATGGCAAGAGCCTGGGAACCATAAAAGGGTCGTGAAACGGTCGCTTCACATTGACAATGCGGCACCATCGGCCGCCACAAGCGCTAACTGTATCATCAGCCCGAGTGGACCTGCATAGAAGCTTTGCCTATCGAAGAACGCGGAACTTTATGGCATATCAAGTACGCGCAAGAGGCGCTCAGCGGCGTCTGCCATGCGCGATCCGCGTCCCACAAGGACGCTGCTTAATATGACGTCAGAGTTCAAGTTAGCGCTGATTGCGTATGAAAAAGACGCTGACGAGTGTCCCAGCTGCACGCACGCAAGTATCAAAAAGTTCCGCATTCCTCGATAGGCAAAGAATTACTTATGATGGCGTCACCTAGTTGGTGCGTGTGGACGCCGGTGGCTTCGCATTGTCGCTTTAGAGCGAGCGCTTCACGGCCCCTTTAATCCAGCTGATCCCCCTGACGCCCGCCCCACCCCTAGTGCGAACCATGTTCCTAAAATCCTCCCTTGGTTCGTGCGGGAGCTTAGAGGCTGCGGTGAGGAGTTTCTTGACGACTACGGTGGAGGGGTTGCGGGACCCATTGCGTTGTGCCGAACTTTCACCGACGCTGACTCCGTGCTGGCTTTGCGACTTGCGCTTCGAAAAAGCCGTGGTCCATCCGGATTCCAGATACTCTTCTGACGTGATATCTTCCCCTTCGAGCATCACTTTCATGCACGTACTTAGGGGTAGCGAGCGCACGGTGGCGTTCCAGAGCTAGGCCTCGACGCGCCAAACAACCATACCTAAGGGTTAGAGGAAAAAGTCCCAAAAATGGCGAAAATACCACCCACCAGCACAAACTTGGTATTAGCGTGGTGTTCTGTAAGAGCTGCGTACAATGATAAAAAAACTCGCTGGGGATAAAACGTTTTTGTGATCAAATACCTTTAGAGGAGTGGGAGCCGATGTCTGCGCGTCCACACTAGTTAGCGCGTAGATGCTGCTTATGGCAGTGCGGTCTAACAAACATAACCCCGTAAGGTGCATTAAATAAATGAGTTTATGTATAAAAATATGCCCATTATGGGTGTAAAATTATTATTTCGTAAAAAAAAACATTTCATTGCACCGATGATAACTATTTTGTATTTCGCACTTGCGTCTTCTGGAGGGAGCATTAGTTTGTTACGTAGTCATGACGTACTTCCTGAGGCCAGGTTTCGTGAACTGTCACGTCGTAACTTTTTTTTCTTTCTCTGTGGTCGTCCCATGGTCCTCCCTTTTGGTGTGTGTTTATAAAAATTGGCAGATCCCACGTACAGAGGGAATCGATGATATGCGAAGCACGAATGAGAAATGTTGATATGTCACTTTAAAATCAGTAAAACGTTACGAGGTGGAGGTAAATGATGCCGTAAATGACTTCCGTTTCATGATTATCATGTTTGGAGCGGTCGTTTACCTTTGTCATCTATTCACGTCAATTGATAATAAATTTAGTATAGTTAGACCTAGAGGAACGGCCACGAGCACGCTATGAGCGTGGTATGCTGTCATGTTGTTACATAACACGCGTGACGGGATTATCATGTTTGCAACATCCATATATTTTGTCATTCCTTCACGTCACGTAACACCAAATTCGGTATATGTGGAGCTAGCAACACGGCCGTGAGCGCATCGTGAAGGGCCCAATATACGCCGATGTAGCGTTGACACGCTCCCACACTGAGCACAGCGACGCTACATTAGCAAAACTCGAGCACTCTTTAGTCAGACGCCAGGCGCGACCCACACGACCAGCATCCGTCGGAGCAGCCCGACGGCAACCAGTGCGAAATGCAACATGCTGCATTTCGTGGTGATGTGTTACCCTGACAACACTGTGTATCCCTTTTTTTGTGACGGAGGGACGCCGGACGCGCATGCTTCAAAGCAACGCAGTGCGGCGCGCGCGCTTGCAAGTATATGGCAGGACCGGCGCCTGGCGTCGCAACACCAGCGTGATACGTCGAAATGGACGCCGGCGAGGACGCACACCGCGTCATGTTTTCACCAGTCACATACCTTCGTCATCCATTGGCGTCGCGTAATACCACAATTGGCATATATGAAGCTAGCGAAACGGCCGTGAGCGCTTCATCAATGTGGCATGTAGTCATGTTGTCACATGACACGCATGTTGTGATTATCACGTTTGGATGTGTCATTTACCTATGTCGTTCGTTCGCGTCACGTAATACCGAGTTCGGTACACATGATGCTAGCGAAAGGGACGCGAGCGCATCAAGAGCGTAGCATGTAGTTATGTTGTTACATGACACGCATCTCATGTTAATCATGTTTGCACCAGTATCATACCTTCGTCATCCATTCACGTACTGTAATACCAAAATTGGTATATGTGACACTAGTGAAACTGCCGCGAGCGCATCATGAGCGTGGCATGTAGTCATGTTGTTACATGACACGCATGTCATGATTTTCGTGTTACGGTCTGTCGCTTGTGTTCGCAAGGCAATCATGCCATACCATACCCGTTTTGCAACATGCCATGTGAACGAAACCACCACTGGAGCTGCAGGACCATGAAATGTAAATCCTGGCATTCTTGACATACATGTCATGATTTTCATGTTATGACTAGTCAAGTATGTTCTTCATAGAGTCATGTCATGCGATACCAAGTTTGGTATCGATACCATTATCGAAACGGCGAGAAGAGCTAAATGTAGTAGGCGGCAAGATAGATAGATAGATAGATAGATAGATAGATAGATAGATAGATAGATAGATAGATAGATAGATAGATAGATAGATAGATAGATAGATAGATAGATAGATAGATAGTGTACTTTGGAAATGATGGCAGTGGTGATTGACGGATTTGTAGCACAACGTTATTTTCTTTTTTTGCACCTAAGTCTTATCGTCAGGCCACGTTGTCTTCGTGGAAGTAGCACCTGTGGCGCATGCCATTTTAAATGAATAGAGAACAACTCACCTACACATGTCTAAGTGTACCTGGAAGTAAACAACATGGTAAACAACGCGACGGACGCAGTTGTGCATGTGCTGCCGCATCCCCCTAGAGGACGTGACCGCAGACAGCCCAGCGGTGAAACTAGTGAGGTTATTAGAATGCGGAAGCATCTTATACTCGCGCCTTGTAGTGCGCCGTCCGCGCCGTCCGCGCCGTCCGCACCGCTTCTCGAACATTCGACAGCTGACGCGCGCGCATGCGCCGTCGCCCACCATCTGTGCCGCGCGCGCTTCTCCTTCGAGAACAATCGACAGCTGACAGCGCATGCGCCGTCGCGCCGTCGCCATCTGTGCCGCGCGCGCGCTTCTCCTTCGAGAACATTCAACAGCTGACAGTGCATAAGCCGTCGCGCTGTATATATACTCGAGGTCGGCGCTCGCTCGCTCAGTTGCCGCTCGTCGGTTGGTTTGTACG
This sequence comes from Rhipicephalus annulatus, assembly GCA_013436015.1. Taxonomy (NCBI): domain Eukaryota; kingdom Metazoa; phylum Arthropoda; class Arachnida; order Ixodida; family Ixodidae; genus Rhipicephalus; species Rhipicephalus annulatus. The sequence continues at coordinate 17,100 of WOVY01013207.1, read as the reverse complement.
GCGCGTCGACGTCCAAGGTCGCGGTGAAATGAATTCCAACGAATCCACAAACACAATGATCGACGTCCCTTCGACCAGCGCCGTCCTTTCGCATACGTGTGTACGTGTTCACTCATTTAACACCCCCTCCTACAACCACGTTAACCAATTTAGCCATCGACCCAAGTAAGTCGCAATTTAACACCCCATTTCACAACCACGTTAACCAATTTAGCCATCGACCCAAGTAAGTCGCACTTTAACACCCCGTTAACCAATTATATGCTCCGCATCCTCCTCAGTGTTCCCCCGAGGGAAGCTGCGGGCAACTTTTTCGTTCCCTCTGTTCACTATTATTGCTCACGCACACTTGCAAATTTTTGATTGTTCAACAACGCAGAGGAGAAATCTCCCACCGGCACCACCTTGCAGATCAATACGTAGGACTGGTTATACGCACAATGACGCGAGACGAACGGGTGCCACTTTAAGGATCTTCGCCCCTAAAAGAAAGCAGCGCTTATTGTGTGTTTAGAAAAAGTTAACGATTTAGCGCACGAGCTTCTCTACTATGGGAGCGCATAAAGCCGTCCCGTGAGCCTCACACTTCATGAGACCGTGGCTACATTAGACGATCACAAAATTCCATTTCGAAATTTACTGTTTAGAAAAAATGTTTAACGATATTGCCACGTTCTATTTCCCAAGTTTTGTTATCGCCCCAAAACACTACACAATTCTCAGCACAAAACGCGCGTGCAGTTTTCGAGAAGCTTCCGGACTTTAGTAGATCATTTCGATAAGATCACGCCCACTCTGCGAGCTGTACAGATTATTCTGGAACCTATGCCACCACCAGCGATAACGCTAGAACATTCGATAGCAAGAGTATAAATGCCGACGCACTCCGCCGATTGTCAGTAGTTGATCGACGGCCGACGCTCCGTTCGCCGCTATCAGTCCAAGACTGCTAGTGTCATCGGACTTTCGTTTCCTGGCACAGGCTCGCCCAAATAAACAGTTAAATTCTAACGCAAAGTCTCCTATATTCGGCCACGTCACGACCCCGTCACAACATTGTGTACTTGGTACTCAACTATGGGAGAGCAGTAAGCCATCCCTCAATACAGGAATATGACTGTTTGTGTGATTAGACAAAGTGGTTAACAATTTGTAGCACTAAATGCTCAACTATGGGAGAGCAGTAAGCCGTCCCTAAATAGAGAAAGATTACTCTGCAGAACTTAAAATTGTTATTAAATCGGTCGTTGCGTGCATTCAATCGACCAAGCTAAAGCCATACTAAAAAGCCTACATGCAGGTACTAGGTTACAGCACTGAGTTTTGTTGGCTATTCACATAGTTTCGTTCAAAATCTGCCTAACAATCAGCATTATAACAAATCAATCAGCTTTCCATTTCATCCTTTAACTAAACGGCTGCAGCCGAACAACAAAAAATGAAATCGTGAGATTTTGATATGTGATATGAATTCAACAACAATCAAGGGAAAGATGCATCCTAAAGATGCACTGACAGTCGTAACAATGAATAAATGAAAGAATGAATGAATGCATGAATGAATGAATGAATGAATGAATGAATGAATGAATGAATGAATGAATGAATGAATGAATAAAAAGCTAATTACTGGTCCTCTAATCAAGAACAGATTCAAGCACGAAGCGGCTACCGGCTTGCATGCTCGCAAGGGTCGCACCCCGTCCCACATCGTCTCAAAACCGCAGACTATATATTGCTCTAGAGACGGTTTCAAGGCTGCAAGCATTGTACCACAAAATTCCGGTCACCTCATTTGCCTGCTGCTAACATCGAAACCGGAAGCACATTTTCGAATTCTTTTCAAGGGTAAGGAAAGTTTATTTTCGGTCTTTCACATAAAATGAACTTGCGTACAGTACAAGAGAATCTTTTATAACGTTCATGTAGCTTAAAAAACATTTATTTGAATATATATTGCCAAATAAGGGGAGGAAACTGTAGAAGTTCAGCGGGCTTTTTTCTAAAGCTTTACCTGACCACCGATACTATTAATGAACATTGAAAGGACGAAACTAAATGTCGTCAGGGGCCTGTGTTTGTAAACAGTGAAAGGGTCTACATCACGGGTCTCTACACGCGGCTACGGACACCTCAATAGTGGCCCGCCATGCACGAGACCGCCTGCGCCACACAAAATTTTAGGCGCGAAACTCCTTAAGTGCCAACCACTGGCGCGCGTATGCTCGCGCAACGCCTCCTCTAGAAAGATGCCTGAGGAAAGGCTCGCGCTCCCAGCGGAGTTGGCCGGTCTTCAGTTTTAAACATGCTCCCCGCAGTGGCGCTCGCGACCGACACTATCATCACGGCGACGGGCGGTACCAGCTAAACGTTTTTCATCTGCGGCCTATAGGGGCACGTCAGTCGAGAGTAGATCGAGACTTGCAACTGTGCATCACTATTTCGGAGGCTATGTAAAGTGTTGCGTTGTTGCATCGTCCGCCACAACTGACGCTAGCGACCGAGAACATGTTCAAAGTGAAGGAGAAAAAGGGTGTGGCAGCTGTTTTTTTTTTTCCTCATACGACAGGCGTCTTCCTAGAGGAGGCGTTGGCTCGTGATTCGCTCGCAGGATTTCAAGCTGGACGGTTGTGCCCTCGCGATCTCCGACGCCAGCGAAGCTCCCGCCGACTGGTTCGCCCTCCGCGGTCTCCTGACGCCGTGTAGCTCTCGCAATGTGGCACCCCGCGCTTGGACTGCTTCGACCGGATCCCCACTTTCCTATCTTCTTCTTTTTCTCTCGCTTGGCTGTCTTCTTCTCCGTCTATTTTCCTTCTATTCTTTTTATCCCTCCGTCCCCCCACCCCAATAAGGCACTGCGCCGTGTCGCCTGAAGGCAGACAGAAATTAGGTGCCTTTTTCCTCTTCATTCTAACCACTACCACCACCGTTGGCTCGCGTCTACGCGTCAAAAGCGTCAAATGCGCCTCCCGGCGTCGGTGTCGGAGGGGCATACGCAACGAGGTGTGAGGGATCAAGCTGCGCCATCGCCTCCTCTAGAAAGATGCCTGAGGAATGGCTCCCGCTCCCAGTAGAGTTAAACTGAAGGCCTGTCTTCAGTTTTAAACAAGCCCCTCGCGGTGGCGCTCACCACCGACACTATGGAGAGGAAGAAGAAACTGCCGAACACTTGATAATGTTCTGTAAAGGGCTTCACCCTATAGTTCAGGATGATGGCGCAGAGTTTTTCAAAGCACTGGGGCTTAGGGACCAGGAAGTCAAAAAAGACTTTAAGCGGGTAGACTTAACTAGAAGGATGTCATCTGATTAGTGGCTAAAGTCAAGGCACGAGTGAGAATTAAACTCTTCACTGCAAAGTACGAATCCTCAAACTCACTTATTAAAGAAAAAAATAAATCTAATTTTTGGCTCATTAAGTATTACGGCTTGGTGACGCTAGCCACTGCCCGATCTAAAGGGTACAGCCATATCCATCCATCCATCCATCCATCCATCATCATGACGGCGGGCCGTACCAACTAAGCGTTTTTCATCTGTGGCCCATAGGGCCGTGTCAGTCGAGAGTTGATCGAGACTCTCTACCGTGCACCACTATTTCGGAGGCTATGTAAAGTGTTGCCTTCTTGCACCGTCCGCCACAAGTGACGCTAGCAACCGAGATATTTTTGAAATGAAGGAGGGAAAGAGTGTGGCAGCTGTTTTGTTTTTTTTTCTTATGTGGCAGGCATTTTTCTGGAGGAGGCGTTGGCCGGGCTTGATATTTTTATCACGTGTACGCTACGTCACCACGCGCACAGCGGCACCAACCAACCAGGGCCGCGCGACAACCAACCAGGAGCCGCGATGTCTCGGAACGTTATGCCTGATAGCCGCCGCTTCTAAGGCACGGCCGAGTGCTGGAAGCAAGCACGGAAACTACTCAAAACATTCCTGAGTGACCACTTCGTAATCTAGAACGTCAACGACACGACGAACGACTGCGAGTGCTACCAGCGTGACGCGGTTTCTTGCAGAGTTCGAGCGACGCCGACAAATCCAGCGAATGCCGGCCGGCTATGCAAGCGCCAGTCCTGAGTGCGATCGTCGGCCGAGCGAAAGAAGCATGTCGGTGTTCTTGTGCTTTGATCTGTGACTTTCCTTTGCTAAAAACGAGTGTAAACATACTTCGGAGGCTCGAAGGTTTGAGCGTGAGCCCTCGCCCACCGCGGAGGCAATTCAGAGCGATGTCATCTGCATCAAGCACAGGCCTCTACTCTCTAGTTCGTATGAACCAGCACATGCGAGGAACCTCGGATGAAAAAACTCTACGGTAGTTTTTGCCGCAACATAGACACCATATACGACGCCTGAAACATCGCGTAGTTCATACGAAGGAGTTTTTATCTGCACTTTGTTTTCAACATCGGTATTCATCATCGCTGAAAGCAAACCTCGCACTAGTCAACACATTCCGGTGATGTGAAAACGTACGTACTTATAGAAGTGTAATCACGGATTGTACGACGCTGAAACAATCGTTGGCTTCTGTGCAAATCGTTTTCGTAAGTTGCCACGCTAATAACAAGCGTGCGCTGGTTGGTAGCAGTGTGAGGTGACTTAGTGTCGGGTACCACCAATGCTGAAACATTCAGCTGTCAGCGGTCTCATTTCCAATCACGTACAAGACAGACTCGAGCGTACGTTGCTGTGGTGATAGAAAAAGAAAGTTGCATGATTAAGTGCTGCTGGTATTTTCTGCTATTTCACTTCTCACTTTTCTTCTCTGCCACGCTCAGTAGCACATATGTTGTTTGGAGGCAATCTAACACACACATTATTATTTATAGTTCATTCCGATACTCATAGCTATAGGCATACAATGACACATCTCCGTCGTTTTACAGTATACTATATTATAACGCGCGTTTTGTTTACAGCTGGACAGATAACTGAAAACTTTGTGAGAAGCACCTGATTTGAAATCAGCAGTACGACGACACGATAATTGAAAGAGAAGATCACCACATGTATGCACAGAATAAATGAAGGTGCACTAGTATGGTACTGCACTTTGTAGAGAGAGAGAGAGAGAGAAACAACTTTTATTGAGAGAGAGAAACAACTTTTATTGTTTGTAGAGAAGAAATGCAAAAAGTACCTCATGTGACTTATGAGACCTTTCAGAACTGTGCATGTATTTATCTGTTCCTTCGAACTGTAATGAGCTCAAGATATTATTCGATGGTTTCGAACATTGAATCTTTGTATGTGTTTCCAAGGAGTGTTTCATTTCTGTTCAGTTTTTTAGCATATGCATTAACTTGGAATAATATATGCATACACTTAAGCATATTCAGTTTAGCTGTGTTAGAAAACTTGCCAAAACTTCTGTACGGCGCTCTGGTGCAATCCTATGATCGGTATTTGTCCCATCAAATATTTTGGGCATGCTTTATTGCATTATAAAGTATTTTGAAAATTGATGACATGTGAAAGCCACAGTGCTTGGCTGTAATCTCAAAACCAATTTCTGTCTCATCAAGAAGTGTCAGATGCATTTTGTAGATGTTCAACGATATGTAAACTACCAGCAAAGTGCTGAAGCCTTCAACACAGCACTGATCCGCAAATCACCACCCAGCTTAAAAGTCATTTGTAGTGCTCTCTAACACGTTCAAGTAAAGTTAACAAACTCGGGATTGATCTACTTGGTTTGATCCCTAATACCAGTGTGTCTGACTTTTTGGAGGCACTTGTATTATAATAATGTTTCTCTCATTTCTTAGCGGGTTGCACTCAAGGATAGTGATATTTGTTTACCTTGGCACACTTATTGTGATATTACTGTTTAAGTCATTTCATTTTGGATATATGTACGCCTCTTTTTCAGTAGCCTCACATTGAGCTGCCGTATTCGAAAATAAATAAATATACCATCCGAAAGTGTTCCACGCTGTGCTTGGTTCCAATCTGATCACTAATATCTGTTGCATCATGATGTGTCGGGTGTGTTTAATTGCATTGGAGAACATTTTGGCTGCCTTCCATGAAGGGCTTAGTTCCAGTATTATGACCGATATCTGTGGCGTCATGAAGAGTTAGGCGCGGTTTGTCGTTTTAGAGAATACTTTAACTACAGACAATGTGCAGAAGTCTTCCATGCAGGGTTCAGTTGCAGTCCTATGACCAATATCTGTCTTATCATGAAAGTTTCAAGTACAGTTAGTTGAATTAGAGCATATCTTGACTTCAAAAAATGCCCAGAAGCATTCTACGTATTGCTTGGTTCCATTCTTATGACCAGTATCTGTCGTATCATTAATAGTTAGATGCGGTTTGTTGCTTTAGAGGATATTACCAATACGCTTATTATTCAAAAGCCCTCCGCACATGGCACAATTACAGCTTCATGACCTAAATCCGTCACATCATGAAGAGTAGGGCATGGGTTGTTGCATTGGAGAACACTTCGGCTGCAGACAACGTTCAAAAACCTTCTATATAGGGTTCAGTTCCAATATTATGACCGATATCTGTGACTTCATGAACAGTTGGGTGGGGTTTGTCACTTTAGAGAATACTTTGACTAAAGGCAACGTTCAGAAGTCTTTTATACAGGGTTCATTCCAATATTATGACCGATATCTGTGACTTCATGAACAGTTGGGTGTCATTTGTCGTTTTAGAGAATACTTTGACTAAAGACAACATCTAGAAGTCTTCCATACAGGGTTCAGTTCCAATATTATAACTGATATCTGTGACTTTAAAAACAGCTGGGTGTCGTTTGTCATTTTAGAGAATACTTTGACTAAAGACAACGTCCAAGAGTCTTCCATACAGGGTTCCGTTCCAATATTATGACCGATATCTGTGACTTCATGAACAGTTGGGTGGGGTTTGTCAATTTAGAGAATACTTTGACTAAAGGCAACGTCCAGAAGTCTTCCATACAGAGTTCATTCCAATATGATGACCGATATCTGTGACTTCATGAACATTTGGGTGTCATTTGTCGTTTTAGAGAATACTTTGACTAAAGACAACATCTAGAAGTCTTCCATACAGGGTTCAGTTCCAATATTATAACTGATATCTGTGACTTTATAAACAGCTGGGTGTCGTTTGTCATTTTAGAGAATACTTTGACTAAAAACAACGTCCAAGAGTCTTCCATACAGGGTTCAGTTCCAATATTATGACCAATATATGTGATTAGATTTGTGGGGTTTAACGTCCCAAAACCACCATATGATTATGAGAGACGCCGTAGTGGAGGGCTCCGGAAATTTTGACCACCTGGGGTTCTTTAACGTGCACCCAAATCTGAGTACACGGGCCTACAACGTTTCCGCCTCCATCGGAAATGCAGCCGCCGCAGCCGGGATTTGAACCCGCGACCTGCGGGTCAGCAGCCGAGTACCTTAGCCACTAGACCACCGCGGCGGGGCGACCAATATATGTGACTTCATGAACAGTTGGGTGCGGTTTGTCACTTTAGAGAATACTTTGACTAAAGACAATGTGCAGAAGTCTTCCATACAGGGTTTAGTTGCAATATCATGACCGATATCTGTCACATCATAAAGTTTCAGGCACAGTTAGTTGCATTAGAGCACACTTCAACTATGGAAAATACCCGAAGGCATTCTACGCAGTATTTGGTCCCTATCTTATGACCAATATCTGTTATATCAATAAGAAACAGGTATGCTTTGTTGCATTAGAGGATATTTCGAACACACACTTAAGCCGAAAGCCAGCTACTCTGGCCTGAATTGTAGTCTTATGACTGACTTAAATCTGTCAGATCATGAAGTTTCAGGCGTTATTAATATGTTGATAGCTATAAACTATGATGTGTAAATATACTGAAGGTACCAGCATATTCAAGATATTGTTAATAAATTTGGTAGTTCAGGTATAGAAACCCGGTGGTTTGTAAACCTGATCAAGAGGGCAGCCGCCGCTTTATTCACCGGAGAGAGGAGGGGGGGGAGAGCTCAATGTCAACTTCATATATTAACATAATTGGAAGGGAGCGCTAAGGCAGCCCTACATGAACATATTAGGAAGGGAGGCACTGCGACAAACTCCCCCCCTCCCTCCTTAAGGCACTTAAAGAGGAAGGGGGGAGTTTGTCGCAGTGCACACGCCTATGATAGACGTACAGTATCCTAGTCGCGAATGTTCATTCACGGGAGCGGCACTCGCACCGATGTTGATTTCTGGTGCATACCGCTGTAGTTACTTTGGACACTGGAACGTCAATTACTTCTAAAATAGTCTAAATCATGGTGGGTGAAGCACTATCAATTTTTTAGCGTGTTCTCATATCCTCCAAAACATACAAACCCGCTCCAGTGAAGAAAGTGCCGTTCTGTGTTGAACTTGGACAGTTCTAAGCCAAAATATCAAGCAACAATGTGCATCGGCCTTGGAAGCTTGGGCGTCAACGCGGTTGACGCGTGCCAGTGGTTGCGCGCCCTTTTCCTCCAGAGGCGCGACTAGAAGCTTTTGACGCGTAGGCGCGTGCATCCGCGTGTCAGTGGTTGGCACTTTAGGGTGTGGGTAGTGCTCTCCTCTGTAGTGGTAGTAGTATGTGACCACCTCTAGTTTATGAATTCTTTATTAGATGGCGTTGTGTGTTTATGTCCTTGGATATGTCCTTGGCGTTGTCCTTCTGATCAATGAAAAGATTAGAAGGAAGGGAGCTCAGTGGCTGGCAGAAGTACATAACAAAGATAGAAAGGCAGCTGCGAAATTTTGGAACCATCTAAACTCCCTAAGAAAGGAGACGAGCCTAGAGCAGAGTTTTATAACTACAGCCCAAGGTGCTAGGCTAGAAGGGGACGAAGCTATTGAATATATAAGAACAAGGGTGACAGAAAAATTTCAACCAAGATGTACTTTATGCACCACAATAGACAAGGACGAATCAAGTGGTGCAATGGCTCCATTTTCACAACAAGAGTGGGAAAGGGCTGAGAAAAGGGTTCCTAGTAGTACATCAACAGGCCCAGATAGCATTCCAATTAGGCTGATAAAGACATTAGGTCCGAAGTCTAAGCAGGCTTTGAGAGAGGCAGTGATTAAAATAATAATCGATGGTGAAGTTCCAGATGGATGAAAACTTAGCAGGATAAGCAGGATCTATAAATGAAAGGGGGACAAAGCTGGCATAAACAACTACGGTCCTATAACAGTGACATCAGTGGTCTACAGGCTGGCGATGCAGATTATAAAAGAAAGACTGCAGGCGTGGATAGAGGATGAGGGGGTGCTGGGGGAACTGCAGAATGCGTTTCGGAAACACAGGAGGTTGGAAGACAATCTGTTCTCAGTGACGCAGTGCATCGAAATAGCAGAAAAGGAACACAGGCCCCTGTGGCTAGCATTTTTGGATATCAAGGGAGCGTACGATAGCGTGGTTCAAGAGAAATTGTGGGGAATACTGGACACATTAGGCGTGGAACATGTAGTCACTAATCTTTTAAAGGGTATCTATAAAGGTAACAAGGTAGTTATAAAGTGGGAAAAACAGGTATCCAAGCATGCAGAGGTAAAACGGGGGCTTAGGCAGGGGTCTCTCTGTCACCCTAATTATTCATGATGTACCTACAAGGATTAGAGGCAAAATTAGAGGGAAGTGGACTGGGCTTCAACTTCTCTTTAGTCAAACAAGGAAAACTTATTGATCAGGCACTACCAGCATTAATGTACGCAGATGATATAGTGCTAATGGCCAACAACAAGGAAGATTTGCAGAGATTGATGGACATCTGAGGTAATGAGGGAGATAGGTTAGAATTTACATTCAGTAAAGAAAAATCAGCAGTCATGATTTTCAATGACAACGAAGGTAGTGAGCTTAGAATACAGGAGGTCACGCTACAGATAACAGATAAACATAAATATCAGGGCGTACGGATAAGCAATGGGACCGAGTATCTGAGGGAACACGAAATATACGTGACGACTAAAGGTAACAGGAATGCAGGAGTCATGAAAAATAGGGAACTGTGGAATTACAATAGGTTTGATGTTGTGAGAGGAATATGCTAAGGGGGTCATGGTTCCTGGGCTGACGTTCGGCAATGCGATCTTGTGCATGAGATCAGAAGTTCAAGCAAGATTAGAAATTAAGCAACGTGGAATAGGTAGGCTTGCTTTAGGAGCTCACGGGAATACACCAAATCAGGGAGTACAAGGTGATATGCGATGGACATCATTTGAGGGCAGGGAAGCTAGCAGCAAGATAAAATTTGAGAAGCGATGGAGAGAAGAGAGAAATGGGGGAGGAGCGTTGGGCTAGGAAGGTCTTCAGCTACTTGTACATGAACAATGTCAATACAAAATGAAGGAAGCGAACCAGGAAGTTGACTGGTAAATACTTAGAAAACAGCAGGTGGCCAAACCAAAAAGAACTATCGGTTAAGAAGAAAGTGAAGGAAACGGAGACTGACATGTGGAGAATGGGCAGGATTAAGAAGTTCGCACTAGAGATCTATCGAACTTTTAAGCAGGAAATTGCCAAGGAAAGGATCTATGATAATACTCGGGGTAGTTCTCTACTGTTTGAGGCCAGGACGGGAGTACTGCGAACCAAGACATATCGGGCCAAATACGAAGGGGTAGACACAGTATGCAGTGCGTGTGGAGAGGACGAAGAAACTGCCGAACAGTTGATAATCTTCTGTAAAGGGCTTCACCCTATAGTTCAGGATGATGGCGCAGAGTTTTTCAAAGCACTGGGGTTTAGGGACCGGGAGGGCAAAATAAACTTTAAGCGGGTAGACTTAACTAGAAAGAGGTTATCTGATTGGTGGCTAAAGTCAAGGCACGAGTGAAAATTAAACTCTTCGCTGCAAAGTACGAATCCTCAAACTCACTTTTTAAGGAAAAAAATAACTATAGTTTTTGGTTCATTGGGTATTACGGCTTGGTGGCGCTAGCCACCGCCCGATCTAAAGAGTACAGCCATATCCATCCGTTCATTCATCCTTGGAAAGAATATCACTAGATGGCGATAGAGGTTTTCGTATATAGTTGACGATATCGTATACTTGACGGACTGGCCAACAGACAGACAGACGAACGTTTCGTCTCACTCATCATCATTCACTCCGAGCATATGTCTTGATTGTTTTCTCAATAATCTTGTTTATGAGCTCCATAAATATGACTAGTGTCAATCATTTTTTTCTTGAAGAACACCTGGCAGTCACCATAGTGTAAAGCATAACCGTGAAACAAACACTCCATATTTCAGAGTCAGCGTCCAAGTTGAAGCAATTCTGAAGAGCAGTGTCGAAATTTTGCTCCAAACCTTTCGTCACCCCACTGCGGTGGTCTAGTGGCTAAGGTACTCGGCTGATAACCCGCAGGTCGCGGGTTCAAATGCTGGCTGCCGCCGCTGCATTTCCGATGGAGGCGGAAATGTAGGCCCATGTGCTCAGATTTCGGTGCACGTTAAAGAACCCCAGGCGGTCAACATTTCCGGAACCCTACACTACGGCGTCTCTCATAATCATATGGTAATTTTAGGACGTTAAACCCCACATATCAATCATACCAATCAAAATCTTTCATCAAACCGTCTTCACAAGTGACTCTAACATGATATAAACGCAATACCTTCTTTGCAACAGCAACTCTAGCTGATTTTTTGTCACAATTTGTCCCGCGCCAGTCCCCACCTCTGACTCCAAACGTTTTCACTGTACCGAGCCTACCGGGAATAATTTCTTGAGTGCGGCCCACGGGTTTGCGAGCTTGAGACCCCTGCTACATATGAACGCCATGGTTTCTTTTGGCTATGCGGGATACATCTTATCCGCCGTTTTGCGAATGCTACCATGATGCGACGGGAGCCTGAAAGTTAGATAAGTCTGAATGACCCTGTACAGTTTCAAGGTTGCAAACGTTGTATTCCAAAAAACAGCCGGTCACCTCATTTACGAGCTCCTAACGTGAAATGAAAGCACTTTTTCAAGTTCTCTTCAAAGGTGGGGAAACTCTCTCTTTTGTTTTTCAAAGGAACGTGAGTAAAGTACAAGGGAATCTTTCATCATTCTTATGTAGCTCAAAAGGACATTTGTTTGAATATACTGTGCCAAGTATAGGAAGAAAACTGTGAAAAAATCAGTGGACTATTTTCTGAAGCTCTTGGTGTCCACCGATACTATCGGTGGACAAACCCGGATGTCATCAAGGGCCTGTGTTTGTAAACAGTGAAAGGATCTCTACGAAGACCTGAAGGTCCCACACAGCCAAACATTTTTCCCGCGGTGGATGGATGGAATGGATGGATGCTATGAGCGTCCCCTTTATAACGGGGTGGTGACAAGTATGCCACCAGGCTCGACACAAAAAAAAAAAACTTTTTTCTTTTTTGATGTTGGCCTAATGCCTCTACTTCGATAAATTCTATCTTAATGGAAAAAAAGTAAATTTTCAGCTTAAGTTCTCTGCCATTTACGGCACACTGTCCATATTTTATTTTTCCAATATTTATTTTTGTCCTTTCTCTCTAATTTTCTGCCACAAATACTCTAACCGTCTCTTACTTATTTCAATCGCGGGTGTGTTCAGCTTTCCATTGTTGTCCCTAAAACCCAAGGCTTCCTGTAGGCTCGTGCCCAAACGTACACCTGGATGGATATCTCCACATTCAATCAGAACATGCTCCGCCGTTTCCTTATATTTCCCGCAGCATGTGCATTGTTCTTCTTCTTTACTGAATCTTGCTTTATAACTACGCGTTCTTAGGCAACCCGATCTCGCTTCAAACAGTAAAGCGCTTCCCCTTGAATTATCGTAAAATGCCTCCCTCCTTATTTCATTTTTGCCCTTTCGGTAGTTACTCAAAGCCGGTTTTTTCTCCATAGCTGCCATCCAGTAAATCCTCTCCGCCTCCTGACTTTTCCCTTAACGCTCTTTGTTGACATATGGCTTACAATACCAGCCGTATATTTACTAGTGAGTCTTCTAGTTCTTTTTCTCCACTGTGTGTCCACGCTCTTCCTATACAAATAACGGAACACCTTCTCTGCCCATCTACTCTCCTTCATATTTCTTAGCCTTTCTTCGAACCTTATTTTGCTCTGCGCTTCCCTCGCCTCAAAACCTGCCCACCCCATATCGCCCTTTACAGCCTCGTTTGTCGTCTTCCCGTGAGCACCCAACGCGAGGCGTCCCACAGTCCTTTGATTTACATCCATTCCCGATTGCACCTCTGCCCTCATGCACACCACTGAGTTCCCAAAAGTAAGCCCTGGAACCATTACACCCTTCCACAGACCTCGAAGCACCTCATACCTATTGTATCCCCACAACGCTGTGTGCTTCATTATTGCCGCATTCCTCTTTCCTTTTGCTGCCGAGGCTTTTTCCTGTACCTCCATGTATCTATCACTCTCATTTACCCATACTCCAAGGTACTTGTATTCACTTACCCTCGGTATTTCTTGGCCTTGTATGGACACCGTCTGATCACAGGGATCATTGAATACCATCAATCCACACTTCGTTACACTGAATCCTAGTCCAAGAGCTTCACCCTTCCCTTCCGAATATATTCGCCAGCTGCTGTATATCATCTCGACTGTCCGCAAATAAGACGATATCGTCCGCATAAAATAAACCTGGAAGCTTCTGCTCAATCATCATGCCGCCCTGTTTGTGTGACAGATTAAAACCAACGTTGCTACCTTCTAGCGCTTTTTCCATACTCACCATGTACAGCATGAATAACAGCGGGGACAAAGGACATCCCTGTCTCAGACCCTTGCTAACCTCAACGTTCTCTTTGCTACGCATTCCTTCCCACTCTATGCAAACTGTATTTTCTCGGTATATCTCCCTCAAAAGCTGTATACAGTCGTCGCCCATGCCCATTCCTTTCAATATATCCCACAAAATTTCCTGATTAACGTTGTCGTATGCCCCAGTGATGTCTAGAAAAGCCACATACAAGGGCCTATTCTCTATTTTAGATATTTCTATACACTGAGTGAGAACAAACAGGTTATCGTCTAACCGCCTGTCGACTCGAAATTCGTTCTGAAGTTCTCCCAAAATATCGTTATGTTCGGCCCAGGTTTCTATTTTCATTTTTACTGCTTGCATCGCCAACCTGTATAGTACCGATGTAATGGTTAGTGGTCTATACGAGCGAATCTTGTCCTTTTCTCCCTTGCCTTTATAGATTAAGTTCATTCTACTTTGTCGCCAACTGTCCGGTGTTTGTCCGTCCTTTAAGCTTTTTCTACTGCTTTTAACAATGCTTCTTTAGTGTTATGTCCTAGTTCGTTAATGAGGCTAACGGGAATCCCATCTAAACCCGCGGCAGTGCGCTTTGGAATTTTTCCTTCGGCCTTTTTCCAGTTGAAATTATCAAGTACTAGCTCTTCCTCTGTTGCTTTCTCCGCCACACTTTTACTCACCGGGGAGATCCCCTGGACGCTCTTTTGAAACGAATCGGCTGTTACCTTTGGATGTAACCTAGCGCTTCGTACCCTTCCAATTGATTTCCTCCTTCATCTAGAATATGTGTTGCGTTGTGACAGACTTCCTACCTAGCGCCTTTATGTGGCTCCAAAAAATCCTAGGCGCGGCCTCCTTTTTTTCGTGTATCTCTGTCATCCAGCGTTCAGTTTCACCTTTAATTTTTGCCTCTACCAATTTCTGTACAAGGGATTTTTTCTCTAAATATATTTCCCATATTTTTTTGACTTCGTCCTGCGGACGCTTCTCCTTTTTTGCCTTTTCTATGCTCCCGTGATGCTTCGCGTCGCTTCTCGATCGCCTCCCGGATTTCCTTGTTCCACCAACTTTTTGCCTTCCTTTTTCCTTTCCAGCAAACAGTTTTCTTCTCTTTCCCTATCTCCTCCGTCATTAGATGTAACAGCTCACTATACTCCCAGTCCTTACCTGGTATTTCGCCTACTTCTTCCTAGACTCTTGCGGCTATATTTATTATTTGTTTGTCATTTAAATACGAGCTGCCAGACTTTGATTCCATGCTCATATTTTCAGTTTCGTATCCCATTTGTAATGTTATTCGTTTATGATCACTACCCAAGCTGTTAATGCCTTCCTCGTCTATCCTCATTTCTGTCAGTTTGTGGTAAATTCCTTCAGTCATGAGACAATAATCAATACTTGATTGCTTGTTTCCGACTTCCCATGTGATCTGGCCGTCACCTTTAGGCCCCGTGTTAACTATCTCCAGACTATGTTGCTCGCAATGATCTAGTAATAACTTCCCATTGGTGTCTGAGTATCCGTCAAGGTCATGTATGTGGGCATTCATGTCCCCTAGAAGGATGATTTCGGCCCCATTACCAAATTCCTTAATATCCGCACTCATGCAATCCACTATCTCCTGATTCTTTTCTCTGCAGTTATTCCCCCGTCCACAAGTAGGCTACCCCTAGCCACGTTTCCTTTCCACCTACTGTGCCCAGAACCCAGAGGTGCTCTGAACACGTCTGTTTCACTCTAACCCATTTGGCTCCGCGATGAATTAGCATTCCTACAACCCCCACCTTTCTTTCCGATATGGTCCTGTTACACCCTTCCCAAACATAATTTTCAATATGTGGTGGCTCTTCCAAGTCTCTAAGGTGTGTTTTCTGTAACCGCATACACGCCTATCTGTTCTTTGTTTAACTGCTCCTCAATCTCTAACCATTTTGCCTTCCTTCTGCCACCCTGCATGTTTATGTAACTAATTGCAACACGCGCCTTTTTCCTTTTCTTTACCTTTTTTCTGGTTTTTCGCAATTCTACCTGTCAAAGCGTCATCCTGGTTGTTTTCCCTGTTACGAGCTACGCCGGACTCCGAAGGGCCCGTGAGCCCCCCAAAAAAGCTACTGCGCGTCCTGCCAGTCGCCAGCCCACCTCGTGTCCAAGCCTCTTATCGAAATGAATCTTGTCTCTTTGGAATCCACCCCACCTGTGCACTTCCCTGTTTAAATCCACTACCTCGAAACCCTTCTCTCGACTAATTCGCCATATCTCTTTGTTTGCGTCGACAACCGCTCTTTGCAGGTTGACGTTGCGTACTGGTACTTCCGGTACTGTGCATACTACAATTTGCACCTGGGGGACACGGCGCGCATGTCATCCACCCCCTTTCGCCAAGGTCGTCGCTAGTCCTGACGATTCTTTTTTCAGGACGTCATTTAGCCCTCCCGCAATTACAACGAGGTTACGATTGTTAGCTTTAGCTGCGAGTTGTTCACCCGCTTGACTCATTACTGTCCCCAGCGTTTGTCCTGGGAACGTCCCTATCGCAACTCTCTTGTCGCCTTTCACACCTTTCTTTGATTGCCGCTGCGCATCGGACTAAATTTGAGTCACCGGCGATGATGACCTGTTCAGACATTCCTTCTGAAACCTGCACCTGGCTGCTGACTAGGTGACTAGCGTGACTACACGGCTGCTGGTTTGCTCCCTCCCTCCCTCAAAACTACTTCCCGGTAGCTGGGCCCTGTGGCCAATGTATCTGCCTTTGTCATGCCTGTTTCCTTCATCTCTCCGCACGGGGGGTCGTCGCCATAATGCTTCCGCCGTCACCTGCGTCTTCGTTCCCTTTCAAGACCTTCGATAGGCCCTTCTCGGCTGACGGGAGCCTTTCTTCATGGCTGACGTTTTCCTCTCGCTCCTTCGCCAATGCATTCTCCAGCTCTGCGATTTTCTCCATAAGCCCCACTCTGGACCGCCCATCATATTTTTCATTTTCTCCTCGAACTCGCAACTGCCTACACTTGGCGTCATCTTCTGTTTTCTCCTCCGCACTAAACTTCCACCTTCCAACCTACCCCGCACTCTGAACACTTTACGGTCTTTTGACCATGGCTAGCTCAGTTTAACCGATGCCCACATGTTAGAAAACTGTACTAAAATACACTGGTCTAAGCCAAACAGAACCACAATAATAAATAAATACGCTACACTTCACAGCACCTGCGCATGCACGTGGTCGGTCTACGCGCAGACCTCAGCCACGTGGTGGCTGGAGAAAAAAAAGACACAGTACAAAATACTAAAAAAAACGTACACCGTAATAGACCTAATCAAGCTTTACGCTAGCGGCCTTACGTTCTCATAGCT